>KV454587.1:0-328845 GCA_001662585.1 Pseudogymnoascus sp. WSF 3629
CAGAATGAATGGAATGACTTCCTGACGCGACACTACTGCTAACTCACGTAAGTTGACTTCGTACGAAGAGTCAGCTCTCGTTCGGTACATCCTCGACCTAGATTCACGTGGATTTCCGCCCCGGCCACAAGCTGTACAAGAAATGGCAGACCTACTACGCTCCGAACGAGGTGAGAGTCCTGTTGGGAAGAATTGGGCTACAAGCTTTATAACGCGTCGTACGGAAATCAAATCAAAGTTTAGTCGGAAGTATGATTACAAACGAGCAAAATGCGAAGATCCTAAGATAATTCAAGGGTGGTTCTCTCTCGTACGAAACACAGTTACAAAATACGGCATCTTAGAGCAGGATATCTACAACTTTGATGAAGCCAGTTTCGCAATGGGAGTTATTGCTACTGTAAAGGTAGTCACAAGCTCAGAAGCAAAGAGCCGTCCGAAGACTATACAGCTAGGGAATAGAGAGTGGGTGTCAATTATCCAAGGTGTCAACTCGTACGGATGGGCACTCCCACCATTCATTATTTTCAAGGCGCAGAATCACCTCTCTGCTTGGTATGAGGATTCAGGATTGCCAGACGATTAGGTGATTACGCTAAGTGAGAATGGGTGGACTTCAAATTCAATTGGGTACGAGTGGATTCAACACTTCGATCAACATACAAATAGTCGTACGATCGGAACCTATCGCCTTCTTATTCTTGATGGGCATGAGAGCCACCTCTCTGCTCAATTTCAACACTACTATACGGAACGGAAGATAATCACCCTCTGTATGCCACCACACTCCTCGCACATCCTTCAGCCACTTGATGTTAGCTGCTTTGCTCCGCTAAAGCTTTCGTACGGACGTCAGATTGAAACCTTCGTACGGAACAGGCTAAATCATATCACAAAGCTTGAGTTTCTCTCTGCATTCAAAGAAGCATTCAAAGCTACATTTACAGAGCAGAACATTAAGAGCAGGTTCCGAGCTATAGGGCTAGTTCCGTACGAGCTACAGAATGTTCTCTCTCACTTGAATCTACACTTAAGAACTCCAACCCCTCTAATAGTTGAGTGTGACAATTGGACTTCAAAGACTCCTCAAACTATAAGGGAGCTTGATTTTCAAACTGAGCATGTTAAGAACCGCATTATACGACATCAGAATAGCTCACCTACATCAATTAATGACGCACTAAGCCGGCTTGCTAAAGGAGCTCAAGTTATGATGCATTCTGCTGTTCTACTTAAGGCAGAAGTTAAGGCTCTACAAGCGGCAAATGAACAGAAAAAGAGGAGGGAAAGGAAGCGTAAGAGGCGTATAATGCAAGGGGGAAGCCTCTCCGTACGAGATGCAGAGGATATCCTTCAGAGTGCTGAGGTTGATGCTCAAATCCGTACGGAGGTGGCAAGTGAGACCACTCAGCAGGTGGGTTCTACAGGCCGACAGAAGCGCTGTGGCATATGTGGTATTATGGGCCATAATTCCCGTACGTGCGAGAGGCGCCAGGAATCAATTACAATTGAATAAAGGTCATTATGTAGGGTGGTGTTGTGGTAGCAGGTAGTAATAGTCAATTCTAGTGTTTTGGTGGGCAACTCGCTCGGGTGGGCAACTCGCACGTGAAATACGTTAACGTATTTTATAAACGAGTTGCATACACAAGCAAGTTACGTATAACAACACCAAAATCTACTATTACTACTATTACACTACTACCACCCTACATAATGACCCTTATTCAACTATAATCAAATCCTTATGCCTCTTACACATATGGGAATTATAGCCCATAATACCACATAAGCCATAGCGCTTCTGTTAGCCCTTAGAGCCCACCTACTAACTACTCTCACTTGCCACCTCTGTATGAACTTAAGCATTAACCTTAGCACCCTAAAGGATATCCTCTACATCTCATATAGAGAGGCTTCCCCCTTGCATTATACGTCTCTTACGCTTCCTTTCCCTCCTCTTTTTCTGTTCATTTGCTACTTATAGAGCCTTAACTTTAGCCTTAAGTAGAACAGTAGAATGCATCATAACTTATGCCTCCTTAATAAGGTAGCTAATAGCATTATTAATTAAGGTAGGAGAGCTATTCTAATGTTATATAACATAGTTCTTAATATGCGGGTTGCCTTGGCGAGTAGGAAGGATTTGCAGGAAATCACAGCTGAACTCTCGCTTTTCCGGACGTAAGGCTGAATTGCGAACATAATACCATACAATATCCTACATAATGAGTAGATTTCCATACCTAAACTTCTCAGCTTGTCGCCTATTCAATAGAAACCCCAAAACTATACTCGCATCCATCGAATAATCAACCATGGCGAGTTTCGTAACAGATCACAAGGCTCCCTATGCTGCTCTCTCTCCATCTCTCCCAGGACGCTCTTTAGCCGGCAAAAGTGCCCTCGTCACCGCCGCCAGTCGAGGCGTAGGTGAACACATTGCTCGAGGCCTAGCCGAAGCAGGCGTATCGCCCATTGGCCTCCTCGGGAAAGACAAAGCCCGGATCGACATTGCCGAGCAGAAGTTCAGCCGCGAATTTCCACAGACAACATTCGTCGCCTTTGCTGCCGATATCACAGACGCAGAAGCTATCGCAGCTGTATTCTTCAATTTCGGCGCTCCGGATATCCTGGTCAACAACGCGGGCATCTTCCCAGACGATGGCCCATTCGTGGAGCAAGACTTGAAAGAGTGGTTCTCTGGCTTTGAGACCAACGTCCTCGGAACGGCAATCATCACACAGCGATTCCTGAGGAACGGAGACCGGCCAAAGGATGCTATTGTGATAAATGTTGTGAGCATGGCGGCACACACGCGATTCCCGGTCCCCGGCTGGTCGGGTTACAGTGGCAGCAAGATGGCTCAGGCCCGAATTTTCGAAAATATCCGGTTCGAACACCCTGATGTGCGCTTCATCAATGCGCACCCTGGCCTGCTGGATACGGATGGCTTTGAGAGGTGCGGTGCACCAAAGCCTCCGGGTGGCATGACGGATGGGAGGATGACAGGGGGGTTCTTCGCATGGCTGGCTACGGAAGAGGCCGCTTTCCTTAGTGGTCGGTTTGTATGGGCCGACTGGGATATTGAGGAGTTGAAGGCCAGAAAGGATGAGATTTTGGAGAAGGACCTGCTTCTAACGACTGTAGATGGGTTTAATAAGGGGTTTTAGTGCGTGTCACTCATGAAATTAAGATTCTTTAAGGGTGACACGGCAGTCTGCGGTGCACTTGTGGTTTAGTTTCCGTTCCGGGGAAGACGGCATATATATTGAAATATTTAAAGATCTCAGGTTACCATGTAGTTATAATTGGGAACCGAGAGACCGACTTACTATCCCCCCCCCGGTATGATTATAACGGCCCGCTATTATATTGCTAGTGGTGGTTCGTCCGTTGTCGAAAGATCGGCGCTGTCAGATACAAGCGTCTGACAAGTGCGAAGGCTAACCCCGAAGTCTCCACCCCAACGCGCATTGGCCACCGCTGTTTCGATATTGTCCCCCCTCATTACTTTGGTAACGCAGCTGCCAGAGAAATATAACCGGCTTGGATTTATTGTTTTGAAGGAGAAGCCCCACTAATATTTGTCTCTTGGGACCTGCAATTGAGTTTTTAACCCCGCCTTATTTCTACTTCCCCTCCAACTCTCCAACTGAGGTCTCTACCAACCATATCATATAAAACCTAGCCTTCTCATCCGTATTAAGAAGGAACGAAAAATACAAAATACAGCTACACACGATCGTTCTTTCCCTCATAATTTGGTCGTTCCTTCCCTTTTTACACGGCCGTTACCGCTGGAGCTGGTCGTTCTTTCCTTCCTTATTAGGTCGTTCCTTCCCTCTGGACCCGGTCGTTCTTTCCTCGATTAGAATATATTTAAGGGTCGTTCCTTCTCTATTTTAACTATTTCACGGGCCGCGCCTCTGATTATATAACAACCCTGAAAACGCATATGTGCACTGAGAACCCAGCCAGTGATGAATGAACGTCGATTACAAGCAGTAACATTTGGTATCGCTTATATATGGGTCTAGTGAACTTGATTAGACGGTCTGCATATGTGTGAGGGAATTGTTGAGTCCGTCGAATCCGCCATATTTGGTTGGCCACAGTAGGCCACGTGGTGGCATAGTTGGTGCCTCCCTCAGATCGCACCGTGTCATTTTAACATTAGATGAGTTGAATGGTGCACCGTCGAAAAAAGAGGTAGGTATGACTATCTCATAGGAGTTATTGGCAGCATATTTTACGAATTATATTACGAGACCCGGGCGCGGTTTTCAGTGTTCTTTCTGGATTGATTTAACTCCTTCACATAACAAGAGATTTATATTGCCAAAGCATTCAGCTAAAACCTCTATGCTACCATTGCTTATTTACAAGAGCGCTTCTTGATAAGAGTAGCCGAATCAAGAACCGTGTTGTTCCCGCTTGCAATGAACTGCGTGCTCAAGTGCGTGCAGTTGTGCACGGTGAACAAGTTCCATCCATAGGCGGAGATCACCTTGCGCGACGTAGACACATACGGAGTATCCGGGATATCCAGGCCATCGTAATGCCCCGCAGCGCCGTTGACAAGATACCAAGGCGCCTTTGGGTCATTCTCAATCTCCGTAGTCGTGCCATTGTTGACCGCTGCGTGGCGCTCGTAGAAGTGCTTATGTCCGTGCAAGACGAGATCAACGCCGTACTCAATCAGGAGCGGCTCGAATGCAAGTTTGCACTCAACGCACACCGTCGTGCTGACGTACCATGGACGATGTCCTGCAGCGACGACCCAGGGCGTCTTCTTGCGGTCGACAGAGGCGAGATCCTTCTTCAGCCAAGCGATCTGGGCACCGGAGACGGCGAAGGGGCCGGCATTCTCGGCACCCTCTCCACCGGGCTCATCAGGCGCGTTGAGGAAGTCGGTCTCCGTGTTGAATTGGATGAAGTGAACGGAGCCGTGGTCGAAGGAGTACCAGAAGTTGCCGACGCCACCGGACCCGGCAGAGGGCATGCTAGAGGGGAGTTAACTTTTGATATGCGGTGGATCTAGTGGAATATACGTACTTCCAGTGGGCCTGGTAGCCGGTGAAGTTCAACTGTCCTGGCAAGCAAATGGTCAGGTCACTTCCGTTGTCGCAGTTTGCCTCGTGGTTGCCTGTATAAATGTTAGTTAATGCATAACAGACAGCTGGCACGATTGGGTACTAACCAGGGCCAACCATGTAGGGCTTAGCGCTCGAGATCACCTCGGTCTGGTTGTAGAACTGGTTGAGGATCTTGTCATACTCGGCACCGCCATCGGTCTTGTTAAGCGGAGTGACATATCCGGCTTTCTCCTCCTTGAGCCAGGCATCGGCGTAGGCGATGTCACCAACTAGATGGTATTAATTAGCTGGTGATTAATTAATAAAAGTAAATTGGCGACTAACCGTGCCAGACAAAGTCGTAGTTGTTCTTGAACGTCATCAAGGACTCGATGGTGGTGTGCTCTCCGGGCTTGAGAGGGTTGCTGGCGCCCTTTCCAACTGTGGTGCTGAGACCATCGGGGCCGAAGGTACCCATATCACCGATCATGGCAAAGCTGAACTCGTCGTTGTCGCCTGCGGAACGCGCGGTCTTGAATGTATAGGTCTGAGTAGCACACTGAGGCCTGTAGTAGTAGGTGGTGTCCGGCTTAAGGTCGCTGATGACAACATGGTTGTTGTAGGTTGACGACGTCGGGTAGGTAGTGGAGATCTTTGAATTGGCGGAACTCTTGAGAACATTCTTCTCGTGTTTATTGTAGTACACAGTGGGGTTGGTCAACTTCTCATTCGTGTTCCAGCTAACGGCCATGCCCTTATCACCGGCGTAAGCCAGGCGAATCTGGGTAGGGACAAGAGCGGCGTTACATGGCTGGGTAGGGGTAGCCAGAGCAGATGCGGCGAAAGTCGCCACGAAGGCAGCAGCTCCCAGAGAGGAAAACATGGCCAATACAGAAGCAAATGAACCTGGAGGAAGGGATATCCAGCTACACGACTTACCGACGTCCCGGAAACGCGATGGGGGTCATCTATTTAAACTAATAAATGATCTCCCAGCTCCTCAACAAGAACATCCTCGTATCTCGTACCTGAGCTGTCCCCAGTACACTAGGTAGCTGCATGGCTTTCCTGTATTGTATGGGCAGGATCGACCTCTAAGACGAATCTGCATCTACGTGCGAGCCCACGTGTAGGCCCACGTGCTGGATCCCCTTATCATCGACGTTCAAGCGGCGATCTAGCGCAATAATCAAGGAACAATTGGAAGTCTTGTTTTATGCGCTTAACCATAACAGGGTTAAGGCAGAACACTATGACTCTTGACAGAAAGCTTCTCTGTACCAGTAATATATCGCCAATTACGAAGGTTGGGGCCATAACCTTCGTACACGTCCCCCAGCTTGGAAGATCACGGCACGGAGATTAAACGCGGGGATACCAGAGATACCTGCAGTAGCGCTGCTCTGGAAGTGTGCCTTGGATTTGCTTATTTGAGCTACAACGTTGCTTTCCTCATACAGGATTTCCCAACAGCAACTTTCTGTATTTTCGTGAAGGTACAAGGTTGCGATAAAATTACATTTGATCACGAATCACGATCACAGTACTGTATACTCGAGGTGCCTGGTAGGGAGATGATTTAAAACCATTACATTGATGATGCCTTATCAATACATACTCCAAGATCGGTGGTAACCTTGCTAAACTAGAATACTGTAGCTAATCTTGCCAAGTGATACGCTCTAAAACCCATTCAAAACCTTCGTGTCCTCAGCAACAGCACCCTTCAGAGCCTTAGGATCTAAACCAAGTGCTTTGAGAATCGTTGGCGCAATCTGTTTCGTGGACACCTCATGCTTGACCTGGGTCTTCTTGAGCCCCGGTGCGCTAACGAAACAAGCCACCTTCCTATCATCCACACTGATACCGCCATGTTCGGCAATCTTTGCAGTGCTCGAGGTGTAAATGATGCCCTCGGTCGGCCTGATAATGATATCCGGGACCGCAGAATCGGTCAGAGGGTTGCCGTAGCCAAGGTCGACGAGGCGATCGCCGTAGATGATATCCTCAATCTTCAGGGCTGCCCGTTGCTTATTGAGACCTGCAACTGCTGCCTCTGTCTTAGCGTGGTCCTTGAGGAAGAGCAAAGCGATGTCATCGGTGGTGGCCCAGAGGACGTCGACGCCAGTGGCGGCAGAGACCAGATCGCCACTGATCTTGGCATACTTTGTTGGGTCAATGGGTGCTTGCCCGTGCTTGGAGGCCACGACAATCAATGTCTCGTCGTAAACACCCTTAGCCTTGAGGGCGGCGACAACTTTACCGAGAGAAGCATCGACGAAGTCAAGAGCCTTGATGAGCTGGGGTGTGAAGTCAAGGGTCTTGGCCACATAACCGCTCGTCTTCTGTGCAACCGAAACAGCCTGGAAGTTCCCTCCGAAGAGTGTTGGGACACCAGTCAGCTTCTCTTGGACCTCAGAGTGCTCCGGGGTGGTGCCGTTCGTGATCCAATCAAGAAAGGCGTTCACGTGCAGCTGGTCATATGCAATGGTTGCGTCGGTGGTGACTGGGACGGACGCGATCTCGGGGAAGTAGCCGATGGAAAGACCCTTGCCTGATGGGCCACGGACGAGGTCGTAGGCGGGGTGCTTATCAGTATAGGCGGTTTGGTGGCCGGCCTCGTGCACAACTTCAAAGATGGTGTTGACGCGGGAACGTTGGTGAGGGTACACGTTCGTGCAGACTCCATTGACGAGGGTTTGCGGAAGGTTCAATGGGTTGATGCCACCGGAGTGAAGGAGGGTGGAATCATAATCTTTGCTCTCATCAAAGGCAACTACAATAATTAGCCAGCATTCTCAACGAGTCGACTTCTCGCAACTTACCTTCAGCACCAGGAGGACCCTGGCAGTTAGTGCCCGTAGTAGAAAATGGCAGCCAGAACTTTCGGTCGTAGGTATCGTCGTACCAGACACCGTGGGTTCTTGGGCTTGCACCCGAGAATAGGTTCATTGCACCTGGGAACGAATCCGAAGGCGCAGAGGTGTATGCGTCGGTAAATTCGTAGCCGGTCTCGAGGAGCTCCGCAATAGTCGACTTTGGGCGAAGTGCAAGATACTTGGGCACATCGGAGCTGTGCAGGCCATCAATGCTGATCGCTACGACATGCTTATATACCGTCTTCTTCTTGTCAGAAGCAAGCGTTACGCCGCCAAGGGCGGCAATAGCGAGCAATGATTGCAAAAGCATGATTATGATTATCAATTGGCTTTAACAAGAATGATCTGACGAAAGGTAGGGACTTAACTGATAAAATGAAAGGAAATAGTCCCTTCTTATAACTGCTGCTCGGTGTCGTTGAGGGCGATCTTTGAGGCGAATCTTCGAGCCCCACCTTTTTCGAAAGCTTGTCCCGTCTTTTCAAAGCTTGTTGTGGTTGTGCTTCTTCTCGCCTTCGTTGGCTTCTTGATCGTCTTCCCGCATACATCTTTAGGCCCACTAGAAATGTCGTGACGGCGCACGTGTTGCTGAAACAGGGCCTAGCTACCCGGTAGAGCAGGTCTCGAACAAGCTATTTAAGCCCCATCACATCAATTCTAGAGCGATCACAGCATGGTAATGACAGGTGCCCCACCCTATTTACCGTGTCATCGGTATTGTTCCTGAAATGATGGTGGTCGGTAAGAAACATCGTGACTGATCAATTGGTATCCAAGTGCTCACTGTGCATATTATCATTACTGGCAATTTTACCTGACAGCTACTTTCCAACATCTATGCAGTCAACCAATTCCGATTTATTCTTCCACCTTGCTTTTGGGGACAAGGGCTGATAACACCATATGCGCCATATTGTTTTTGTTGGGCCGCCTCTATAACACCAGGACATAAATTTACAGTTAGTAAGCTGCAGGTCTGGCGGGATAGTTGATTACTCCTGTTCTACAACCCAAACCCTACACGGCTGATAGTCCGCCTGAGAGCCGTAACATGTACGCTGCAAGTCTTCGCATAGCTTGTGCGATATACGGGCACACACTAGCGGAACTACGTTGGTGTCTTCTGAGCCTTTCTATCTGAAATAATTGGCTATGGGTTTTCAAGGACGAAGCTGAGCCGGATCTGAGCAGGACTGAGCAAAAGCGGCGCGAGGTTACATGAGCAAGAGTGAGGACCTGGGTTGATATTCCGGTGGTATAACTACTCTTCTTCACCCGTCTCTACGCGCCCTGCCTATGCAAGGAGGCGTCGTTAGTGACCAAGATCCCGCCTTTAATTTCTAAATCGCCCACTCTCTTCGCTTACCTGTTGAGGGCCAATCCCTTCCTCCCCTCGACGAGGACTCTAATATCATGACCCTCCTGCAACAACTTTCCTTATAGTCCTATGCCCACTGCGTCATCAAACTGATTCTAAGCCAGTCCCTAAGCCCTGAGATCAGAGAGATACAAAGATGTATGTACACACTCTACACTATACGCCGATTCTGTGTCTGTCTCCGTTAAAATACACCCTAAGCGCTGTCCACCACTATTCTAATGAACATTGTCCGCAATGGAGGGAAGAATTTAAATGCTGAGGTTAATCCCACGTGGCACACCGTGTCATTCTATCCTAGGGTCTCGAGGTACCAGGGTCAGGACGTCAATACCAGGGTTGGTTCGAGATATAGCTTTATTGCGGTACGGTATACAGCAGCGGCCGAAGGCTGTATTGAGCTTCAGTTCGCCCTCTCGCACACGCACTCCAAAGTACTGCATTGCTCTGTCAAGGACGATAGCACTGTTGGTGGAGCTATGGAGGGGGTTATATTAGGGGTCCACGTCACACCCCTATGGTTGGTGCGGTGCGGTGCCTTCCTCAATAACACCTGAAAGACCAAAGCAGCTTTAATCTAGATGTAAGTTGAATCAAATCATACCTTAGGGGAAGTCCTGATCATTATTTAGCAGTTTAAAATGAGCACGAAGCAAATAGAACTACATCAAATTGAATATTTAATTTCCGGGAAATACATCGCCAGACAGTTTATAAAATAAGAATATACGACAACATTATATAAATGACTGCCAACGCCCCAAAACCCCAACTTATATATCGCGCCAAATAGATTAGTCCACGAACACAAAACTCGCCTTCCCCCAACCCCACCAAGCCAACAAATCTCAAATCGTCCCCCGACTCCTCCGATACTCATCAGCCGACACTGCCACATCCCCACTCAACTCCGCCGGCGGCCCCTGCGGCAACGGCGGCGTCGCCAGCTCCACGGGTTGCTGAATATACGACGTATGCGCCTTGCTGACGTAGGAGTCGCGGCTATTGGGAGAGTAGGCGGTGAAATGCTCGCTCTGTGGCGACAGGTAGCCCTGTCCCCCTGCCTGCGAGCCGACGAAGGATTCCGAGTTGCCCGTCCAGCGGATCTCGGGCTGTGGGGGGGGAGTCTTGGGCCGGCGCTTGCGGCGGAGGTACACGATGGTTGCGATGATAAAGGCGAGAAGTGCGACGCCGCCTATGACTACTCCTGCGATGCCGCCACTGCTGAGACCTTTGGAGTCTGAAGATGCGGCTGCAGCGCTTGAGGATTCCGTTGAGGAGGGGGATGGTTTGGAATCGGTTATTGTAGTCGGGACGGACGCCGAGCTGGAAGTTTGCGAGGAAGAGGACGAAGATGAACCATCTGCAGTAATGTTGGTGTACGCCTCGCAGTCGGAATTAGGCACGGCCAATGGACACGTTGGGTCCTGGCATAGCGAAAAGAGCTGAGGGGGCTGTTGTGGATTCAGCGACATGGCTGGAGCGCAGCGAGTATTGTACCGGCTGTTCATGAGCAGGGCCAACGATTGCGCGTCTGTCGTCGAGAAGCCGTAGTACTCGGATGAGAGGGTGAGCTGGTTGATGAAATGTCCGATCTCAGTGAAGTTGAGACTCATGAACTTGTGGACGTAGGCGGGATTGGGGGATCCTCCAGCTGTAGGGCTGGCAGGTGGTTTTGAACATCCAAATATATGACCAAAGGCAGTATAGAAATGGCCAAAGAGGCGGCTGTTAGGTATTCGTTAGCATATGATCAATATAACGGCGGTAGGATTATGCGAGGAGGGACATACTATTCATTTGTCGTGTTCTTGAGGACGACAGTGTCTGTCTTGCCGCTCATGAAGTTGACTAGCGGTAGAGTACCCCCATCATCGAGCCAATTGATGCCCACGGCTTGGTTGTTCAGGTTCGTCGAGGCAGTGCTACCATTGAAAAATGGCAAGAGATTGACGTTAACGCCATCGTGAACACCTGGATTGAGGATCCCCGTCAACCCATCCGGTACACTGCCTGACTTGATCAAGGCCGCCGTTGGTCCACCAAAAGCCAGAGAGACTATGCCTTGCATCATTTTGAGCTGGTTCGCCTCGGATGAGGAGCCATATTTGACCTGCGTATAGTAGTCGCATATTGAACTGCTACTTGGCCTTTGTGCCATGGCGACGCCGAAGAGCACAGCATATAGATATATGAGTACCATCGCGATGGCAAACTTCGCGATGAAGTGTCAAAAAAGGGGATTCTTTGTCGCAATTCATTACGCGCGCTAGGTGGGGGGACACGCCATTTTGAATGCAACGCCGAATACAAGTGCTATTATAAGACTGGCTGGGCGGAGACTTTCTCACGTAGGGATCGCCGGCGTGCAGTATGTACAGCACAGTTCTGAGGAGCCAAAAGTAATCCGGACAAATCAGCAGCTTCGAGTAGATGCGCTAGTCAGATATGACAGACCGGTATCGATACTTTGTGGGTGGGCGCCAATTCACGAGCCACAGCAAACTTAGAGAGCATTTTGCTTCTTTCTCAGCTCCAAGCAAGTAGAAGAGTAGAGTACTCCTCGAAGATGGGATGGAGGCTTGGCGTGAGTAGTGGCGGGAAGCTAGCGGCGCCATATATTGACGCTAATATGGTTGGAGAATGCCGCCATACGGGACACTGGTTGCATTCCCATACCCACGGGCATTGCCAAGCAAGTACACGGCACGAGTAAGAGTGTGCTGTATGTAGAGTACAGCGTAGCAGCGAAGCAGCATAGTAGAAACAGACACAATAAGGCTTACAGGGTATGCTTACTCTGTCTGTCTCTTCTGTGCTGTTCTCGCCGGAATATGTAATGCCAATCTATGTTCCTAGGATGCTGTGGTAGGATGATCCAGTAGGATGATCCAGTAGGATGCGCGGTGGAACGAGATAGGAAAGGTACAGTACAGTCAGCCTCAGCCTTACTCTTGGCAGGTAATATTATGTGATCTTAACGGACGGCCCAAGGTACGGCACACAGCTGAAATGACCATTAACATCTACAGTATCTACTCTTCAGCCACAAACTAACATCAACCCCCCCCCCCCCCAAATCCATCACTGTAAATGCGTTTGTTCCCTCGGACACAACACAGCTACCTAATGTTCCCTTACCGTCCCTTCCCCCTCCGAGTAGGTGGCCATGAGAGCCCTAACCCGCCCTGCAAACCTACCTGCATATAAAACACCACCAATACCATCCTTATCGAAAGTTCCACACTTAATTCATCGACGCTGTACGATTAGACGACGCAGCGTTCGTCCGGTCTCACATTCTGTAGTCGTGATTGGAGCCACGTTAGGAGCGAGACAAGGCATGGCGAGACTTGAGCGAAACAGCTGTTAGAAGGACTCAGCTCCACTCAGACAGCCCTGGAGGACGAATGCTCTCTCTCGTCTAGGAATTGTGAAATTTGATTCTAGAAGCTGTAGTTATAGTTTACTTATGACAGTTCGAGCCTAACCACAGATAGCCTAGTTGCGAATAATAGCTATATTATAACATAACTTAACAACGAATAAATGGAACTTTATAAGATACAAGATCACTGGTTTTCCAAGTGCTCAACAGACGCTACTTTCGTCATATAATCACTCGGTCGGGCAAATTCTATGATTTGTCTGTTAGCTATTGAATCACCCTCGCTATCAGAAGTTCAGGGTTTAAACAACTCACGGTCAACTTTAGTATACTTAAACTTTCTTGCTGGAACCTTATTATCAAAGAGCAAGTCAATCTCACCAAAGGAGCGGTCCTTGGTCTCGGGAAGGCGGAACCAACACCAGATATTACAGAGGAGATTGGTTCCGGCATAAAAGAGTGCGGATTTCGCGCCCCAGTTCCAGCCTATGGATTAGACGTCAGCATAGGTCGGAATTACTCAAGAGGTTATAATAGCTAGACCAGGGACTCTTACCGATAGGGGAAAGCATGCGCGGTGTGACGGAATTGGTGAAAATTCCTGTGAGGTTGTATACAAATCTTCCAATGACTATTGTCTTGTACCTCAATCTCCCTGATGGTGTCTCAGCCACGATGGGATAACAAGCAGGTCCGACCGTAATCATATTGCACAGTGTTGAGACGACCAATAGGATACCAATTGCCATTTCAACGTTCTTTCCACTGGCGAAACCCAGACCACCTATGGTGACGAGACAGAAGAACATAAATGTTAGTCCACTCATGTAGATTGTTGCTCGGCCAAGATGGGGGAACAGAAACCAGCAAATCACGCCGCCGACAATGTAGCATGCGGAAAGGGAGATATTGATGTTGAACGCCTGGATTTCAGAAAACCCCGCAGCTCGGAGAAAGACGACAGAGTAGCCAAGGATGGCATTGCCGCAAAGGATCTGGGCGGCCCAGACTACGCAGTTCTAAATTAAAAGAGAAATAGTCAGTTACACATTCCCGATGCGGCATGATGGGAAGGGGGCATGGTTACTATTTCAGTTCGTCGAAGATTGGTTCCCTGGAAACACTCCCAGAAGCTTGCATCACCCGTTTCGGCTTTCTCTAGCGCCGTCGTATGCCTGATATATGCCAGGGTTGCGGTCACTTCCCGCTCCCTATCTGGCGAATCTTCGCGGAGACGCATCAGGCTCTCTCTTGCCTCATCGACCTTGTCTCGCCGGACTGCATTCCAGGGGGATTCAGGGGCGAGGTATGCGCCAATCATTAGCGGGATGGGCCAGACCCATTGGAGGGCGAACGGGAGGCGCCAAGCGAGATCGCCCTCGACGCCTGCTACGGCTCGGACGACACCAGAGGAGAGAAGAATACCGGCACCCCAGCACATGCAGACATAGGCGGTGACATAAGGTCGGAGGACAGTGGGGACGACCTCGGAAGCGTATGCTGTAGAGAGGGTCTAGATAGTAATAACAATATTAGCCGGGTTACTGCGCTCTGCAAGTCAAGTCGAGGCGTACCTGGAAGACACCCCACGAAACACCACACATCGCCTCTCCAAAGGCTAAGACGGACAGCGACGGCGCAAAAAAAGGGATAAAGATCATTACTGTCATCCACGCCATGAAGGCCATCATGGTTACTCGACAACCAAATCGGTCTTGGCAGTATGCGTTCACCAACAGCCCAGAAAGTTGGCCAACCACAGATGAGTTAGACAGGCCTGACTGCCAGGCGGGAGTAATGAGTTTAGTTCCCGATGTTTCGTCGAATGACCCAAAGCGGTTTTGGAACTGTGACTGTGCGTAAAACGAAGTGATCTGTAGCATACATTAGGGCGGCCATTCTAGATAAACGGAGAAGTCAATCAATGATTCGGCAGCGCTACTAACAATAACAAGGTCATATCCCTCCATAATGAGACTAGTAGACAAGAACATAGCCCAGAAGACAGCCTTCTTGTACTTCTTCAAGGCCTGGCGTACTGTCAACTGGCGATCGGCTGCATCGCTCTCTTGCGCATGGTGGATGAGTTCGATAATCTCGGGGTTGCTTAGGTCAAGACCTTGAAGCTCATGCTCAGTCGGAACGACCTTTTCTGTTGCCATGGTGCCTTGCGTAGCATAAGTTGATTGTCAATGCCGAAGTGATATAAGGAACGCGAGGAGATATTTGGTATGATATGGAATACCTTTTAATTTGGTTCCATCGAGATGGTCATATACTCCTCTGTACCCCGCATTGACCTCGTGGATGACAAGGTATTAACAGCTGTTGGATCAGCAATACAGCTAAACCAGCAACGAAGCTGCTTGCTATCCGAGCCATGGTCAGAGCCAAGGCGGCTCGGAGTTCGTGGGGTGAGGTGGAATTTCGTGGGGTTGACGTTTTGTGGGGTAAGCTACACGAGAAGCTATTCAATTAGTATGGAGCTTGGCGTTCGGGGTGTGGGGTTCCCCCTAGTTAGTGTTCCGGTGGGGTGTATAGTGGGGGTCGATGTTACGAGGGGTCGATGTTGGGGTTTTACTCATACGGAGACAGCTCCATCTATCACCCACCATCCACCGAACAGTGGAGCATGTATAAAACATCAAGGCTGGCACGTTTCTTTTTATCAAGCATCCGTCATTGGCTCATGAGTAATCAGCATAAGCTACTGTAGAGAAGCTACTATATTCTGCCCAAGTTTATATATTCTTCTCTCGTACATAGTTTTATACCCAAATAGACAGGTACCCCTTCCCCCATCCCAATCATGGCACAGGCACACCCACAGACGGCCTTTTCGAATACTACCTTTCCCAAACCATCCTTCATCAGCCGCCGGCGCGAAATAGTTTACCAAAACACTCTACTGTACCAACTTGACGTCCTCAAGTCGACGGGCCGCTACGATGCCTTCAAGTTGCAATGGGACCCTTCCTACAACGATAAACCAAACGTCTGGCCAGTCCCAAACCATCTGTTCTGGGACTCCGACGTTGCGAAGTGGATTGAGGGCGCCTGCTACTTCCTGCTCTGGAAACACAACGAGACTATCGATGGCGCCGTGAGGGAACTGGTGGATATGATCCGCGCAGCACAGCAGCCGGATGGGTATCTCAATATCCACTTCACCGTCGTGGCTCCCGAGAAGCGCTTTGTGTGCCTGCGGGATTTTCATGAATTGTAAGACGTCTTGTCCTCACTCTTCAGGCTATCGCGAAATTAGTAAGTACGGTTATTAACATGGTTGTGGGCAGGTACAACGCTGGTCATCTCATCGAAGCTGCGCTTGCGCATAGCAAGCACTACGGTACGAACGATCTAATGGAGCCAATCCTCAAGTATGTCGATTTGATACACAAAACCTTTGGTCCAGGCCCAGAGCAGAGACATGGTTACGGTGGACACCCAGAAATCGAACTGGCACTTCTCCGCTTATTCGAACATACACGGGATACTCGACATCTCGATCTCGCTCGTTATTTTATTGAAGAGCGTGGGAATCCAACTGGACAGGGCGGGCGGCATTATTTTGATGTCGAAGCAGAAGAGAGAGGAGAGAATCCGCATGATATGATGGTGTATTGGCCTGCCGAGACGCCCTACCAGTACTATCAAGCGCATGTCCCCATCGTCGATCAGCCTACCATTGAAGGGCACAGCGTGCGGGCGATGTATCTGCTCACGGCTGTGGCCGATCTCGTCCGGCTCGAGGGTCCGAAAGACAATAAGCCTAAGCGGGATGCTCTGGAGCGACTGTGGACGAATATGGTGGACAAGAAGATGTATTTGACGGGGGGAATCGGAGCACACAAGCAGTGGGAGGGTTTTGGCATCGATTACTTCCTCCCTTCTGGAACTGATGACGGCGGATGCTATAACGAAACCTGCGCAGGGATTGGAGTCATGATGCTTGCAGAGAGATTACTTCAGGTGGGTTTCATATAACTAACAACTGTAACCGACGACTGACTTTTGTGAAGCTTGATTTGGACGGAAAAGTCGCGGATATCATGGAGTTGTGTTTCTATAACGCTGTTATGACAGGGATGTCTGCTGACGGGAAGCGATTCACATACGTCAACCAGCTTGCATCGACTGATACTGACTTGTCGCAGCGAGCTGAGTGGTTCACCTGCGCTTGTTGTCCCCCCAATGTCACTAGACTGTTTGGGTACATTGGTGGATATCTGTGGACCTCGAAGGTGGAGGATACAAGTTTATCCGTGAACGTTCACATGTACTCTTCGGCAACGCTATCTGTAGATGTTGGGGGCACCACGGTAGAAATCGAGCAGGTGTCAAACTGGCCGTGGGAAGGGGAGATGAAATTTGCTGTTAGGAATGCATCCGATGTGCGGACGACGATCAACCTCCGAATTCCTGGTTGGGCAACTGAGTGGACGGTGAGCTTCCGAGAACAGAAACCGGGCAATGCTAATCCGTTTCCAGATATCACCAGACTTACCTAGCCCTCAAGCTGTGAAAGGGTACTTAATGCTTCCTGCGGATTGGCTCAGGGATAATCCAAACTTCACACTCAACATTCCTTTGAAGTCGAGATTTGTGTCTCCGCATCCGTATACGAATCAGGACATCATAGCGCTAGCAAGAGGGCCACTGGTCTACTGTCTCGAAGACATCGATAACCCATGGGTGAATGACCACTTCAAGAGCCTTGTTCTTGATCCTGCGGCGGCCATTTCTGAGAGTGAGGCGTCAATTCCAGGGACGGGAGAGCCATATATTGCATTGACCGGGCAGAACTGTGCGTCTTTCCTCAGAGTTGATGAAAGCCTCGCCCCGCAATTGCCTCATGGATCTATCACACAGGAGAGCGATGGAAAGGTTGACAAGCTTAACTTTGTTCCTTACGCGCTGAGAGACAATCGTGGCGGGAAGGGCCATATGCGAGTAGGGATGAGGAGGCTGGTATAGCAGCCACAACAGTACAGTACATTACACTCTGCACATAGAATAGACTTGCTTACGGCCATTGAAACTCACTTATGTCGATGTGCCGTGACGCGTGACTGACGACAAAATCGTTATCGTAGTCGGTATATTCGTAGAACCTCTTATCCGGAACGGAAAAGAAAACAGGGTCCGTCCGGAGTGGGGTTAGGTACCGCTGTGCGTGGATGTTAGAATGCGGGGTAGCTCCGGTGGGTTGCCTACCAAGCACAGGGGGTGTCATCCAGGGCAACAACAGCCTGAGCGGCAGATCCAGACCTGGACGGTACTCGACCACTACCAAATCTAGCCCGGTTACTATGCAATGTGCTCCAGCATCTCCCCTGACATACACCATCACTAAACTCTAACAATACCGTTCGAGTACCGCTTTGATGTCAACCCCGTCAACCCCACCTAGCACGTGAGACAGAGGCAGAACGAGACAGTATATGCTGGTCCTTCCCCCACAGGAGCCCGAAGACTCTATCTCCAACCCCTACCTAAACGACTAAACGACTACCAATCCCCTCATAATTGGTGATTCTGACTGGTAGACCGTGCCGGGTATGGGTAAGAAAGCTCTGGAGGTTCGCCTCTGAACTCCGACTCAGTTACTGACTAGTCTATCCATGATAGATCGGGGCGCGAGACCCAACTCAAACGCTCTCGATGCGGCGCAGAGGAGCCACCTGGAGCGGCCCTTCAAATGCCCCGAGTGCCACTATGCATTCCGACGCGTCGAGCACCTCACGCGTCACGCGCGCAGTCACAAGACGGAGCGATATCTGGAATGCAGCTACTGCCGCAAGGGCTTCTACAGACTGTAAGTTGAGCCAGCTCCAGATCTGGTTCACCTAATCACGTGATATTGTTCTTCTGACAGCGACCCGCAGCGACGCCCTGAAGCGCCATGAGAAGGTCCATTCCGGGCCCAAACGCAGCGCGCTTGGGAAGGGGGCTCGAGCATGCCTTGCCTGCGCTGCGTCGCGGACAAAGTGCAGCGGCGAGACCCCATGCTCAACCTGCGAGAGGCGCGCCCTCGAGTGCGAGTATCCCTCGGCGGGCAAGGGTCCACGGGAGAATCTGACCTCAACTCCTGAGGAAGCGTCGAATGGCTCGAGCACCGAGCATGTGGTAGCGAGTCCCCATGAATCAGTCATGTCCTGGTCCAATGCCTCCCAGTCGCCGGCTGCCGCCAAGGGCGCAGATCTTGGTTTCCGACCAGTAATTAGTGATCAAGCTGGTGTGAGCGAGCACACCTTGAACCCTCGGGGTGGTGCTGGAAACAGGTACAATGGCCACTCTGTGCAGAATGGCCATCCGTTTGATAGCCCAATATCTCCAGTGCCCGCGCAACTTCATATTACGGAGTCTCAGTCGCCAATGAACATCTCATCTCTAATTTCTGAAAATCAGACAATTTTCAACTCTAATAACCCCCTACTGCCTAGCAGTCCTAACTTGCAAAATACGGCCGGCTCCCAGTCTTTAAATATCCAGAACGATTATCACGGACCTACCCCGGCCACGGAACCGTGGAATGGGTATGGTTTCTCGTCTATAAACTGGCTGTCAGATGCTTGGACACCAGACTTTCGTATGGAGGACAGAGACGCAGGCATCGAGTCATTCAATCAGAGGTCCTCTCATCTTCTCGGAAATGCACCTGGAATCGGCGCACCGAGCTGTGCTGTGATATCTGATACTGCGGCGTTGCACCTGCCATCGCCCCAAGAACGGAGTAGCCCTCACAAGTATCCACCTCCATTAGGGAATCACGGTGTCGATAGGTCACAAAGCACGCCAGGTGCTGGCCACTTCTATATAGATGGAGACGGTGCGCGGTTACCTCGAGTTCGTAAGGCACCCTATAGAACCGAGTCGTTCACACCTACTCCCCACCATGAGAATGCAATGCATGGCGACGGATTCTTCTTCCCAGAGGTTAACGAACCTCTCGAAAACTCAACCCCCAACATCAAAGAGCTCCCGCACACAACATATGATGAGATTCTTCGATTATTCAAACAGACGTGCATTATAAGTACACATTACCCACCGTTTGCTAGAGGGTCATTTCCCCCCATTGGGATTTTCAGCCAACTGGTTTTCCTTTATATGGAAAATTTCCAACCGATTCTTCCTTTCTTACACCATCCCACGCTCGATTTATCGACAATGCATTGGTTACTAGTATTAGCCTTAGCCTCAATCGGAGGCCATTACATGGAATCCGAGGACAATGATGTCTTCATCGTTGCCATGCATGAATTTACACGCCGTGCAATTCAGACTGTTGTAAGCTCCGATTCCTAGCCATTCCATCGATTACGTGAAGTACTGACCATTCTTGTGAGCAGACTGAAGCCGACAATTATGCAAGACCTAACGGGCTAGTTTTAATACAAGCTAAGCTACTTAACATTATTGGGATTTCGTATGGTGGTGATATACGCCTCAAGAAATTTGCTAGTGCATACGAAAGCGATTTTAATTCTTTCTGCAGCAATGAATGGGCTTTACCAATGGCTCAAACCGGTTCTGATATGTCTAGCAATTTAGCCATGGCAAGTAATGGCTGGAAAATTTGGTACGAGGAAGAAAGTAGCCGCCGGACTGGATATTGCATATGGGTACGTTTCCGTGGCAAGCGTAGCGGGCCAGCTAACAAGCGATTTTGTAGATGTTAGACTGCATGTCGAGTTTTCACTTTGGGAGACGCTCAGTCCTGACCTTGGAAGATGCCAGAGTTCCCCTTCCGTGTCAGGAAGTCCTTTGGGAGGCCGAATCAGCACTTGACTGGCAGCAGCTATACGAAGCCTCTACGCGTAAGTAGCCTACCCTCCCACCTCTAGGCCATAATGTTTACGAATCATTAGCAAACCCTTCATTACATGCCGCTATCCAACTCGCATACGTAGAGAAGCATCTCCAATCGTCTATGGGCGAATTCAGCCGTATCCTCTGCATCCATGCTCTCTTCCGACGAACCCATGAAGTAGCAGCCTTCTTCCAGCAGCCCCTCACCCTCTGGAGCCCGAAGGCAGAAAAGCAGAGTATAAGCATTATAGAAAAGTCGATGCCCGTATGGCTCCCTGATATTCCGACATATGCCAAATGGCGCAACTCAGCCTGCGACGTCCTCGACATCCTACACTGGCACGCTAACAGCGTCATTGGCGTCGCTTCTGGCATGGAACACCCCACAATCCTACATCTCCACCTTGCCCGCGTCGTCCTACTCACACCATTGAGCCACATCGTGCGCCTGGCTCGATTCCGCGCCGGAGAAGCCATACCAGTATCCGATGCCGAGCTGGCTAGCACGCAGGAATACGTCCGCCGCTGGGCGCAGGAGGACCAGTATAAAGCCCGCCTGGCCATGATCCACGCAGGGGTGCTGTTTTGGCATGTGCGCCGCTACTCGGCCGACGCGTTCTACGAGCCGGCCGGGGTGTTCCTCGCTGCTCTCGCGATGTGGGCGTATGGGACATTTGCGACGTATACGCCGGCTTTGAAAGATGGGGAGTCGCCCGAGGATGAGGACGACGTGGACGCATTGTTCCCGACGTTGATGCGGTTAGATCGGCCGGCAGATGATGAGTTGGTTCAGCTGTTCGTGAAGAAGGGTGGGGGGATGCGTGCAGTTGTTACGGGGGTGGGGAATCTATGCAGCGCGCGGGGACCAATGCGTGTGCTAATCGAGGGGCGTAAGCTGTTGATGGAGTTGAAAAGGTGGGGGGATAGTCGGAGAGCGGTCGGGACTCTAACCGCCCTCATAGAATGGTGCCAGCAAGGCGTAGCAACTTCCAGTTAGGATTCGTCTTTTCTGGCAGATATCTTGGGGAGTATCAGCGCCTATACTCGTGCGCCTATAATACCATATAATAATACGAACAGTGGGTTATCGTACTCACTGAAGCTAAAATGGTCTCTTTCCATGGATATGTGACTGATCGTCGCTACGCTTTAGACTCTCTCAGAAAAACTCAGCGAACAGTAACAAATAGATCAATAAATAATACAATATTTTGGCTGCTTCTGATTGGACCACTACTGCTTGAGTTCGCCGCAGAAGAGCTTCAAGTGAAGCCCGCACCCCAGCGACGAATAGCTGCCATCGCCTCGCGTCGGTTATTTTAACACTTGACCTTACTCCCCCCACTTTCCCTTCACTATGACTTCGATATCCAATAGTCTACTAGGGAGTACCTATCGTCGCCTCCATCGCGTCGACTAAACTGGTCGCACCGGCAGACCGACGAGATTTGTGAGTGTGACGACGGAAGCCTCGTTGTGTCCCAAGGGTGGCAAGCCACCCAGCGAGATGCCAGAAGTATTCCCCATTCTAAAGACTATTTTACTTTACATATTTATACTGGTTGTATGAATGGAAGTGGTAACCATACTGAGCATAGCAGCTGATCTCGCCATACACATTTAATAATTTGATTATTTTTTATTCGGACATCCATCCAACGACGATTCCAGCCATTGATGCACATTTCCATAATCTAGATTACAAAGCAATTGCTATTTGCTCTCAGTTACACCATAAAAACATGGCGAGCCATGAATCCCCTAGGCTCATTACTGTCATTGGCTCTCTCAATGCAGACATAACAACCTATACTTCAAGGATACCTAGCGGCGGCGAAACACTTCATGCCAGATCAGTCAAGACTGGCGCAGGAGGAAAGGGCGGCAATCAAGCAGCTGCATGTGCAAAGCTTTCGAGAACAAGGACTGATTTAGTCAATGGCTCGGCAGACATCCGCATGATTGGCGCAGTAGGAAACGACCAGCATGGGCAGCTTCTACTAAACAACCTGCGCGCTAGCGGCGTCGACACATCCGGCGTCACAATACAGAACGAAATTGAAACGGGCGTGGCAGTTATTCTTGTCGAAGAATCAACAGGCGAAAATCGAATTCTGCTTAATGGAGGAGCAAACTACTCACTGTCGTCGTCGCAATTTCTCGCAATCCCCAATCCAAAACCATCTCTATTAATTCTCCAACTCGAGATACCCCTTCAGACGACGCTGCAGATCCTGAAGGTAGCACGCGGAGAAGGAATTGAGGTTCTACTCAACCCCGCTCCCGCGATTGAGCTTCCGGCAGAGGCATATACCAACTTACGGCACCTCATCCTGAATGAGACAGAAGCATCAATCTTATCAGGTTACAGCGTTGAGCAGATCAAAGACGACAGTCTTTTGCCGATAGCTGCTCAAGAGTTTCATTCCAGAGGCGTACATAACGTTGTGATCACACTAGGAAGCCATGGAGTATTCTACTCTCAAGACGGAGGCCGCCGCGGATTTGTTAAAGCAAAGAAAGTCGAGGTCGTGGACACGACTGCAGCGGGAGATACGTTTGTTGGAGCGTATGCGCTGGAGGCCGTGAAGGTGGATTTCGACATTGACGTTGCAGTGCGAAAGGCAAATGCCGCGGCGGCAAAAACAGTTGGCAAGAGAGGGGCGCAGGAGGCAATCCCCTGGGCAGACGAAGTTGGCCCTATATGAGCGTTGTACTGGAAATAGAGAGCTTGATAATATAAACCACGCTGCTAGTTGTGCAGGTGTCTCTTTCATTTCTAATACTTCTGGAAAGGTGTCATCGTAAAACACACAGGCTATTTTTAAACAATAGCAAAGCATGAATCGAATATCTCGTGCATGACAGTTCGCACATCTACCCTCTGCCTTTGTGCGTCTTGCCTCGTCTGTACCTCATTGAGTACCTGGGCTGTGATATTCGCATTTGTGGCCACCGTCTCCATGGTTTTTATTTGTGTTGTAATCCATAATCTTTCCTCCGGATCGTCTTCTTCACAGCCCCACATGAGCAGAGGCCATAGCATATTAACGGGAAGCATATCTCGGCAAGGATCATGTGCTACAGGTTGTAGCTGAACCATGTCATGCGCTGTATTTCGAATATTGGCGATGGATTTCAACGTTTGTGGAGATAGCGGAAGGTGTTTGTATGCCACTCGGTGGAGGTGAATCCGAGACGCATGGTAGTTAGCAAAGAATGTCCGAAATGTTCGTGTCAAGGTGTAGGCCAAGCTTGCTGAGACATGTGGTGCAGCCAGTTGTCCTGTTAACGTATAGTCCATAAGTGGTGGGCGAGCTTCCCATAGCGTCCCTAGGTCATGGGAGATCTTATCAGCAACTCTCATCACCTCTGTCTCATCTGCTACGGTCCCTCTCGAACGATGCCAAGGGTCGATATTTGAAATACGACCCATGAAAGATTGTATTTTTTGGAAGAAGACAAAGCCAGGTTGATAGAGGGACTCAAAAAGAACGTCCTCGATGTCAGTATCGCCCAGAGCTTCGTGATTACTGCTGTTGCTTCCTGCTTCTAGAGCGTCGGTGAAGGAGGGTGAAGGTTGCGTAAGGACATCATTATCTTCTCCAAGAAAAAGCCCCTCGCCACCAGTAGTAGCGGCCCTTGCATCTAGGAGACGTATCCAAGAAATGAGGCGCCTAGTGACCGTTCGAGACTGAACATTGCCAATCTGCTGGAAGATACTATACGCTTCTTTAAGATTTTCGTGAGCATTGGAGACTCTGCTCTCCAGCAGGTCAATATAGCTGAGAAAGAACAAGACTGCAAGCATATCGTCAAACGAAGCTGGCGGTGCAGCATCCTTCCCAAGTAACTGCTCCTTCCGTGCCCTTAATAATTCAGCTTTGGCACGTTTGTAATACCGATGGAGGCTGGAATTGTGGGCGGGTTGAGTTCTCTTCATGAGAAGATCTGAGAAGGCCAAGATTGCATAGTGGACCATGCTCGAGTTCCTTGACATAGTGATAAGTATTTGACGGGTAGATGACCACTTCGACTGGGTCTCCACCTGCGCAATAATTGGCGGAACGACTGTTTGAGCGAAATAATCCTTCAAGATGTCCTCCTCGGAAGTGTCTTCATCGCCCCCTGAGTCATTCCATGCCATGACTAGACTTGTATCTGCACGCGTAGGGTTCATATCAGGGACAATCCTTTCGTGATTGAAATTGGGGCGATTTGAGGGAGTGGGTGACTGTTCCATCAGCCCTGGTACCTCCTAAAACATGTCAACATCGTAAAGATTGAGCAATCTCTCCTGGATTTAATACATACAGCCATGATGCCTTCTGTAACACCACTTGCACTCGAAATGCCCCAGTCATTCCAACTGTCTTGGACCATGCTCCTCTGGAGCTCGTGATCCCACATGAAGTTAGCATAGCTGAAAGTATCGTTAAAATCGCTGTTGACTGTAGCGAAGTTATTATTATTCCGGATAAAGGTGTTTGGAATTCCAGTAGATTGTCCACCATCGGAGTAGGGAAAAGTGCTTTGGTCTGTGGCACTTTGGGGTGTGTGTTGCCGCTGGCTCGCTGCGACAATCGGTCTCCAGAGACATTCTAGATTCAGCCGCTCGCAGTGTGAGCATCGAGGCTTTTGCTCATTACATCTAACTCTCCGGCGACTTATGAAGTATTGCTTAGTATGACTATTTTGAGGGCATCAGTTGGTACATACCGGCACGTGAGACAACCAACTTTAGATCTAGGAAGGCGACGAGAAGGTCCAGAGCCCGCTCCAGAGCCCGCCCCAGAGGCTGCCTCGGAAGCCATACCAGCGTCAACAACGTGGCGTTGACAAGAGGTGCTTAAGTAATGCACCGTATATCAGGAAATATATTAGAAAGTATATTAGAAACTAATGTCAGGTCCATTGCTGGACACGTTAAAGCCGATTTCGTCTCCTTTAGGACCTTTTAAATCGTCAGAGGATCCAGAGGTTCTTCCGTATAAGTTACTGCCATCTAGCGCTAAATGTTCCACTGTAGGTACGGCTGATCGCTAAGACATACTACGCAAATGTTTGTCGGAGACCGGTACTCTTGGCAAACTGCTTCCACCAGCAAATTTATATGGTAGAAATAATGCGGGGTAAGTACCTACCCCAGATTATTCAACGTAGCAATAGAGAATAGAAAGTAGGAATAGAAAAATAATGATAACGGTCTCCGAATCAAGTCATATTATATTCTAGGTTAAGGTAGCTATTCTAACACTTTAACTATTCTATATGCTACAGGCTCCTGTCCCTGAGCCAGACCCAGAGTAGGAGTGCCGAAGGATGGCGACTAGTGGCGGTAGCCATGGCGCCCCCTCTTTTCGCCGAGCACGGAGTGAAATTTCAACAGTTAGCAAGTGTCTTTTCCCGCTCTTCGAGAGGCTTCATAGTCTCCGTGATCCAGGCCTGCTTCTTGGCGTCGCTAAATCGTGGATATGGTCTGCGCGTGTAGCTACTACTCTCTGGATACCCAAGGTACTGGGCTACCACCCATTTAGTGCCATTGATGCCGCCCTTTGCAAAGCCCCACTCCACCGCGGCCAGATCGTTTTGGGCCTTCGTGGCCTTTTCAGTTGTGCCTCCAATCGATAGATTGTAGAGTTCTATGCAGGACTAGACAGATACGATTTAGCAGAAGTCAGATTGGGCACGGAATCAGATAAAACTTACTCTAGGGTAGATGTTCGCAAGACCTGTGATGGTTCCAATGCCACCAACAGAGACTGCTGGTAACAACCAGTCACTTTGACCAGCCAGTGCACAGAACTGTTCGGGGGAGAATTGGTTTCGTATCCGAGAAACTTTAGCAATACCACCACATGTCAACTTGACTCCCACGATATTGGGATGTTCGCCTAGCTTCGAGAGCATCTCCGAGTTGACATCAAGGCCAGCTGCAACTCCGGGGAAATTGTAGATGACTACAGGAATAGGACTCGCGTCGGCAAGCTGCAAATTAACACAGTCAGTAAATGAAGTCGGACACATATAATCGGTTACATACTTCCTCAAAGAATTCCACTATCGCATCTTCGTTCATCGCAAAGTGGAAATAGCTCGGCACCAAGACGAGTGCAAAATCGGCACCAGCATCTTTTGCTAGTTGTGTATCCTCAATCACTTGTCTTGTCGATCCTCCACCACACCCAACAGTGATAGGCAGTTCTGGTCGACCCAACTCAATAGCTTGGTCGCGCGTTGTCTTAATAAGTTGGGCTTTCTCGGAGGAGCTGAGCGTTACGGCCTCTCCATTGGTACCAGCGATGACAACTATAAGAAGTCAGATTGTAACCCCCGGGAATTTTCTCGGCGCTGAGAACATACTGCCGTGTAATCCCGACTCAATTAGAAAACGGAGGTGCTTTGTTTGCACTTCCCAGTCAATCTCTTGAGTTTTGTTGTCACCAAACCATGTCAAGCTGGGGACATGGACTCCAGCAGGAAACGATTTGCCTATGGCCTGTCCATTTGTTCCATTCGTTCCGTTGGGTTTCGAGACCGCCATGATGTTCGTTGTTAAAGGCAAGGTGTCTTAGTCCAAACGTTATAAAACAAATTGGTCTTCGTATGGATGTATGAAAGTGAAGATTGAAGATCCAGAAGTGAGCGAGGAGAGAATATAAAATGGTTTAGCTTTAATGATTGCGGGCGAGTATTAAACGATAATGCAGCCCATACATAGTCGTCTCTCATGAAGCGTCCTCCACCATACTCGAGTAGCACTTTCTTCGCCCCTACGTGGGGGTGATGAGGGGTGAGGGGGGTGCGGGGTACATAGTGTGGGGAAGGTTTCCCCAGGGCGACGCGACGCGACGCGAGCCACTGTGCGGGGTAATCATGGGATCTCTACTCGCGTCGCTCACTGCCAACGGTTCCTTGTTACTACAGATCTGGAAATTTTCCTTGATGGCGACTCAGGTGTATCATTTACGCAATCGCTCCTGAATGTCTTGAGCGACGCACATAAATTGGATTTATTTGCGTTGTTAGATGATCCGCAGAGTTTAGCGGAGAATCTAGTCTCCCAATTACGGCCTCATAAAGCGATATGATCAGACATGTGGCCATGTGCCAATATCTTACCGCACCGTTATAGCGTAATACTTTATGCTGACAAGGCAGACTTAGCAAATTGCTGATGTCGTTGGTAGAGCAAGGAGGTGTAATGAGTTGAGCACGCCTTGGAGGGCATGCTCAAGAAATTGGTATGGCGGCATGACGCGCTTGAATCAGTAAGAAAACTCAAAATCTGCTCATATAACAGCACCAAGTTATTTGCCTGCTACTCTCATCACACTACGTCGATAATACTACAATATGAGCCTACATCTTCAACGTTTTGGTCATTAGTTCATCGGACAATCTCATTGGCAAAGGGTCTTATCTCAATTCCTCAAAGCACGTATTAGAATAGTATATTGCGTTAAAGGCGAGCATTACGTAGAAGTTATAAGATTTTGCCCTAAAGCCCTCACTGGAGTATCATATCTTAAACCTTCTCATCAATATTCTCGTTCTCTTCTACAGCTGCCTTGTCTTGATTCATGTTGGTATAGTGGCGGCTGATCGAGGTATGCGGTATCCCGACGCGTTTGCTACTATTATAACCGCTGTGAAGGGTCAGTGTATATTTTATTAAAAGGAGATTGGAGAAGAACATACAAAATCAGGTCCATCTGGTCGATCGTAAGACCCTTGGTCTCGGGTAGGAGGAAGAATGCCCATGCCGTGCCGATTAGCATCCAAGCGGCAAAGAAATACCAGGTTCCAAAGCCAAAGGAACTAAAAATATAGGGCAAGGCCTTGGTGATAGCAAATTGGGTAGCCCTACAAAACAAAAGATTGTCAGCTTCTCCTTGAAGTTCGCACGGCTCAAGTTGGGCTTCACTTACCATTGCACAAGAGCAGTATAGGTTCCAGACAGGTTTCGTAGAGCACCAGGAAAAATTTCGGCGGAAACGATCCATGGGATACCATTCAAGCCAAAGGACCAGCTAGGCTCACGATTAGCAATCAAGTTCAGTGAATGGGAGAGCTTGCTTGGACGTACAAGATGGCATAAATCATAATCATCCCTGTTGCGGCTTTACCGCCGGCAACCGTAGATGGAGACAATACACCTCCTTCTTTGATGATAGAAGCTGGGTGGCCGATTTTAACATACGAACCCACAATCCACAAGCAGAGTGAGCAGACAAAACATGAAAGAATAACAGGGCGACGTCGTCCAAGCTTGTCAATAAGCCCGACGTAAAATATGATTGAAGCGATGGCTGGTATTTATGTTAGAAATTTGCCTGAGTTAAAATGGATTGGATACAAACCTTTGACCAGACCATAGATGCCAGTATAAAGCGCAACATCAGTAATTCCTAGAGATCCGAAAAGCGTTGGGGAGTAGTAATTAATTGCTAAATAGATATTAGTCTCCAGATTATTTATCTGAAAGAGAACTGAAAGTCAAACATACCTGATGCACCAGATAGATTTGCCAGAGAGAAAGCGCAAAATACGAGAAAGATCCGATTTCTCATACCCTTCTGGGAGAACTCGTCCATGGCACCCCTGAAGAATGCCCAAGCGCCGGTCCCGTACTTGCCCGCGACGGCTGCCTCTTCCAGAAGTCTTGAGCGAATGGCAGAAAGCTCTTCTTGAATATCTACAGGCATCCATTTCAGCTATAGTTGAAGTTCGTTGAGATTGGAACACTTACAGGGATCCTCCAGAGGCAGCTTCCTCAAATCAACCAAGGACTTGTGAGCCTGCTCAAGCTTATCCTTGCGCATGAGCCAGAGAGGACTTTCGTGCAGAAAGAATCCTCCTATGAGAAGCACAACTGATGGGACAAGCTGAAAAGCCATCGGGATTCTCCAGCTGTTCGCTGAGCTGGATGACATGTTTTGAGTAATTCCATAATTGATCCAGAAGCCAATGACGGAACCAATCTGGTAAGCAACTTCAAACAAACCAGTGAGCATTCCTCGAATGGATGGAATGGACAGCTCGGCAATGTAACTGGGGACAGTCGCCGTGATAGCACCGCAGCCCAGTCCTGTGAGAACCCGTCCAGCATCTATGTTAATCATTAGTAAATACTTGCTAATTGAGGGAGTTGGGGTGGCTTACATATGAACGAGAGCTGGTTAGTTGCGACGGTCATCAAAATAGAGCCGATGATGAAGACGACGACATTGATTTGAAGGGCCCATTTACGGCCGAGGCGCTCGGTAACTAGACAAAGAAAAAGAGTATTAGGGATTATAGCGAATGTGGATTTGAATGGGACTTACTAAAGAAACAAAAAAGAGCGCCGAAAAAGGCGCCAGCCTGGAAGGCAGAGGTGATGTTACTCGATATAGAGTTGGCTGTAGCAGCAGTTATGCCGAAGTCCTTCTTGAAGCTAGTGCGGGAGATAGTGGTTCCAATGAATGCAGAGTCATAGCCAAACCTGTAAGGTGAGGTCATCAGTAAGTAGTAAGTGGAGGAGTGGAGAATGTGTTGAACTCACAGGAGAGAGCCAGTAGCGATAATGATGGCCTCGGTATAGAGGCGCCAGTTATAAACCTCTTTAGGCGTAGGCCTATCTTCAGCAGCGCGAAAGCCACCCATGATGAACAACGTACAGGAAGACTGAAGGATGGAGGAGATGAATAAGGTGAAGTAGTGTTGATAATGATAATTTTCAAGATTGAAAATTCATAGTCGAGGGATTCAAGCTGGGATTTCCAGATGCAGGAATCGACGGCATTTGTAACCAACAGTCAGAATGCACAGACATACTAGGTTGGAATTGTGGAGTGCGGAGTCTGCAGTCTGGAGCCCAAACCCGGAATATGGGGTATGGAGTATGGAGTCTGGAGTCCGGAGTATGGGGTAGACGCCGCCATGTGGTCAGGAGGCGCGCGGAAACGAGTGGGGACGAAGATAGCGAGGCGACGCGAGGCGATGCGAGGCGAAAGAACACCAAAAAAAGGGCGGAGACAACAAGCTAGACCGGCACGAGCTAGACTTACCCACTAGGAGCTCTAGCATCTACTAGTAACCATGATCGGTTAGTGTATACAATTCATACAACACTTCCTGGGTCAACAATTCTTCGGTCAGCACTCCAGTAGGATGAGATGCGGAGGATAATATAAACGGTCCCTTCGGGATCACTTTTCCTTACACAACTGTCTCCAGATACCTTATCCCGTGAAATCTGGTCCGTGAAATCTGGTCCGTGAAATCTGGTCCGTGAAATCTGGTCCGTGAAATCTGGTCCGTGAAATCTGGTCCGTGAAATCTGGTTCATGAAGCCATAATGTTAGCCGGCGCTGAAGTGGCGGCCCACTCGTCAAGGGAATCATGTTGGATCGTTATCGGTCTTCAAGTATACGATATCACGGCATTTCTCTCTCAGCACCCCGGAGGCGCTAATATCCTGCTGAGAAATGCTGGCACAGTATGTCTCCAGTGTTGCCATTGCCACCCTTCCTATTCTTTGCGTTGGTTGATATTGATAAATGTATCACCAGGATGCAACGGCGGCGTATGGAATGTACCATTCCCCAGGCTACGTAGATCAGCTCCCAGCTGGCAGCCATTTAGGTCCTCTGGATCCAAGTACGGCAAATGATATGGCATTGGCCAAGTCGACCTCAACCCAGTCGGTCTCAACTGGTGAGGACAATACGCCTCCTCATTTATCTCTCTGTGTAAGAGTCTCGGACTTTGAAGCACCGGCCAAAGCCATCCTCTCAAATAAGTCTTGGGTTTACGCCTCTGCCACTGCCAACTCGGGCCAATCCATGAGACGCAATCTGGATGATTGGTCCCTCATCTCTTTCCGTCCACGTGTTCTTCGGGACGTAGAAACCATCGACATGCGAAGGTCGATCCTTGGCCATGCCTCACAATATCCCTTTTTTGTGTCATCCATGGGTACCTTGGGCTCGGCCCACTCGTCTGCAGAGTTTGGCTTGGTGAAGGGAATCGCACCTAAAGGGGTGCACACTGTGATCAGCACGGCTTCGTCCAAGCCAGCCGAGGAAATCATGCAGACTCTCGTGGACCAACAGAAAGGGCGTAGTGGCGCCGCCCTCGCACAATTATACTTCCAACTCTACATCCCCACGGATCGAAATCGAGCCAAGGCTCTCATTCAGAAGGTGAAAAAGGCAAGTTACAAGGGCCTGTGGGTTACTGTTGACGCTCCAGTGCTTGGTAAGCGTACCGCGGACCGATATCTTCAGGCTCAAGAAGCCCTGAAATTGGGCGTCGAGGAAGAAGCTAAACCTCTTGTTAAAGAAGCGGGAGGTGAGAACAGCTTTGCGCCAGCGTTTGGAGGTAGAGCAGTCCCAGGACAGCTAAGCTCCAGCCTGACATGGAAAGATTTGAAGTGGATCAGAGAAGAATGGGCTGGGCCGATCGTTCTCAAGGGAATCCAGTCCGCAGCGGATGCCAAATTGGCGGCTGAATATGGATGCCAAGGTGTTATACTGAGCAATCACGGAGGGAGACAGAGCCATGGATCTCCGAGCTCTCTCCTGACTCTTCTAGAGATCCGTACTTATTACCCCGAAGTACTCACCAGTATTGAAGTCTTTGTTGATGGTGGTCTTCGTGATGGTGCAGATGTGCTCAAGGCGTTGTGCTTAGGCGCTACAGCTGTGGGGATCGGGAGGCCGATCCTATATGCACTCGCAGCTTACGGCGCAGCGGGTGTAGAAAAGTGTCTCGATAGTAAGCTTCTAACCCTGTCACTCCCCAATCCATGGCTGATCATTTCCCTAGTTTTAGCAGAGGAGCTGTCTATTGGTATGAGGCTGCTTGGAATCACATCTCTTGATAAGGCTCATCCCGATCTTGTTAATGCAAGTCGTCTAATGTCTGATATGTGGCGGCCGGAACTCAGTCGGCTATAGAATATTATGATCTAATTTATTATTAACGGGCGTATTGTATGCGGCAAATATGACCGCATGTAACTTTGTAACACAACTAAGTGGAATAGGTATGAAATGTGAATCAAGCCGCTCCATAAAGCGGTGCAACACGAGTAAGTCGCCCTTGTCCTTCTCGGCTATATATTCTTCGGTCAGGTCTGATAGGCCCCGGTCGTGCCTCGGTATCGAGCAAACATCAAATACGATATTGGTTAGCTATCGATTGCGGATATTACAGTGTATGTTACGCATATCTTATTTACTTCACTCAAATCAATATTCGCCTAACATTACTTTAAGAGTGGCGAGTTTCTTATATTACCTCACTGCCCATTACTCAATTTTCTCCCAGCGCTCGTCGACTTTATCAAATGATACAGATTCCTCAGCCCATTCATCATGGAAAGCCTCAATAGCTATCCCCCGGCTCCCCAACCTGTCAAACAGCTGCTTACAGGCCTTCTTACCCTCGCTCAGCTCTTCCTCCGTTGGTCGCCTCTTCCCACCGTCCTCCTCATTCTCATACGCAAGATCGAGCACGAAGCTCAACCTTGTGAGGTTGGGGAGGTACTCCGGGTTTGCGAAAGCCTCAAGCCATTTCTTCCAATGCTCTGATTTGGCGAGGGAGACTGGGCCGCGAAAGCGAAGCGTAGAAATGTTGGGGGGGAACTGTTGATAAAACAGAGGGAGGAAGTCGGCGTCATCGAATATATCGCCCACGGTAAACACGAACGTCTTGAGCTCCGTAAGCTGCGGCAGAATCCCATGGAACATTTCCTTCGACGTGAGATGGAAGTCATATCCGCTCGACGAGCGAAGATTCAGCGTCTTTAGGTTCTCCACAATATATGGTAGGGCGAGGGTCATGCGCGTGAAGGTATCAAGCGCGTCATTCTCAAGAATCTCCAGGGTCTCCGTGTAGATGAGCTCTGGAACTGGAGTCTCTGGATCAGTCGAACGATCGGGGTTAGTGTATTTGTCTTTGAGCCAGTCAAAAGCAAGACCTGACAGCGACACGATCTCGATCTTGCGCTCTTCTGGCATGCCCTCACGCACTGTAATGTAATCCGCTTCCGCCTCGCCTCGCTCAATAGCTTCCCTGTTTGCGCGTGACAGCTCTCCTGACGTCGGCCCCTCGAAGCGCATTCCCGAGGTGAGCAGAAGGATGAGATGCTTAACTCGTCCTTCTAACACGAAGGGGCTGCTAAACCTCTCGCCGCATGGTGAGCTAATTAACAGTCGCTCAATTGGCCAGTTTGTTGGGATTGGTGCGTCGTTCAACTCTTCGTTGAAACCAGATTCCATTTCTAAATTCTGGACATCGCTGAAATGGTCGCTTATAAGTCTCCATTCTGTGTCAGAAGGCGTATCATGGTCGATTTTTAGAGATTTGATATCCTTTTGTGCGTTTTGCAGTTGACTGAGTAGCGCCTCCTTGTGGTCATCCTCATCTTCTTCGTGGGGTCCTTGAACCTTGAGCGTGACGGAATCTGGCCATCTCGACATGTTTTTTAATCCTCCAACAGGCCTATGGATACCACTGTTCAACCTAATACCTCCGTCCAACTGGCTATTCTGCCGTCTTATGGAAACTCCGGACAAAGGCGGGACACGCCGGAGAAGCCTGGTGGTGTGACTTCTGAGTAAAATTGAGGTTGAATTTGGGCGCGTCACAAGGCTTGCCAAGAAATGCTAGTTGGTAGTTCGTTAATACAGACCGCCGGAGGAAGCAGTGGACAAACCATTAATGCTACAATTCTGTGTCAGCTGTCAATGATGCCAATTAAATCTGATTACAATTGTGTTGCTAATAGTTCTGTAGTTCAAGAAGGTCGTCCTATCCAGCCGGTGAGCCTAATCGGCGCTAAGCCTTATCGTGGCCAAAGGGTTACAGATCCCAAACGGCGCCGGGACGGACCATTGGTTAGGTCCGCCATCGCCAAGTCTGATAGAATCGATTAACATTGCTAGACCACTTTTATTTATATTACCTTACTGGTACGATATCTACAGCAAGTTTCCTGTTGATGTCAAGTCTCCTGCTATCCCAGTATCCTCACATGGCACTGTACTCCACCTTTTCGAGTGGATTATTGCCCAGATCTAGCCATGCCCCATTATTTGTGCTACTCTTAGGAAGGTCCGTAAATAGTCCTGGAAATAACCAATGCTTGACTGATTGGGTAGGAGCAATGGCTGTGCTGACAGTCTCTTACCCACATACCTAGCGCATACTAAGCCCCGGCTGAGTTAGATCCTTCATAATCCCCTCTCCAGGCCCGTTCCGCTCTTTTGTATTAAATCGGGGCACGTTCCCTCTCTATACAATCAAGCCATTTGTTGTTGTTTGCCACAAATTATAGCCACCATGGCCTATCCGGAAAGCGAGGGTTTACAAGTCGCCGTCGAAAGAAACGGTTTACTCGTCAATACGGATTATCAAGGCTTAGAGCACTATACCAAGCCAGTCGAGTCCTCACAGCCACCAGTGCCGTATCCCAAGGATGACACCGTGATTGAGCAGCGCAGTGCAGGAGATGGAAGGATATGTGGACTGGCGAAACGGACATTCTGGATTTTGCTTGTGGTAGCCATCGTGATTGTGGCTGCCGCTGTTGGAGGAGGCGTTGGAGGCTCCATAGCTGCGAAGAACGCCAACAAGTCGAAGGATACTCAAAGGTAGGTGTCAATCGAACTGGATCTCTTCAGTTCTAACATCTAGCATGAGCTGACCTCAACTCTTAGCTCTTCTTCCACTACTCCAGCAACCCCAACCAGCAACAGCACGCCGACCAGCAGCAGTACTCCAACCAGTAGCAGCACGCCCACATCATCGATCACCCCAGCAGAGCCCTTCCCAACCACCGGCCTCCTACCTCTCGACTGCCCTGCGATCAACGCCACAAAATACAGCACGGTCCCTTCAGGCTCATCGAGTAGCTATACCTACCAGATCCATTGCGATGTCAACTACACTGGTGACGACCTCGTCAAGACCAGGACCAGGACCATCGATCAGTGTATGGATGCGTGCGCAAAGCAAAGTGACGCCAATCCCCTGAATCCTTGCGGCGTCATAGTGTGGATTGGGAATCTCACATTGGCAATTGGGAACACGGATGGAAACTGCTTTTTAAAGAAGGATGTTCCTGCTCCGGGCGCGGCGCAGCCGTCGGATAGATTTGCAGGTGCGGTATGGGTTAAGGGATAGAGATGGAGGACTACGGCTTGGCCATTAATGAAAGTTCTTTACAACAGCGGCAACAATGATAACGGACTGGGCAGGGCAATGGCATGACCAAAAGCATTGCGGGCGAGCAATATCACCTACGATCTGCCAGTACTGGCTTCATCGTCTACCTCGCGGAACCGAATCGTACAGTGTGACCGGTCTGTTCGTGCTCGGCAGGATAGCCTCCGATCCAATTTCAGGGGACGTAGGTGTTTTACTTTGGAAGGGGATACCCGACGGGAAATTGCTCTAGACGGGCTGCTAGCGCGTTTCCATCACCCTATTTCTGAGGACTAGCCAAGTTTAGCCTAGCTAACTGCCTCACATTTTGTAAGAGACTGAGACAGCAGGGGCACGACAGCTTTGAGGGGTTCTGAGGCAGGTTAGAGTCGGAGTATTTGTTAGATTTTGTTAGATTTCCAAAATTCGTAAAAGGGCGGTGCTACTTTAATATATAGCGTTCGGTGCTCAGCTATACAAATATACGTCTTTTATTAAGGCAGACCTTAACTCTAATCCAAAAAGATATTATCACAAAAATTCCCCCCTTCGCCATCTTGTAACATAGTATTAAGCCCTTGGATCCCACTCCGTATCCACCTTATCCAACAACTTCCCCTTCAAAACATCCGCCAAACTAACCAGCTTAAAGCTCGCCTCCTCGCTCGTTCCCCCTCCCTTCAACTCATTCGCATCATCATGGACCACAACCAATCCAGCATGGAACACCGCATTAAGTCTGTTCCCTACAACCGCAATACCATCCGTGTTAGTGACATGATCAACGCTCCCATCGGTTGAGTCGGTAATAGTGAACGTCTGCACGAACGCATGCGGCGGCGCGCGCTCATAGACATTGTAGGCCGACACGCCCTGGCAGCTCACCATGAGGAAGCCCTCAGTGGCCGTCTTGCCGGGGACGAGCGTCACGCCCTCGACGTCAGAGTAGAGGTCTCCGGGCTTGTGGTTCGGGTATGTCGCGACGGTAGCGACCTTGACGCCTTTGGGTGCGGCGACGTCGGGCTCAGCATCGTATCTCCACAGTCCCTCGAGTTCCTCACCGACGAAGAGGAAACCGTTCTCCTCATCGGTGACGCAGCCCTCGACTTGGCCGCCTGAACCGGCGATGAACTGCCTGACTAGAGTGGTGGAGAGGGTGCCGTTAGGAGAGGAGTTAAGAGCGTACTGGAGGTACACTGCCTTCTTGTTGTTGACGAAGAGGTACTGTGTTCCCGTCTTGGGAGAGCGGTAAGAGCAAGAGCCGTAGACATCGTAGTCTGCGACGACGGGCTGCTCGCCGCCGGGGATGTTGGAAAGGGTGCCGTTGGCGCTCATCTCGAAGAGGCAGAGGGTGTTATCCTTTCTGCAAGCAGCATAAGCCAAGTCGATGGTGCGGTTGTTGCCAAGTGCGAAGCCGTAGATCATGTCGATGTTGTTGGGCTCGCCTGCTGGGAGGGTCTGGAGGATTTTGCCCTCGAGGTTGAATACTGCGAGGCCAGCACCCAGTTCGGATTTTGTGGTTGTGACGATTCGGGACTGCTCGGGGGAGATGGGGGAGATCCAGATCGCTGGATCGTCACCGTCACCGCCGTTGGCCTCGGTCTCGATCTTAGGCGCGACGAGCAGGAATGAGCAGTGAAGACCACCCCAGCCAGCGTCGCAGCGGCATTCATTGGCTCCAACGCATTTTCCGTGGCCAGAGCAGTTGTCGGTGCAGGTGACAGATTTACAAGATTTGCCCGTGAAGCCAGCAAAGCAGGAGCAGGTCTTGCTAGACGACCTGCGAGGCGATTTGACACAAAAGCCATTATCGTTGCAGTCGCCGCAGATAGTCTCCTTTTTGTCGGACTTAGCACTCGGGTTGTAGTTGGTGTTGATATCTAACTTCAGGGATGTGAAAGCAGATTGGAGGGAGCTGATTCCGAAGCCCTTTCCTTCCTCGTGTTCAATTGCGAACGCCAAAACTCCTCCAGAGAATTTCTTGGTCTTTCCTTGATATATCAACAGCCCTTGAATTTCGGCGTCCTCGACACCGGTGATCTTCATAGAGCCTAGAAGCTTAAACTTGGTAGAGTATACACCAACAATGTCTGTTTGAGCTACCAGAAGGTAATCCGACGACTTGCCGACGTAGATAGCAAGACCAGTCACATCGTCACTGGCTTCTCCAATAACACTGATGGTAGCAGCGGTAGTGCTCTCTTCAGTTTTGAATGCGTACACATTCTTGCTGTCATTGCCACTGAAATAGAGAAGGCCATCCTTCGAAGACACAGCACAAGCCGAAGCCTCCACAGGGATATCAAACGTTTGAATCTAGTCCCAATTAGTAAGATTCTCCAGCTCAATAAGAACCATAAACCTACCTCAACAACCTCGACTTTCTTCTCCTTCTGCCTAATCAGGTACTGCACAGCCTGCTTTTTGCCAAACATGTAGAGGTACTGATTCCCACTCTCAGCACCCTTCCATGGGCACAACGCCGACCAATCCCCAATTGCCTTCTTCTCCGCCACTTGGGCTCCCTTGCCCTCAGCATCAAAGACTCGCAACGCACTGTCTGGCATCGCAATCGTGATGATCAAATCCTTCTTTCCGACATCATACACAGCCGCCACGAGCTTCGACCTGCCGCCAGTCTTGGCCGAGACCTCGGGCAATATCGACGCATTGCTATCGAGGGACCAGGCGTGGATACCACCTGCTGCAGCAGAGCCATCATTGCCGAAGAGAAGCGGGTGGGACGAGTAGTACACGGCCGTGTTGTCTGAGTCGACATCTACTGTGCTGGCGGAGAGGGGGAGATCGACCTGGGGTGCTACAGTTGCGCCGTGAACGAGCGTCTGCAGCAGACCACAGGTGACAACGACGTCGCGGACGAAGGAGAGGGACTTCATCGCAACGAGAAACGAGCGGATTGGATGAAAGGGATAGTGAGAGGGGGTTTATGACGAGGTATCACCTCTGTTTATGTAGGGACCAAGCCATCATGCAAAAGCAATATATATATATCCGGAGCTATAGCTTCCAAGGATGTTCTAGTCAGCCTTCCATCCCTTCAACGCAGCCGCAATCGGCTTCTAGAGAGCAAGGATGATAGATACTGAGAGTGATCTACGATGAAATGTCTTCCATTGCATGCTTCCAGAACCCACACCTGACAGGCACAAGCGTAAAGATGTCATTCTCGGCGAGCTCCCAAGCAATTGTTATCGTGTGAGACTTTCATATCCGCAATCCGTGGGCTCGCATGGCAAACTCATTGGAGGAGTGGGGGAAACGTTGGAGGCACAAGCGCCACGTGTTGGGCTTCATAAGATGTTGTTGTTTCTTGGCTTCTCTTGGTATTATGTGCTTAATATCGAGACCCTTGTTGTCCCCCCAAATGTCCCCCACCTTTGTTGCCGCCTCGGGGCTTGCCTTGCCGGGTGTCGGCCTGCTTTTTCTCTGTTTGTGGGTCACGCCGAAGCTCCCCCTGTATTACTATCGCGGCCCGCTGTTTTATTTCACACATGTCAGGCCGGATGCCATTCAGGGCTGGTGAAAGTTCCGATCCGGAAGACATAGCGATATAATAATGGGTCGTTACAATTATACAACTAGAATAGCAGAGATTCAGGATATGAGCCGCAGTTGTGATGCTTGGCGGGCTGTAGTGTACGCGCGTTCTGTTACACCTTGGCACTTTTTCTTAAGACGAATTTCTTCAGCAAGAGCTTTTGTCTAATCATTTCACATTATACCCAGCATCGCTCTAACATAAACTAACGCCGCTATCAAATATGCCCACAAAACAAGTACGAAGCACGCGCCTCCCCGTTAACTAATAATCGTCACAGGGAACAAAAACTTCATCGGCTCCCCCCTCACAGGCAGGATATCCGTGCGCGCCGTGGCATTAACAGTCTTCCCATCCTCCCTCAGATAAATATGCGCCACCCCAAGGAACTGACGTTCATAATCCGGCCCCTGCGTCCAGATCGCCTCGACCCTCGATGTGGCAGGCAATTCGCTTCCGTCGGCGTTGCGGCAGGCCACCCACAGCTGCTGGATGAAGATGGGGCTGCACACGACATTGAAGCCGGGGGCGCCTTCGCGGTAGCCGGCTGCGGCGGCGAGTTTGAAGTTGGAGCTGCAGCCGCCGGGGGAGCAGCCCCAGTTGTAGTCGGTTGCTTGGAAGGTGGGGATGTTGAGGCAGGTGTTGCGGGATTGGTGCTGGGGGATGGCGGAGGCGGAGGTGTAGGTTGCGGCTGTTGCCAGGAGGGCGGCGAGGAAGTCTGTACGCATGGTGGCGAGGAGGTTTTATTATTTAGGTATTGTATAATTATCTGATTGAGTACTGGTGGGAGAGGAGTGTGTGGTAAGTGGAGTTGATATTGTTCAATGGAGAATACTGAGCATGATTAAGCTAAAACCTTGGGAAGCTCTTCCTGTTTATATACCCATCTCAGTCATTTGTCTCACTGTTGCACGAAAAAATGGAAGGATCCCTCAAGGCTTACATCCACCTCGTATGTGGGCAGCCACTGAGAAGGCACGTGAGATAGGTGATCGGCGTATTGACGTGTTGAGCAAGTCCACCGATATGGATTGAGCAGCCGCAAAGCGTCGTAAAAGTGTCGTGAAGGGAACCTGTCATGTTGATCGTCTCGTATTGTGAATCAATCAAGGAACCTGTCATGCTGATCGTTGAGTATCCATGGGACGTGATTCTTTGGCTGAACCCTCGTATTTCGTTGTTGGGGAAAAGCCACAATCCCGCATATGACGTCAACGATCCTAAAATAATCCAACTACCGAGCTCAGCCGTCGGATTGGCCCGCTGCACCCTTGTCTAACGTGCATTTCAGTACCGAGTACTCAATTCGCTGGCAGCTTAGGCCTGATATGGATGATTTCGTACGGTAATGCAGGTCCAACTCTGTAAGCTCTATGGTTCTGCAAGAATTGTCAAGCAGATGGTTATTTTTGGTGTAAGACAGAGCAGACGGGATGTCAAATTCCCCCGACTCATGGAGGTGTCTGACAATTATTCAGCTGTCGTGGGTGATACACTGCATATATACGAGACTGTACTACAGAAGGGAAGAGGAGTTCGAAGCATTGTGCACTACCACGATGGGTACTCACACAAGCTGAGTTAGAGTAGTCTACGATAAATCAATCAAATATTACTTCAAGTTCTCATCATGCAGTTAATGTATTTGTATTGTAATAATGCTGCTCGCTATACCCGCAAGCCATGAAAAAATACTCTCGCTGTGAAGTTTTGCACTTTCTGATATTGATGGACTCTGTGCTAATAACTCCAAGCCATCCAAAGCACCGCCATAAACAACGTTCGCGCTTTAGGTTGATGCCGAGGACACTCGCCGGTTCTAGACACCAACCCACAGATACAAAAAACGCCATCCCGAAAAGCCGCTCATGAAATAACCAATCACAAGCTAAGCTAATGTCCAAACCACCAGTAAAAATGAAACGCCGATCCACAGCTTTGTTTTTCCCGATATAAGTTGCTCGTCGGATTTGTTCGTCCGATGTAATGCTGAGTTTGAAAGTCGCTAGCAACGTCAACGCAATGTGATAAATTTGGTTATCCGCGCGCTCGCCATGTCTTTCTCACTCGTCAACCTCCATGTTATCTCCCTCTGCCTCATCAACCTCCATGTAATTTTCCTCCGCCCCTTCTTCCTCGGAGCTTTCTTCCTCGGATTCTTCCTCGGATTCATCACTTTCTGCTTCTTCTTCGGTGGATTCTTGTCTCGTCTCAACATCCTCCTCGTTGTCCTCCTCATCCTCAGTGTCCTCTCCATTCTCTCTCCTCTTCATTGTCACCTCCATTTCTCTCCCCCAAACGCCTAGGTTGTCCTCGGCATCTCTAAATCTAGCGTGATCCTGTATTTGAATTCTTCTGACGCGGTTAATCAAAACGTCATACAGGAGCGTAGGACCCTTATAATCCACAGGCGCGTATCTCCATGGGATCAACCTTGCAGTCTCGATGCCCCACAGGCGGTCATAGACTCTGCCGCTCTTTTTCTAAGGTACACGTTAGCATCAAATCCCGACAATAACAACAGGAGCATACACACCTCGTCATCACACAACCACCTTGTAAACATCCCGCCATTTCTCTGCGACACAACCCAACGGCTGACCGCTGCCTCAAGAATCGCCACTGCTTCAGCTCTCTCACTCTCCCTGACTCTGTCAACGGCCCACATGTCATTCTGAATTTGTACCCCCGCTCTAACAACCTCCGCCTCTCTGACCACAATAACACGAGCTTGTGGATTTTGACGAGCTTGATAACGGTTATAGTTGAGCCTTTTCGGGAGTAGTTGAAGAGGTGTCAGAGAGAAATTATGAGGGACAGCAGGGTGCGGGTGGTGCGCGTCGGCGATGTCATTTACGAGGTCGAGGACTGTAGCATCGAAGGGGGTGACAGGTGGGGTAGGTAAGGCGGACATTTTGGAGGTAATAGATGCTGAGAGAGGTGATAAGTATGTATAAGAATATGGAGAACAAGGTAAATGAGTATAGTTTTGTTTTTAAGTTGGCGATGTTACGATTTGTGAGCTTGGTGATGTAGGGAGGTTTTTTGTAGTTGAGGTGAATTTATCTCCTTTTGAGAGGTTCGAGGTCGAATTTCTGTTCTGACACTCTTTCTCGGCTTCAATCGCTCTAACTATCACTTTTAGGTGTATCGAAGCTAGAGCTAGGCCGCTAGTTTCCGTACCACGAGGCTGTGGGAGCTAGTTGCTCTACTAGGCGCTGTGCACTTGCTCTTCTGCGTGGGAGGCTGAGGAGCTGCGAACTTGCTTTCTGTTCTTGGACGACTTAGGAGCTGACTGCTCTACCAGTTGCTTTGCACTTGCTTTTCTCCGTTTGGAGGTTGTGGGAGCTTCTTGCTCGACCAGTTGCTGCACACTTGCTCTTCCGTGTTTGGAGGCTGAGAGAGCTGGATGCTCGACCAGGTGCTTTGCACTTGCTTTCTTTGCTCTGACTCTTTGGGAGCTGGATGCTCGACCAGTTGCTTTGTACTTGCTTTCCGTACTCACACTCTTTGGGAGCTTGTTGCTCTACCAGGTGCCTTGCACTTGCTTTCCGTACTCTGACTCTTTGGGAGCTTGTTGCTCAACTAGTTGCTCTTTCCGTGTTTCTCGTTCTCTGACTCTGTGGGAGCTTTTTGCCCTTCCACTTGGATACAAACTTGTTTTTCCGTGTCTGAAGGCTGTGAGCTATCGAAACTCGACCAGTCGCGGTGTTTGATGACTTTTGAGTCCAGTGATTGAGTCCAGGAGTCTTGAGAAGGTTGTTTAGAGCAATAAGAGCGAGTTGTGAGGCTTTAACGCAGCAGATTGGGGGCTGGGAAGATAGTTGTAGGAGGGAAGAGGGAACGGGAAGATGGGCGGAGGAGGGGTGGGATAATATACCCATCCTCTGGTGGCCAGTTCGAGTATCACGGGGAGGCTAAGAATGTCATGAGCTGTCAAATCCGAAGCTGATAGATGGTGTGGGAATTCAGCGTAGGAGTTGGGCTATCAGCGATGGTGGAAACTTAGAATGTAAGCGTCGACGCCAATTCAGGGGGGGGTAAGGTGTTTCTTCTCTCTGTCGTCGACTTGGAACGGCAATGGCTGTCAACTCTGACGTAGAGACGGACGATTCGTAGCAGGATGGTTGTTGCCAGTTGAGCTATTCCCGCTGGCTGAAACTTTAATCGCAAGCGTTGACGCCAATTCAGGGGGGGCATGACATTTCTCACCTGCGTCATCAATGTCTGTGAACTTTGACGCATAGGAAGGATGATTCCCTACCTTTAGTCCGCTGAGCGAAGGATGACTCTTCAACTTCATCCTATTGAGTGAGCTGTTGACGTGATGAAGTCGTTCGTCGAAGGCTCCTGCTGTCAACTAAAATAAAGTGGCTGGGAGAAGCTTCTCGCCTACGAAATGAAAGGGGGCGTCGACGTCAATAGGGGCTAGCAAATGGCGCCGGCGAAGTGAATTCAGTTACCGAGCAAGCAACCAAGGAGATCACAAGGCAGGTACGTCAATAGCACACTCAGTAAAGTGTAAATCGTTAACCATGATCAAATTGACTATTTTCCCACCTAAACTACTCCCATACCAAACTTCAAGCACGTAGACAATCCACCACCTTCCACAACTCGTGACACATCACCAACACATCACCACCACCAAGCCATCTTCAAGCACACACACCCCTTCTCCCCCTCACCCCTTATTAATCCCCAACAACACCAAATTCGCCACATTCATAACCGTAATAAACAACCACACCAACACCGCAAACACCCCCGTCACCCACCCATTCCTAAAATTCACCACCCCAGCATCATCCGCATCATCGTCCAGCGAGACCACGACGCGTGCCCCCTCAACCACATCCGCCACATCACCTCGCGGCTCGCGATCACGCGGCGCAGAGTTAGTCTTCGCCTCGCTACCACCCGGCGGCGGTAGTGTCGTCGTAACGGCAGGTACGGTGGTCGCTCCTTCCGTTTTAGCAACCGCAGCACCCATCGCTCCTTCCCCGGCAGTAACCGCACCTTCCACCACTACCTCGGCTTCGTCATCACTGTCGTCATCGGCATGCGGCTCGACCGGCCGCGGCGGCCGCACGGTCATGTAGCGGCTGCGGCAGGTGAAGTAGATGAGCGGTGCTGAGACGAAGGGGAGGGCGACGGAGAGGGCAACTTGGCTACCGTTCAGGGCGGCTGTGAGGCCCTCTTTGCCTACTGCGGCGGCGATGATGATGCTAGGCGTGATGCTGATTGAGCGAGTGATGAGGCGACGGAGCCAGGGTGCGGCGGTCCAGCGGAGGGCTCCCTCGGACACCATTTGTCCGGCGATAGTGCATACGATGCCAGCGGAGATGCCGGAGAGCAGGAGGGCGAGGGCGAAGATAGTGCCAGCTGCTGGGGCGATGGTGGATGCGAGGAGGGCGTGGATGGCGAAGAGGGAGGCGTCTGCTGTGGAGGCCGGGAGGGAGGAGCCGGCGAGGATGAGGAGGGCGGAGTTGACGAAGAGGGCGAATGTGAGAAGGGAGATGGTGAGTTCGGTTATGGAGTAGGTGAGGGAGGAGCGGATGGCGGGGAGGGAGGGGTGGTAGGGGTTTTTGGAGGAGGTGGAGGTGGAGCTGTTGGGGGGGGTGGGGGTGTAGTGTTTGTGTTTTATGTCGTAGGCGTAGAGGCGGGGTTGGACGATGCCGGAGCCTAGGTAGAGGGAGTGAGGCATGACTGTTGCACCGAGGATGCCGCAGGCTTGGTAGATGCTGGTGAGGGTTAGTTGGGGGGTTCTGGGGGTATGGAGTTGGTGTGGTGGGAGATGGGGGGACGTACGCTTGCGACTCGACGAGTTCTTTGGATGGCAGGTAGCCGCGGAAGACGGAACCGACGGAGGTATCCTTGATGAGGGAGAGTTGGATACAGAAGCAGATAACGACGGCGAGGACAAGAGCCATGACGAAGAACTCGAATGCGCGCAAGCCCTTGAGAGAGCCGCTTGGTCGGTAGAAGATGAGGATGAGCAAGACATCTATGATAGAGATGGCACAGCCTGCAACGAGGGGGATCTGGGGAATGAGAAGGTTGATGGCTATTGCAGTTCCAATGACCTAGGATAGGTTAGTATGTTGCTTGAAGAGTGTCTGAGTGTCATAGTAAAGGCTGGGTAGTCATATGCGGACGTGGGTTCTTGGGAAGAGTGTCTGGGGGTGTGACAGTGCGTACCTCAGCAATATCTGTAGCAATAATCTATACACAAGTCAGCTTTGTCCCAGTGCATAACAAACATAATAGAACACTTACAGCTCCCTCTGCCAACACATAAAGAAATATATTCAGCCACCACGGCAAATGCTCACGACACATCTGCGCCAAATCCATCCCCGACACGGTTCCCAGCTTAATACACAGCGACTGCAGGAAGATCGCAATGATATTCGCCAGCAGCACAATAAACAACAGCCGGAACTCGTAGCTCGCGCCTGCTGCCACGGCTGTCGAGTAGTTACCCGGATCAATATAGGCGACAGATATCTGTGCTAGGAATTAGCACAGGTACCCATACTACTCTCTCTCTCTCTTACCATAAATCCAGGCCCAATAAAACTGGCATATTTCATAAACATCCTCCCCGCCTTCTCATAAAACATCTTTCTCTTCCGAATTCCCCCTCCTCCTCCTCCTCCACTTCCTCCACCACCACCTTCACCGCCATCTCCACCGCCCGTCGTCACGTGACCCATCAGATCACCTTTCTCCCCCACGACCGGCCCCTTCTCCCCCAATCCCCCCTTTTCCGGCGGTGGCGGCGCATCGACAAGGGACTGTGCTATAGGAATATCTTCCCCAGGCACATCAGGATCTAAGGAGCGGCGCGCAGTGGCGTTTGTGCGGCCGTTGAAGTCGGCACGTGTGGTGCCGGCGAGCAGGTTGGGGCTCTGGTTCCAACCTTCGCGGCCGTCGGTGTCGTCGGTGCGGGAGGGGCAGTTCATTGTTGCAGGTAAGGTAGTTGTTGTAGAGCGTTTGTGGGTGGGATTGTATGTAGGTAGGTGTAGGTTGGGGAGATCACGACATTTGCGACATCTGCGGACACGTCTGTCGTCTGTTCCAGGGCGGCGGCGAGGTTGACTCTAGCGGCTACTTAGTACGTAGGAGGACAATTTGAGGACAATATGAGGATATTTAGGGTATTTAGGTATAATTGAGAAAAATGAATCAAAATAAGCAAAACTGGGGATCTGTTTGCTATTATAAGGCAAATAGACTCTCTAGGCAATTGATGACCACCAGGCCAGCCCGCCAAGTTATCGTGACATTTTCTCACCAGCCGGACCACACAGCCCAGTCCAGCCCAGTCAGCGTCCAGCCAGTGTGCGGTGTCATAAGGCGGTTAGGCTGAGTTTTTGGACCAATGAGTGGATTAGTCACGCAGGGAATAAGGTTTGCTAGTCACAGGGAAGAAAACCAGCCGGGTTGGGGTTGTACGTGAGTTTTTGTGTGCGCGAAATTATGCTCGGATCCGGAAGATCCCGGCGGGGTGGGGAGTGCCAAGGGGAGGGGCGCAGGACACACCGCACGTGAGCAGGGATGATGTGAGGATGAGGAAGGAGGGGTAAGATTTAATGATGTATGAAACTCATAGTAGCAATGGGGCATGAGGGAAGATGAGAATGGGTGAGAATTGTCAGATTGCGGGGACATTCCAGTGCCGACGACGACGACGTTGATGCCGACAGTGTGATGGCGGGGATACCCATACCACAAACCACTCTTGCTGCCCAACGAAAATAAAGATAACCCACTTCACTCCCACTTGCCCACCTGTAGCAGGTAGATAGAAGCACAGCATATTCCACGAGTTATCCCTATCAACCAAGAAAGCACTGCATATAGCACGAGAACTACCTATCTAAACGTACGCAGATCCCGCCATGCCATGCCGCGCACCTAATAATTCGTGTACTGCGCATCATACCCCGGCACGAAGTTCTGCGGACACGCCACCGCCGGCAAGTACCCGTCGATGGCGATCCCCTGCATGCGGAAGAAATGCTGGCGCACCAGGCTGATCTGCCCGTCGATGTAGGCCGAGTTCAAGGGGTTGTTGTACTGCAACGTGAAGCCGTCGGTGTGGTTCACGAAGCTCTGTTCGGGGTATCAACTTCCGGCCTTGAAATATGAAGAGGGAAGGGGAGGGAATGAATGCACGCTTACCTGGCAATCCGGAACATTATGCATGAATAAGCTCCAAAACGCATCCCCCGCAACCACCGAATCCTCCCTCTTCTGATCCGCCTCAATAACTGCAAACCAGCTCTCCAGCGAGTCTCCCTGCGGCGTCTCCTTCCCGTTTAATCCCGTCCAATCATACTCCCCGCTCCAATACACCTTCCCCGCACCCCTCACCTTCTCAATCCCGGCCGCCAGAGTCTTCGCGTTCAGCGGGTAGAAGTGGTCTGAGTAGATGTCCACCTCCGGAATATCAAGATGCGTGGTGTTGATGCCGTATGTGCCGTCGAGGACGAGCTTGTGCGGGCCGAGACTCTTGATGTACTTCGCGATCTCCTGCACCCACGCGCGCGGCACGTTCATGTCGCCCCAGACGTTGCCATATAGCTCGTTGCCCGTCTCGTAGGCGAGGATGGTGGGGTCTTGGGCGTAGGTGAGCCCGGTGTAGGGGTTCTTGTGCGTCATGTGGATGCGGATGTAGTTCTTGAAGTCGTTGATGATCTGGCGGTTCGTGAAGAACTCCTGGACGAGGGGAGAGGCGTCGCTCTGCTTGATGTTGATGCCACGCCAGCGGAGGAAGTTGAATCGGCCCCCGTGATAGTAGTCCTGTGTTGCTATTAGTACGGTGTGAGAGCCTCGATGGGGTTTTACGTACGTAAGCGTCGGTGAGAGGAATAATGATCCTCAGCCCGTGCTGCCTCGCCTGGAATACAGCCCAGTCAATCGTCGCGAAAGCCTCCTCATTCACCACCCCGAGCGTCGGCATGATGCTCAGCGGGTTCCCCGTGCTGACCCCCAACGTCTGGCTCCGGATGGTCTTCGCCCCCATCGTCACCAGCGTGTTCATAACCTCCGTGATGCGGCCGAGACTCGGATAACTCGCCTTGAACGGCTCGTAATACGGCTCTCCAGCAGGCGGGATCACATTCTCATCAAGGCCGAGCCAGTAAACGTTCGCTCCGCCCCCAATATATCGCTCTCCGTTGAGCAGCAGCTTAGAGCCCTTGCGCGTCACATACGAGTTGCGCGCGATGTTGGCAAGGGTCGGCTCCGCGAAGGTCGCGAGGATCTCGGGCGTCAGGGGCGCGCCGAGTTTAGGGAAAAGCGAGTTGATGATAGGCTTGAAGGGGGCGAATGTGCCGGTTCCCCAGGAGGGGGTGGGAAGGGTCCAGCTGTTTCCTCCGGGCAGAGCAGCCGCGGCGGAAACGAGCGCCAGGAGTGAGAGCTTCGAGATGGACATGATGGCCAGTGATGCTATCGCGACTCAATGGGATGGAGAGCCTTACGGCGACCGGCCACAGCTCCAGTACTTATACTGTTATACTGACAAGGCTGCAATCTCCCAAAATAAAAACACGCCTTCCCCGCGCAGTTCCAACATAACAAGGACATCATAATTCGGGGTCGTCCCCAGGCCGCCAGCCCCGCTAAGGCTTCCCAATGGCTAAATTTCGTTCCTGTGCCTGTGCGACCTGGAAAAGTGATAGTAGCCGCGTTAAAAAAGTGAGCGAAGCCATATACACCCATGTTCTCCGTCTCACCGGTCTCGCCGGAGACACCCCCTCCGACAAAAAATGGGCTTCAAAAGGTTGTGGCGCCGATGATCATTTTGGGGTAGCACGGGGAGGTGGAGAATGGAAGTCAGTGCACCAAGGCTCGGGAGTTGGCGTTCCAGTGTTCCAGAAGAATCCCCGAGGAAGCGACGTGCCGCTAATCGGGAGAACCCCGCAATAAAGTCGCAACCCCGCCAAACCCTCCCAAGGTGACTCCAAACCCCATTACCAAGCTCAACAACACTCCAAAATACCCTCTCACCAGCCAAGATGTTCACCGGCATCGTTGAAATCCTCGGAGGTACATCTTCCCTCCTCTCCGCTCTCAATGCCCCACTAACTAACTCCTCCCAGTTGTCTCCTCCCTCAACCCCTCCGATGCATCCGGCGGCACCACTCTCGTCATCTCCAACGCCGCCCCCGTCCTCATCGACTGCCACGATGGCGACTCCATAAGCGTCAACGGCACCTGCCTCACCGTAACCGCCTTCACCGACTCCACCTTCACCGTCGGCGTCGCGCCCGAAACCCTGCGCCGCACGAACCTCGGCTCGCTGGCGCAGGGCGACTCTGTCAACCTCGAGCGCGCCGTGTCGTCGCATACGCGCATGGGCGGACATTTCGTGCAGGGACATGTCGACACCGTTGCGACTATCGATGCGAAGACCCCGGATGGAGAGGCGGTGACGTTCAGGCTGCGGCCGAGGGATAAGGATGTGATGAAGTATATTGTTGAGAAGGGGTTTGTGGCGCTGGATGGGGCGAGCTTGACGATCACGAAGGTGGATGATGCGGAGGGCTGGTTTGAGGTCATGCTCATTGAGTATACGCAGACGCGGGTTGTGACGGCGGCGAAGCCGGTGGGTGGGGATGTGAATGTAGAGGTTGATATGATGGGGAAGTATGCGGCGAAGAGTGTGGAGGGTTACTTTGAGGGAGGGGGTGTGCCGGAGGCACTGAAAAAGTTGATTGAGAAGATTGTGGAGGATAAGTTGGCGGCTTTGCAGGCAAAGTAGAGGAATGCTCACTTGGCACCTTCTGATGGTGGGTGGTCCCGTTGCTGAAGCCACAAATCGCTCTCATCACCAAGCTTACGGGGACCCTTTCCATCCTCAATAGTATCAAACTAAGTCTTGGTCAGCTTTGGTCGAGAGTGGAACTGGAACTACACCACGCTGAAATTAAAATGTATGTCAAATTGTTGGGTTTGATTATATTAAATAATTTAATAAACAAATAAAATATTATCCCATGACGTAGATTATAGTGTTCGATCCCTTTGGTTCAGCGCCCGCCTACCCCCGAGACCGAGTGCATAGGCTTGCCGCCGCTTTGGAGCTCTATGAGGGGGCTGCTACATATCACACGTTATTGTAAGAGATAATCAATACCATCGGGCGGTGTTATGGGGAGGGGGATAATTAGGTCGACCTGGTGCACGACAGTGAAAGGGCCACAAATCTTGATCAGCAGTGTAAATATTCATAGAAGTACCACCACTTCTCGCCCTACGTGGCACATCTAATCTCCGCTGTCTACTGTATGAATGTATGAAACTCCACCCTATTCACTCCGGTCTCTCACCATATACTGCGCGACTATTTGAGATGTTAGAATATTTGCGGACGAAGCTTATTTAAGCACATGCAAACACTTACATATTCCAGTATGCATGGATACCCTCGTTTTCAATGTCGATTCTAGCACCCTGCAATAACAGTTGCACTTCCTCTGGCGTCCACTTGAGAACCCTCGTCAATGGTGCCATAGCTAAGGCTTCCAACGCATCGAGCGTGTTCTCCTTACTCCACATACCAATCGTCTTCAGTTTCTTGTCTCTTGGCCACGTATTTATCGGCCACTTAAAGTCAACGACTTTGACATTGATAAAGCCAGCCTCCTCCAATCTCTCCTTGTGATGTGCCGCAGCATCCATATCTCGGCCCGATTCCTTAAATGCCTTCGTCACTAGGTGCCACCATTCTGCAAATCGACAAGATGGTGGATCATAGGTGAATGTTGTATCGTCGCAACCAAGGCCAGTGACGTCCTGCACTTCAATGAATGCGCCGGGATGGAGTTGATTGTAGCATCTTGTGAAAAATTTTGGCCAGTCGAGGAAGGAACCAACCATCATACGAACATGAATGAGGTCAAACTTTTCGCTGATGACCCATTCGTCTTCCGCGTCGTCAACAACAAATTTCAAGTTAGGGGGCACAAAGCCGGGTTGAATAGGGCTGAGGTCAATGCCAATGACCTGAGCTTCGGGATGTTCGTCCGCTGCAGTAAAATTATGTTAGATGAGTTTGAATAGAGAACAAGGTAACTGACCGAAATCTACCGCCCAGATCCCAGTGCCTGTACCAACATCCAGGCAATTGTGGATTTGTTTTTTGATTGGAGCAAGGAACAATTTCTCCTCAAAAGATAGGAGGAACAAGTGATGTTGTAGGTCTTGTATCATAGTTAATGCCTGACCTGGTATAAGATGTGACAGTATTTTCAATGAAACATACCTAGCCGCTCTTGCTCGAACTGAACAGTGGGATTAGAAGATATTTTTAATGCATATATAATAGTGACTACATACCTCATCATTTGGCATAGCATAAACTTTGGAGAAACGAGATGTCAGTAGCCAACTTGGTAATAATCATGGGTGCTTTCTCACCGCCTTCGCGGAAGGAATGATACGTGCGACCATTCTCCTGACGGTACTGTCTCACACTATCTGCGAGCGACGTAGTACTTGACCTATAACCAGATATTAAAATCTAGCGCTCATATAATGCCGTTTCCGAACAACTCACCCCGTATCTTCAAAGCTGTAGCCCGAATCATTGTCAGTCTGCGATAAATCGTTGGATTAGTTCATAGTTCATGCAGCGGCAAGAGCAGGGCAAGGCCATATATACTTCATACTCCACCCCTTCAGCTACTTCTTCTGCCTCCACTGCTGCTTCAACATTGGGAACGCTTGGTGTTTGTAATGGTAAACTATCCTGGAGTTGACCTGACGCCGATACGTCTGGCTGGTCAACTGTGGGGCTGCCTTGCTCGGGAACTAGCTGCGCCGAACCTGGGGTCAAAGGAGCAGCGTCTATTGTCGCGGACGGCTCGGCTGGCGCTTCAACTGGCGGTGTCGTTGTTGCCATTGCATTAAAGGTAAAGATCCGGGATACAAATACCTAGTCGGAGAGTTCAAGAGGTCTACGAGTTGTACTGTGTAACACAAAAGCCGTTGGGTGTGGGAAAGGCAGAAAGAAGTATATGTACTGTACAACAGCTGGGAAGTAGCTTAGTCGTCTTTTGCTGTGAAGAGATAGTAGGGGTGCAACGGGCGGGAGGTGTCCAACACGTGTTAGTGTGGGACAGCATATCACCTTTATAACGATTGGACCGGGGGCTATACAGCACGTCCCCAGACCCACTGATGAAGAAGAGCTAATGCACAATGTGGTATTACACCGCCATTAACTACCCGAGGCCGCTACAGCCGCCACCATATCCGTCGCAACAAATTCATACATGAATGAATGACCAGTCATAATTATGGCGATTTCTGTGGTCAAGAATGCGTTGGGAGACGTTGCTTGGTATCTGCTTGCAGTTGCCGTTGCTTTTGCTTTTGCCGCATATTTAGCCCAATCTTATAAACAATACTCGAAACTGAGGGCATTCAGAGGACCACCGACTTCAGGATGGTCAAACTTTTGGCTTGTAAGAGCAGTCGTACGACAGAACACCCACATCGACTTTGCGAATGTCTGCGAGAAATATGGTAAGAGCGAACCGATTTTCAAGTTCTGCTTATTCACATTGATGATGTACATATGCAGACACTGACGCCTTGCATAGGATCTGTCGCACGAATCGCGCCGAACAAATTGGTTACAAGTTCGCCGGAGCTTCTTTTTAGAATGAGCGCTGCAAGATCTCCATATACGCGAAGCGACTGGTATGCGGGATTGAGGTTGCCGCCAGGGCAAGATAATATATTTAGTACCATGGATGAGAAGCAACACACTCGGCGGAGGGCGCAGATGGCCGATGGGGTTGGCATTTACACGTCCAATCAAATGTACAACAGGGCTGATGTTCATGCTGCGTAGTATACCGGGAAGACAAATACCTTTCTTGAGAGTACCATCGACACTCATATCCTCAACCTCGTCAGATTAGTTCGGACCAAATACGTTTCCAGTTCTGTGGAGTTTATTCCAATGGACATGGCAAGGAAAGCAGCGTATTTTACTATGGATGTTATCACAGATATTGCCTTCCGGCAGTCATTTGGAAACCTTGTCGACGATTGCGACACCCACAGATACATCCAGTCAACGGAGGAGATGCTGCCAATTATGATCACTCTAACATCAGTACCAGCACTTAGCGCATTCTTTCAATTCCCATGGGTAGCAAAATTATTTTCACCTAATGATAAGGATACTACTGGTGTAGGAAAGCTAATCGGGTGAGCATCAGTGCTACATACATACCCTTTGCTGTATTAATCTTGGTATATAGGATCGCTAGAAAACTAGTACACGAGCGGTTTACTAAGAAATCGGCAGTAGATAACGACATGATGGCCTCCTTTATTGCACATGGGCTCTCTGAAACAGATCTCGTTGCAGAGTCCCTCCTACAGATCCTCGCTGGGGCGGACACATCTGCAACAGCTATCCGTGCCACACTCCTCCACCTTATGACCCATCCATTAGCCTATCGTACTCTACAAGCAGAGATAGACAAGCATGTCCAAGAGGGCCTTATATCCTCCCCTGTTGTCAAGGAGACGGAAGCTTCTAAGATGAAATACCTCCAAGCGGTGATCAAGGAAGGACTACGAATCTGGCCACCTGTCACAGGACTATTGAGTAAACAGTCGCCACTAGATGGCGACGAGTTCGAGTTGGATGGACAAAAAATCTTTATCCCCGGGGACACCAGCGTCGGCTACTGCGCTTGGGGCATCCATAGAAACAAAGAGATTTTCGGCCCAGACGCAGACATGTTCCGCCCTGAAAGATGGTTGACTGAAGATAGCTCAAAGCTAGCAGTCATGAATCGAACTGCAGAACTAATCTGGGGCTACGGAAAATACCAATGTCTCGGTAGGCCCGTGGCTTTGATGGAGTTGAATAAGGTGTTTGTAGAGGTATGTTTCTAAACTCCTGAAGTGAAAACGACTCACCTAACTTGAATAGTTGCTTCTAAATTTTGACTTTGAGCTTGTGGATTCTACGAGTCCGTGGAAGAGTGCAAATGTTGGCCTGTGGATCCAGTCTGAATTGTTGGTGCGGGTCACTGAGCGTGGAGGTCGCCAAAACGGGAAAGAGCGTATATAGTAAGAGGAAAGGGGGTATATAGTAAGGGGAAAGAGGGCATATAGTAAGGGGAAAGAGCCTATATAGCAAAGAGAAAGAGGGTATATAGTAAGAATGGGAAGTCGGCTTCCTATCAATCAGCCAGCGACTTGATGTATACGACGTTTGAGGCCAGAGATAGAAGAGACTAGATGATGGTTTTAGTTTTTGGAGTTCGGGAATGATGCTTTCGCTCCGATAATTAGCTGGTGGGCTGGTCGCCAGCAAGGCATGTGATGAAATCTTAGTGTCCAAGGCTGCGTAAAGCACCAGCCAACGCCAGCCAAAGACGGCGGCTCCAGCACCACTATCTTGCGTAATGTTATAATCCTATGGTGTTATAGCCCTATTAATCTATATGTCTATAAATTATTTCACGGAACTACATATTTGATACAAGTCCAGTATTGGGCTGAAAGAGGACTCACCGCTACTTCATGTTACACGAACACCATCTCTGGGTTCACGAGCCGTTTTATCTACCTCACATTGTCTTTCAGCGAGTAACTACCCGGCATTATAGCTACATCTCACTTGAAATCGCAACTATGGACTTCCTGTATTTGCCACAGGAGCTTATTGATTTGACTATAAGTCACATTGAGGATAGAAAGACTCTAGCCTCGCTGCGTTTGGTTTCGTCGCCGTGTCGGAGAAGTGTCGACCCTATCTACTTCAAACGGCTATTCATCATGGTGTCGAGCAAATCCGTAGCTAATGTTAGCAATCTCATTCAATCGCCTTACAAAAAGTATATTGAAGAGATTCATTGGGCCGACAAAGAGCTTCAAGACCACCTACAAGACAACTTGGAGGCTTTCCAAGACACCTTCAAGGAGAGGTTAACCGGACTATCGCGCGAGGACATCGTTGTGTGGCACGAGAAATACCGCGCTATGTACATTGACCAGAAAAATACATACTCTCTTCTATGTCAAGGAGCGATACAGCTCAAGCTGGAGTCGTTTGTCAACGTAAAGAGGGTTTCAGTAAACAACGGCTGTGAACCTGGGACTGAGCAATATCTCGCTGCACTCGATGCGCAAGAAATTTTCGAGCATCCCGCCCAATGGGGTACTACGACGCAAGCTTGGGCACACCGTGGTCGCTTGTATGTCTGGATTTTGAAATCATTGGCTGAATCACAAACATCACATACTATCACACATTTTTCTATCAAGACACAAGGGTCAAAGTGGGACGAGGATGTCATTCCCCCCCCCCCTTTATGGGGAAGGGGGGTCCGCTATTTATGTTTAAAAACGTCCAACACCTTCACATCGGTTTATGTCTTTCGGAGATACATTTGTCTGAGCAATTATCAACCGTTATACGCCATATCTCAAATCCTAGAGAGGATAGAAACCTCCAGTCGCTAACATTGAAGACACACCCCCACACCGTGGATGAGAAGGGGGACTTGGATCGACCGTTAAGAGAGCTCCTCCATGTTGACTGGACTCGCCCTACCTTCCTCCCACTGATACCTATGCTTTACCCTCAACTTCGCCACCTTGAGTTCCACTGTTTCGCCATCCATCACCGTACGTTTCTTGAGTGCTTGGGCATGCTACAGAACTCACTGCGCTTCTTAACCTTCAGCAACTGCGTTTTCAAGCCTACTCTTTTAACAGTATTTACGAAAATCCGCGAGATGAAATCCGGGCCACTTGTAACTATATTTAAGAATTGCCACGACTATGTCTCTCAACCAATTCCGGAGAAACCAAGCATTTTGACCGAAGAGGCTATAACGCCATACCTAGTCTGGTTGAGGATGAATGGTACTTTGTCTCTTCACGATTGGGATAAGCAGGTTAAGGACTACGCAGATGAAAATTGTGGGACGCCGAGGAAGTCGAGGACGCCTAAGCTCATTCATCCAACACAGAAACCGGTGTGAACTTTTCATCTTTGGCTTCCCTACTTTTGGCTTCCCTACTTTTGGCTTCCCTACTTTTGGCTAGGCTATATTTGGTAGGCAAGCTCATCGAAGGCGAAATCGAGGTTGTGGTTCGGCGAGGCTTTATGCTACTGCCTTTTTCAGCTACAGCGGAGGCCAAACCTACGAGGGTGAAAAAAAGGACAGAGATTATAGCTCTTTAATGGCTTTTTTCATATTATAAGCCTACGACGTCAACCTTCATGACACGGACCAATTCACCGAGCTACAAAGTCAACGCGTCATACTGAAGTTTTGACGCAAAAACCCTAGAGACATGGAAGCACAAGCAGCAAACGGCTGTCAAAAGCCTCTCCTCGGTCACCATTCCCAACTCTAGCACTAAAAACAACCATCAGATCCGCACCGGCCATATATCGCTTAACGCATACTGTGATCCACCAGAGCTTGATTTGACCCGCGAAGACAAATCCGTGCTTACCATTAGTTCGTTTTTCCTACTGCCTGAATATCGCGCGCTCGGGCTGGGGAAGCGTGAAATGGCCTTAGTTGAGGAAATCACCGTCGTAGAGCCGTATGGAAGCCCACACTGTCGGTTCTATTACACTCACGACCCTGAGTACACGGCATATATATGATGATGGTCCGGAATGCCGGGGTGTATGGGAGAAACTTGGAAAGTCACCGCCATCCTTTAGTATTAAAGAGTGGTATGAAAAGCTTGGGTATGTTAGCTGGAAGAAGGAGCCGCTGTACGAGGATATAGCTTTGGACGGGCAAGTGGTTAAGCTATGCGAGGCGTTTATGAGAAGGTGGTGCAATCGCGATCTGCGTTAAACCAAGTTACGTTATAGATAAATCATGGCTGGGAAGATTTTGGCAATCATAACTTTGGGTATTTTAAGTTTTAAACCATATATCCTAAGTAATATTCTGTTTTATTACTAATCAGTATTTATTAGATTAAATGTGGACGATTTTATTTATTATCACCTACATCGAATTGGTGAATATGGAATAAAATAAATAGGGGTTCGATTGCCACTATGGGGTTTCAACCATAACGGGTGCCAAACCCAGGAGAGTGGAAAAGGGGACTGAGTCCATAGCCCCTTACTACATTATTCACGTTATAAACTTGTATCCTGTATCTAACGTTTATTTTGGTATCCCTAACAACGGAACTCCTCTAGCTTAAAATCAACAGACTTTTCTTGTTTTGTATCTCATAACTGCGTCTACATCCGATATTTAGCCTATCATTAAATGCTACCATTCTGCTTCACCACAGCCGCAACCTTGGCAGCGAGGTCATCCGCCTCGCTCCTGGTGGCGGCCTCAGCGTAGACACGGACAGCATCCTCCGTTCCACTGGCTCTCGCAAAGGATCTGCCATCCTTGAACTTGGCCACCAGTCCATCGATCTGGGTCTGCACACCTTGCGGCTCAACAAGCTTTCGCTCAGCGTCCGTGGTCTTGAATAGGTTCCTGTTGCCGACCTCAACGCGCACGAGGCGGTTGGGAAGGTCAACGTAGGTGAGGTCCCACTCCTTCGGGGTCCATGACTTGTGGGCAAGGATTACCTCCACAAGGAGCATGTCAGACAAGGCATCGCCGACTGTCTGGTTGATGAGGTCGTAAAGGGCACAAAGAGTGTCCAGGGCGTTCTTCTGAGCGGGCGATTGAGGCTCCTTGGTATGGAATGCCTTCACAGCCTGCTGCGAGAAGACGACGGTACCATGGCCGTTGGCCTCGAAGTAGACGCCGACATCAAACTTGGTGGCAGCGTGATGAAGCCACTTCACTCCTGTTGGAGTGCACACGGTTGGAAGCTTCAGCGACTTGGTCACATAGTTGGTACTGGCACCGTTGGCGTATGCAGTCTGAACAACGCCGATCTTCAGCTCCTCTGCAAGCCCCGCTTCGCGAGTCAAGTCGCCAATAAAGGACGCAGCCAAAGTGGCAATCTTGTCTCCATCGAGAAGACGGAAACCATTCTCAGGATCGCTGAAGTAATAAATGATGCGGTCAGCATCTCCGTCGAGGGAACAGCAGCGCTCATTTGGGCCAGCTTTTGAAGCGGGGGGAGCTCTTTGCTTGGTCTTGATGTAGTCTGCACCGCACTGACTTTTGTTAGCTGGTCCGTGCGGAAATGGCGGGGTAAATAACAACGTACCTCATGGTTCAGAGACTCTGCCTTCAGGACATCATCGTTGACGATCTTGATATCAATTCCGCCTTCCGATGCCTTGTCCAAGTATTTAATCAGCTTGGTAAGCTTGGGTCCTCCAACGCCATTGGCACAGTCAACGGTGATGTGGCCAGAGGTCGTCTTGCCTTTCATGGCCCTCTTGAAGGCGGATGACAGCTTCTCATAGTATCCCTTCTCACTAATCTCTCCGTATGATTGCGGGGTTCCCTCTGTGTTTGTGCAGCGAGTGAGGTAATGTAACTGAGGTGTCGTCAAAGTTTTGTAGTCGGTGTACTCTGCCCCGGTAGCTTCGAGCGCATCAACCAACGCAGCGACGAGCTTAGGACCCGACGGGCGCGTATCACGGGCAAAGATGACACGGGCGGTCGTCTCGGGGCTTATCTTGAGCGAGGCTTCCAGCTTTGTGTAAATCTGAACCAGCTCCTCGTCCGACTGGGCGTTTGCAAGCTCCGTAGAGTGCGCCTCCCAGGAGTTCTCGAGCATCTCTCCCATGGGATCAACGAGCTTGATGCCATTGTCCTCAGGAGGATTGTGACTAGCCGTGATCATGACGCCGATAGTTTGGCCGCCAAGTTTTCGAGACCGCAAGGCTGCTGTTAACCCTGCCCTGAACACGACAGAGTCCAAGAGGCTTGCATTCATGCGAAAGCCAGCCGTGCCATATTGGAAAACCCGATCGGCGGGCTTTGGGTGCTTTTTCGAAGCAGCGAGGATATTGTCGGTGGAAGACATTGCGTAACTCGTAGGCTGTGGGAGGGGAGGGACAGATAATGCGTGATGGCAAAAGAGCGGAGAAGCTCTCTTTATACGAAGATTGGCATGTTTGGGGCTTAATGCGGGCACACCCGCCTTTGGCGCATGGGAACGAACGAGGCACAGGTGAGATAAGGGTCCAGCACGTGACCCCGCGTCCGAAGCGCGTCATCGTTTTTCCCCGTCGCGGTTACCTCACCAACTATATCCAAAGTTCAACATCATCCACAATGGCCATTGCTTCAGCCGGCCTATATAATTGCTATTGCTTGAATTAGAGACACAATTGTTGTCGCCGGGCTCTTTCTGTGCTAAATTGCTTCTTTTGTATCTTTTTTGTATACCGGATTCCTGCGCAATGGCAGACGAAGAGTGTGCCAATCCATTACTCCTTGGCTGGGTAAAAGAATGGCTGGATACGGCAAGAGAACGCAATTCGAAAGGGTTTACAGTCTATAGAAAGGCATACGACTCCTTGAAGGCATGTCCGCTCGCTTTTCAGCATCCGGCCGAGGCACAACAATTACACGGCTTCGGACCCAAACTCTGCGAGCGATTGACGGATAAGCTGAAAGTCCACTGCCAGACAAATGGACTTCCCATGCCTGACCTGCCCCGAAAGGTTAATAAGGGGAAAACCAACGCCGACGATGGTACTGCTCCCGCGAAGCCTGCCAGGAAAAAGAAGGCCTACGTACCAACTTTACGATCCGGGCCTTATGCACTGATCCTCGCGCTGTCCACCATCCCAGAGAGTGCGCCCTCCGGTATAACGAAGCAGCAAACGATCGAGCTGGCCCAGCCATACTGTGACTCCTCATTTACCGCGTCCAGCGACCCGACCAAGTTCTACACAGCGTGGAATTCGATGAAGACGCTTCTTGAAAAGGACCTCGTTGCTGAGAAGGGTCGACCACTGAGGAAATACTGTCTCACAGAAGAAGGCTATGAAGTCGCCTCGCGAATCAAGGCATCGCAGCCGACTGCGGATCCTAAGCAGAGTACGCTCGACGCCCCTGTAGCGCTGCCGAAATCCCGACAACGTGCTCCAGTTGGACTAGTTCTCGGTGCAGCTGACGGTGATGGGTTCATGGCCATTAATTCAAGTCCTCCACCCCCATCACGATCAGAACCTCAGTTTGATAATGGGATGGATGGTGTACAGGATGATATCGTACCATTTGGAGATGCGCTGGCAGATGAAACCGCCCTTCCCACATTCTCACCCATTACCATCCCACCCTCAGCGTTCACCCTAGAGCTAGTCCTCGACGTCCGAGAAGTCCGCGCCAAGGAAGACAGAGACTATATGCGCATCGAGCTCACCAAGAAAGGCGTCCCACCAATAATGCGCAGTCTCGACCTCGGCGACGCCCTCTGGGTTGCAAAATGCAAAGACCCCCACTACCTCCAGCGCCACGGTCTCGAAGGCGACGAAATAATGCTCGACTGGATCGTTGAGCGCAAGCGCCTCGACGATCTCGTCGGCAGCATCAAAGACGGGCGGTTCCACGAGCAGAAATTCCGGCTGCGGAAATCGGGCGTCAAGAATGTCATATACATCATCGAGGAGATCTCCATGAACGCGGATCACTTCCAGAAGTACGAGGAGGCGGTGGAATCCGCCATCGCATCGTCGCAGGTCGTGAATGGGTATTTTATCAAGAAGACGCAGAAGATGGATGATACCATCCGTTATCTCACGCGCATGACGGTGATGCTGAAGGGGTTGTACGAGTCCAAGCCTCTGAAAGTGATACCAACCCGCGTCCTCACCACGCAGAACTACCTCCCCCTCCTAACCCAATTATCGGAAAAACACCCAGGCGTGACACACAACATCACGTACCAAGCATTCGCCTCCCTCGCCTCAAAATCCGAGACCCTCACCCTCCGCGACGTCTTCCTGAAGATGCTGATGTGCACGCGCGGGGTGACGGGTGATAAAGCGCTCGAGATCCAGAGGCGGTGGAAGACGCCGGAGGAATTCGTAAGGGCGTTTGAGGCCTGTGGAGGCGGTGATGAGGGCAAGAAGAGGAAGCAGGAGATGGTGAGCGGGCAGATGAACAATTTAGTGGGGAGGAAGAAGGTGGCGCGAGTGTTGAGTGCTAGGATTGCGGATGTTTGGGCGGATGCTTGAGTTGGTGTCCGTATATACTATATGCGACTGAGAGTCGGCAATTATTATACCCCTGAATTAAATGATCATTTTCTGCGGAGTTTGAAGTTGCAGTAGAACTTCTATTAGAATACTCAGCGTCAGAATGCCTTACGGATAAGGATCCCAGTGGGAGCTTCCATGCACAACATGGAAATATAATACAGCATACTGTATCTGCCATATCCAAACCTCCACTATCAAACCCGACACACTCCAGCCCAACAAGCCCGCGAACAAGCCCGCGAGGTAGGCATGCATCACCTCGCCGCCCTGGTCCCTCTCACACGCGCCCATCTGCGCCACAAGTGTGCAGAAAATAATAGAATTCGCGATAGGCTCAGCAGCAGCGGTTAATAGCAGCGCTAGAGCAGAGATGCCGCTCAGAAGTGAGAGGTGGACGCGGTATAGGCCGCTCCTGCGGGTGCTGGGTCGAATGTGGTGGATTCCGCTATGTGTGAGGGGCTCGTATGCGTGCGATGCGTATTGGTTGGGTATTTGTGAAAACGGGTTGGCTTTTGGGGATGCAGGGAAGGGGGGGGGGGGGGATGGGGGGGGGGGGGAGAGGGGGGGGGGGGGGAGGGGGGGGGGGGGGATAGGGGAGTGGAGGAGATGGTGGTGGGGTGGATAAAGGTTGGTGAATGGAATGCTGGGCTTCGACTTGGAAATCAGGGAAACTGGGGGAGGGTTTCTGGTGTAGAGGTGCTTTGGTAGAATGAGAGAGTAGTATGATAATCTCTAGATTTAGATTCGTGCCTTATACGATGTAGCCATAGCTGCCTTCACAATGCACCAGGTGGTCCGCAGAAAGGTGGCAATATATATCCTAACAGGTATATAGCAAATAATCCAGAGGCTCTTTTCAAGAGGCATCGTAAGAAACACAGTCAGGGCTATGTATTCTAAGCGATAGCTGTCATAGTAGGCTAAGATAATAACTGTAATATAATATAATATAGGATAGGATAGCGATTTCAATATATGAAATAATTTCAACCCGCAACGCACCCAATCGAAATGGCACATATTAATATATAAAAAAAGCTTACCTACAAATACACATCACCTACCGCATCATATTCATATCACGCTTCCACACCCCCCCTTCCTCCATAAGATCCAGATCTCCCTCACACTTCCATATCCAAGCGCCGCCACACCCCCATGAGGGGCAACATTGCAATATCAACCCCCCCTATTTCCCCAACCCCACCATCAACCACACTCACAAAGAAACCACCTCCACCTCCATCCTCAAACCTACCTGCCGTTTAACCGCCCACCCAGCACCCCCCCCCCCCGGACCCCTCCATCCCCATCCCTACCCAACCCAACATCCCACCAACCGCCTGTCCCACCACCTCTCCCCCCCCCGCCCCCGCCCCCGGCCCCGCAGCGGCTAAATCGCTGCCGACTGCCTATATACCCGCCCACCGCCATACCCGGATCTTAGTACTCTACTTAAATTATTCGAAACCAGGACAGGGAGAGCGGAAGCACCGAGGCTGAACCTCCTCCCTAGAAGCTTGCCGGGGGGGAAGAAAGGGGTGGGAGGTCACGAGATCATCTGATGTTGTGGAGGGAGGGAGGGAGAGGCGGAATACCGGGGTTGGGATGTTGTTGCGGAGTGGGATGGGGAGGGAGAGCTTGGGTGGGCTGCTGGCGTTTGGGGTGTTGAGATTTCTGTCGTTCTGTTGCAGGGAGGTTTGCCTCACGGGGGAGTATCGCGTTGATGTCGTCTTCAGAGACGCAGGGCAGCTAACAGCGCTGGAGGCAGCATCTCCGCGTATCTCATCTCAAAGGGGATATCTCCCTGAATCTCAAATCAGCGACGTCAAGAATGCCACCAATATCACCACTAGCAGATGAGATGCCCCCCTAAGCTCAGCTCCTCGATTCCGCAAACAACTAGCGCACAGACCTAGCCTGTCCCTCTTAGATATAAGAACTCTCTCGCTATAGCCGCAGAGGGACAGTAAGGGGGGGGTTTGCGCATGCGGCTAGTGCGTGGTCGGAAATCGTATTCCTCATTAGTAGACCCTGGCGGTTGCGCTGCCTGCTACATCGGACATTAAATGCGCTGTAGGTGCTAGGGGAGGGCCTGGTGAGGATGGGATGTAAGATGTAATGTTGAGTAAATGAGATTGCTGGGTCTGCGATGGGAGGCTGGAATGGGGGATTTTGAAGGGGATAGTTGGGACGACGACGAGTTTCGTGGCGTATCTCGTGTTGTATGGGGCATCTACTTTATCCCTGGTTAGTCTCGGGCGCGGACCTGGGGTTATTTGCTCAGAAGTCGTAGATTGACATACTGTATCTGTACATTTGCAGTACAGTACATCGCCTCATATCATACTAAGACCATAGACAGAATAGAATATCCACACTCACCTCCACACCATCCCTGACAAAACCCTCCATCCCCATCTACCCCAAACCCAAAGGTGCCACTCACGACCCACGTGGCAGACCGTTAGCACACTCCGTAAAAAAAAGCGGACACCATCATCTACGTATATCCACACCCAAAAGTGGAGAAACAGCAAATAGCAAGTGGAGAACTTATGTCGTTAAGGTAGGAAAGTTGCCAAAAACGAGGCTTATGATTCTCTAGCTTACAGCGGAGCAGATGCTGTCTCGCCGCGATTTTGTTTCTGAGACGGGGATGCTGACGATGCGGCTGGGTCAGTGCAGTGCTGTACAGGCTCCGAGGTAGCTGGAGAACTTAACTGCCTCTTCCAAATGCCGTTATTTCTCGGCGCCGCGAGGCTCCGAGATTAATCCCTGGAAGGGAAGGGATGAGATGGTACTGTGAGGTGAGTAGGGCCTCTGAGCGGCCGCTGCACGTCACTTCCAATATTAAAATACCGCGGAAGGAAGGAATGGATGAAGGAAGGGAAGGCACAACCCCGTCATATAATTGCGGAACCCACTACCCATCAACCCCCCCCAAAGACCCGTCCCCAAAACGGCGCGGAGTCACGCCCTTCCTCTAGTCTCTTCAAACCTGCTAAATTGGACGGAAAGGAAAGTGTGGTGTGGACACCTAACCCAGGGCCCCAAGCGGCCCACCGACCTCCCCCTCCTCCCTCCACCAACACCGAAGCCTTCTGATGCTCGTGCCAACGCAAGCTACCGTTTGACCCTCCCCTCTCCACGTCCCATCCCTCCCTCTTCATTCGATGGTTGTCTTTCCCACTGCGTCTCGATCGACGTATCCCCTCCTCCTCATCCGCTCCTTTTTGAAGTGCGGAGTTCTTCAGCCGCGTCGGGCACCGCCAGTTCACTGTCGGTCTGGGCACTGAGGATACGATACAACCCCACACGGCTCGTCGAAGCTGGAGAGGAGAGAAGAGGTCCGCGTATCATACGTACGTATCTACAGTACTGTAATCCGTCTTCTTTCAAGGAGGGGCCCGAGCGCAGCAGCGTGGAAGGGGGGGCAGGGTGGCTGGATGGGTAGCCAGCGGGCCTACGGTGATCGAGCTAGGTTGGGTCGGCAATGGGGGAACGTGAGTGCCATGTGGCAGACAGGGGAGAGAGGGGTGGGGATGTATGGATGGATGGATGGGATGGGGTTGGGTTTGGTTGTGTCACTGGATGAGGGGCGTATGCGGGTTATAATGGGGGGGGGGGTATAGTGGTGGTGCGATATGTTGTGGTTGTGGTGAGTGGGATGGGTTGGGTTGAGGTGGATTTATATGAAGCAAGCAGTGTGTGGAGATACCCTCTCTCTCCTCTGCCGGTTCTCACTTTCACTCTCACTCTAGCAACCACCCAGTCTCCTCTCTACATACATACATCCTCCTCATCACCAAGCACCAAGAAAAAACCGATTGGCAATCAGCCATCATCATCTCCCTCTTCCCCCATTCTCACAGAAACATGTTACTATACTATACTATACTATACTATACTACACCAGCACTAGGCCCCCCCAAAACCTTCCATCACCAGCCCGACGCAGCGGCGTGCATCCTGAGTGGATCCCGAGCGGGATATTCTGCATGACTGGTGTCCACTCTTGGCGCTCCTGGTTCTTCCCTGGTCTGGTGGGAATAGAGTGAGGTGAGACGGGGGAGGGAGGGAGTGTGCGTATGTGCGGCTTTGATGTCCTTACAAACTGTAGAGTACTATACGCTCGAGCAAAACGCAAATGCGATGGATGGGAAGGAGTCAAAGACCTCCCTCGCCATCTCGGTGGTTTCGCACCCGCTCATCCGTTCCCACCCCTTCATTAATGGCGCGGACGGATATCAACTCTCCATCAAAGCCACAGCACAGCAGGAACGAGGTCGAATCTCCACCCTTTGACGGGTGACAGAGGAAGGGATGGAGACCCTTTGGCCGTCGCAGTCAGAGTGAAACCTCACCACCCAGCATCTCCATATCTCGCCCATTCTCGCCTCATAGTTGCGAATATGGCCAAGCTTACATCGCTCTATCCAACTCTAACCCACGCCTCCCTCCAAAAACGCCCGAGACAACCGCAAGAGCAGAAACCGGAACTCGGGCGTCTCGATACGCCGATGCACAAATTCAAGATATTCCTAGGAATAGCGGATCAGAGCGGGCTAGAGTAGCGCGTCGTGTCGCTCGGTGCGAGATACGACTCCCCCTTGCCCGCCGCCCGCTATTCCCCGCACAGACTATCAAGCTTACATTTACATCCGTATCCCGCCCGCCGGAGCTTGCCATGCGAGGCATCCGGAGCGTGCTGTGGAGAGGAGGAGGTGGAGGAGGGGGGGGGTTGCTGATATCGTCCTTATGGGGTCACTGCTGATAGCGGAAGCGAGGCTGTCGTGTCGCGCCGTGTCGCTCTATTTTGGTATTTTTAACGAGTACGTTTACGAAGGTGGGTTTGTATGCTCTCGTGCCCGGGCTCTCTCACGAAGTCGGGGTTTCCAATCCGCGCTCGGAGGTCGGAGGATTGGGGGATTGACAGTGCAAGTTCTGTGCTGTGTTGAAATAGCCACAGCTGCCAAGAATAAGGGACAGAACGGTGTGAGATATCCCCCAGCAGGAAGAATACATGTCATAACGACACTACGTCTCGGTGAGCACATTTCGCCGTCACCTGAGAGCTCCGAAGCAAGGGGCTGGGGAGCTATAGCTGTTTCCCCCTTGCGTCGGCACACACACGTCACTATCTCGGCATCGATGAGTGGTGCTTCCTTTCCTGCCAGCGTGGGAGATGTGATAGAACTGGATATCATGGGACGACTTGTTTTTTTTTTTTGCGCAAACTGGTGGCTGGTGGAGGATGGGTGATAGGGTGATAGGAGATAGAGGGAGACAGAGAGAGAGGATTGGGAAGTCGTAAGCGGTTGCTCGTTATGGGTTTTGCTGTACTGTATGGTATGGTATGTACTGTACTATTTCACAAAATCGATGAAGCGACGGCGGACCCTGGCAGGAGCTAATGCCGCCAGTGCAGGAGTCGGTAATGAAAGCTTGACGCCCTCTCTCGGGGGTAAATGCGCGGCGGTATGGTGATGTCTATCTTGCATTTGGGGTCCGCTGTTGCCGTATTGCGCTGCATGTACAGTGCGGTAGTACGTCCAGCACTATCGCTTTCTTGCTTCCCAGCGACTGACCATGCCTATAGCACCCATCCCATCCACCCCATTCCTTTGAGAATGTAAGAGTGACCAGGTTCGCATTTATCCCCGAGAACGTCCGTGCTCGTCGTGCGTCACAACGTGGAGGGCGAGGTTCGCACAAACCAGCTTGTGTGCGGAGAAATACCTAAATCCTTGAGGAGCATCCCATTGCAGCAGGCAGGTAGGGAGTGTAGCGGCGACTTTGCTCTTCGAAAACCTCCAACCGAGACAACTTAAGCAGCGACAACTTCCTCTTTTCCTTTCTCTTTCTCGAGGCCTGTTAAAAAGGGGGGCATAAAATAGCCTGAATCCCCCATGGCCCCCCAAAAAGTACGCGTGGGAATCCACACTGTGAAATGCCATCCAGTCCGTACAACCCAGCAGCATGCAGACACGCGCCGATCCAGTGGCGATTGCCCTTTTCTTGGCCTGGTAGCTTGCCCCAACCACCAACAACGGATATATAGGTGAAGGGGGACGACCAACAACGCCAACGCTGAAACAACGCTGGACGACGACAACGCCCGCGCTGATCGAGAGAGAAACAAGCGATTGTTGGCGGTGTGTGTGTGTTCTAGCGGACGCGAAGACGCAGGGCTAGAGTAGCGAGCGAGCTGCTGCTACTGCACGATGCATACGACGACTCTGGGATCCACACCGGTGTGTGGCCCACGTGCATGGCAGGAGTATCTATCGCCTCATGCTTTGCTTTGTTTGGAGGGCGAGTTTGGTGCCTCGCATAGACTGAGCGTTGTTTTGCATTTTACATATCAGTGAGGACCCTTTGCGCGTCAGCCCTCGCCCTCGCCTCGCCCTCGCCCGCTCTCGCGCATTGGAATTACTGGGGACGCACAGATGACAGCGACGGACGCACGAGCGGTAGGCGTGCTGAGGTGGCCGGACAGGCGGCCACCCACCTACATACCCACCTACCCTAGTCCAATGCAAGGTCCACATGGCGATTTTGTAGGGTGCAGGATGGCAATATGTCATCAGTTAGGGCGCGTCAGGGATTCGTCGTTCGACGACGCCCTGGATATCCCGGCCAACGATTGCTGATCATAATAGGGCAGGAGGAGCAGAAGGGGACGAGTGGCAGGCAGGGTGATAGAAGTACGAGCAGTGCAGATAGATGGAGTCCAACAACAGCTGTATGTACTGTAATTTGCTGTACTGTATATGTACAGTACGGCACTGCACGACGCGGAATTAGGTTATTGTTGCAAACGGCCACCAACAGCTGTTTGCCGGACCCCGAAAGTAGAAAAGTAGATGAAAAAATTACAATGCACCAAAAACTGTTCCATGTCCCCATCACAAAAAAACCGTCCAAGCACATTGCCGCCTTCGGATATACCAGGCCAATCGCGAACAGCGCTCGTTCGCCTTCGTAATCTTTTGGAAAAAGAGATTAGCGTCGCACTTGGGGCCATGTTGGTCACACACCATCGCTGCAGACGCCACAGATCTGAGGATGTACTGGATGGCTGTATGGGTTACCCACGCTGTGGTCGGCCAGCCAGGTCAGAGAGCGCGGTTGAGTGTGCTGTTTGTGCTGTGTTATGTTGCGTTGTCATCACCTGATGGAATTACAGATGGGACAGTGGACAGTAGACAGTTGTTGGAAAAAGTAATGCCGAGAGTTGATGCTGAAAGGGCATATATCATTCACCCGACCATGTTCCTTGTCCCCTGAGCTGAGAACAGCAGATGAGATGGATGTTGCGCTTGGGCATTTCGGAGGATATGCACGCCGTTTGCCGTCCGGGCTTGTCGTCCCTGTCGCCCAGGGTAGAGAGTTGAGTGTGTATGGGCAGAAGCAGGTACATCATTTCCGCCCATGGGCTGATGTCTTACCTGGAATCCATGCTCTTGTCAGTTTGTGTAGGAGGGAGTATGTGGAGTAGAGAGACGAATAGAGAGTACTACTTCGTGTGCGGTTAGTGTCGACGGCAGATTCCTCATGTACTGTACAGAGATATCACAACTTGTTGGTTTCCCATGTGAGAGAGAGAGGGAAAAGAGCGCCCTCTCTACGCGTAGGGTGGCGACGATGACGATACCGCCCTTACTGCCATACAGCTCACCGTCACCGGCCTACCGCCACCGGCCAGCCCCAGCTCTTTTTTCCTGACGCAACGGCGCAAAGACATCATCGCCACAGGATTAGAGTAACTCGTTATGTAGTTAGTTAGTATAGACGGGGGGAAGTTAATGAAGCTAATGTCGATCCCAACGTCCTCTAGAGCGTCTCGACCCCGTGGCCGCAAAGAGATGCTCCGGTTTCCGTGGTAAAGTCCACTTTTCACACGCGCGTTGCTGGTGTGGAGAGGAGGACGACGAGGGAAGAGGAGTGTAGAGGAGGTGTAGCGGTACAGTCAGTGCCGTGTTAGTGTGGAGGAGGTGCAAAGATGCAGACTACGTGTGGTCTGTGAAGTACCTCTACAGCGTATTTTGTACTGCACTGTACTTTTGTATGCACATTCCCATACTGGAGTAGACATACTTCGACTACTAACATAACTGTAACTTTTGTAAATCCCCTCATTCTCTCATCCCGTCGTCGTCCTTTCCCCATCCATCCACAGTCAAATATCCACAATCCAAACTCCTCCATACATCTCCACTCACCTCCACACACAACCTCCACTACCCCTTCCATATCCACGAGTTACAACCCTGCTCCTCATGCCACTACCACTGCCATGCCACTCAAAACTCAACAGGCCCTGCATGGACTCCATCTAATCGCCCGTCCCCCCTACAGCCCATAACGACTGTATGTACTGTACATAATCCACCGTTTACATCGCCCAATTACAGCCCTCTGCTCTTTTCAATTACCCCCCTACACCCCCCCGTCCCTACCCTTGTTTTACGACAGGGTGAGCTCCAAATGTACTCTCTACAGTCGTGATATTTGCGATACTTGTCCCCGGTGCCGCTCACTCAACATTACTTCACCACCAAAGTCTTTCCCCCCCCATCCCCCCCACCCCCTCATACCCCCCCCTCCTCTCCGCCCTCTTCTCCTCGCCGCACTGTTCTCGCCCCATCGCCACAATCAAAATACCCGTTGGCGCCTTAGCGATGCACTATTATCATCAGCTCAGATAGAGTAAAAAAGGGCTCCCCTTTCAATAGACAGACAGCCCAGCCCAACCAACCAACCCTGTCCCCGCCACTGCTCATTTCAACCATTGGCATATCTTTTGTTTTGTCCACCACCGCCGCCGCTGAAAAAAAAAAGCTCACGCGGGCCCCTTGCCAATCCGTAGTCGATCTTCCTGCTTCCTCTCCCCTCCATGGTCAAAGCCCTAACCAAGACCCTCCTTCGATCTGCCCGGCCCGCGTTTCGGGCTACCCTTGATCTTGCTTCTTCATAGTATAGAATGCCCTCTCCCCCCACAATCGCCGGATGACCCGAGGCTTGTCGTTTTCTGCTTACGCACTTGCACTGAGCCCTGCGACGTCAACCCGCCGATTCAGCATAGTATAGCTCCCTTCCTGATGCAGCCTGGTAGCAACGTCACCATCGCCGTGCCCACCTCTTCCACCAGACCTTGGACCTTTCAATCCGCAACACCACCTCCACCGCTGCCACCCACTGCCGGCACTACTGGCTCTCTTGGATCCGCATTCTTCTATTGCCTGCCTGTGCATCCGTTGCTCAACCGTGGTATCAATATCCGCTTCCCCCATCCCGAGAAAACAAAACGCCCAATTTCAACCTCTTGTGTTATCTCTCATCCCGGACAAACGAAAAAACGAGACCCAGCATCCGTTCGTTCCTTCCCGTTAGGGCGGGCCGCAAAGGCCAGGACGAGCAGCAGCTGTGCATCTTGCTCGAGGGAATCTGTTGGCTGTCTACCCGCCCATTTTGAAGGATCTCTAACACCCAGAATCTCTTTTGGTGGCTTAGCTTGGCAACCTGTCTCCTGCAGGAAGAAGTAGGCGATATCACTGTTCTTGCTCCCAAACCGGCATTGGCGACCCTCGAGACTGCCTTCTGCAGCTATTTGGGCCCGAAGCAGTGTGAAGCGGTGTTGCATTATTGTTCGCTCTTGCCAAACCTACAAATTGGTCTGGTCATCCCGTGGTTCGACGTCTTCGGCTCCAGAGCTCCTCGACCTACTTTGACCATTATCAAGGTCCCCAACACCAACACCGAACCAGGTTATCTTGAGGAGCCAGACTTCAATTCAACGTTCTCGCCACATTAGTCTTTGTGGCTTGAAAGGTAAGGGATTATTTAACTCGCAGCACCTCGCACCTCACGTGCGAGAGCCTCAAGCGCTGGCTGCCGAATTAAAGTGTACTGACATCGACGTTAGGTAGCGCCATATTCTTTCCGTCGCGCCACCCATTCTCCACGGGAATTGCCAGAGTCGGACGACTGTCTACGTAGTCAACAGTCAACAAGCAACGCTCCTTGGCTGGATCGACCAAACGGACGGACGGTGGCGGGATCTACTACACCCCACTTGTATCAATCCCACCTTGAGGGGCGAACCGGCTGGCCATGTTAGGTAGCTTTGAGAACCACCTTGAAGATCAATAAAGTTCGCGCGCCCTCATATGTACATGATCCTCCCATGTATCTAATCGCCTAGTAACGCCTCTATCTACCAAAGACTGCACATCCACGGTTCCAGGCAAGGAACAACTTGGCAGGGACCTCAACCTTATTCTTTGGACTCGCGGCTCCACGCTCGTCTCAAGCATCCGCCATCTAGGCCGGCCAGCCTCAAGGGAACACTCACTCCCTGGGCCTGCCATCCACCTTTATGAGCCAGCTACCTCTGTCGCAGCAGTTCGCGTCCGCGGCAACCTCGCATGGTCGGGTTATCAACAGGTGAGTTCCGCGACAGCTTCTCACGGAGTTTCATACTTTGGATTAAACTACCTGGACTCGTCACTGACAATGGATTTCAGCGCGGACCATGAGCTGATTGTGAGGCAAAAGCCTCTGAACGCCAAGGTCTTCATAGGCAAGGAAAAGGGTAAGTCGGCGCATGGAATGATAACCCTGGAGTATGTGTTGACCGTTATGCAGATCGCAAACCAATAGATCCGCCACCCATCGTACAGCTCAAGATCAGCGAGGCGGTTGATCCCTCGCAGAACTTTCTTCAAAGTAAGGGCATCATCGTGTTGTGAATTGGTGTCGCCACCCTACTGACCCTCATGTCTCGCAGGCCCCTACTATTTTATCTCAACCACGCTGGTTGACGATGATGAGGACAAATCCCCGGAGGATCGCGAAGAGGTCAAGAACGCTTTGGCAGGCACGCTAGTTTCGTCCCTGCATCGGCTGAAAGACAGCGATAACAGTGATGGCGGGTTCTTTGTCTTTGGTGACCTCTCGGTCAAGATAGAAGGCGTCTTCAAGCTCCAGTTCACACTCTACGAGGTTCGAGATAAGGAAGTGGAGTATATCACTTCGATTCTGTCGGAACCATTCAGAGTCCACCCAGCAAAGAATTGGCCTGGCATGGCCGAATCGACCTTCCTGACGAGATCCTTCAGCGACCAGGGTGTGCGATTGAGGTTGCGAAAAGAGCCCCGGTTTCGATTAAACCCAAGAGGTCCAGGCTCTGATAACTACGAACCTCGCCACTATAATACGACTCGCCGGCGGCAGAGCAAGCAGATGGAAGCTGCCAATGTCCAAGAGGGAGCTCAGCTCCCAATAACACCAATAACACCCCAATCTCAAATGGCCATCGCCGGCGGATCGAGGACAGCAAAAATCGAACCACCTGATACTACGGGCCTAGGTTCTATACCTTCTCAGGCTGGCGGGATGTATCCCATGGATAACAGGAAGCGCGGCTTCTCCCAAACATCTCAGGCTAGCTTATATGGAGATGAATCTGCTGTGAAGCGCTCAAGGCAGGAAATCGAGGATGCCAGTCAGTTACCCTTCACCGGGCAGTCGCAGTTTCCAGGGGGGCCGGGGATGGGATATGGTGCACAACAATTCACAGATCCATTTCAAGTCCAACAACCTCTCCAGATGTATCAGCAACACCCACAACAACCAATGCAAGCCTTTGACCAGTTCAGCCCAACGTATATGGCGCCAAGTCCCCAGCAGAGAATCAACAGAGGAGACCAACAACAACAAGGATATTTCAGTCCTCGCCGAGCCGTCGAACCCTTCCAACCACCCTCACCCTACGAATCACCCAACTCCCGCCTCCCCCAAACCACACAATTCCAACGCCCCCCCTCCCAAAACGCCTTCCAATACAACCAACCCATGCAACCCCCCTCCATGCAAGCACCCTACGGCATGCAACCCCTACCCCAACAACAGCAATACGCCCCACAACCCGACCTCCTCATGCAACCCATGCCGCCGAGCCGCTCCCCGGGCAATCTGGGGATGTATCAGCAGCCTGGCTCGGAACTGGATCCGTTGCTGGCGCCGAAGGGGGGGGATATTCTGGCTAGTCAGGGAGGGATGCAGCCGCCGCCGGGGATGTATTATGGGGGGAGGCAGCAGGGGCCGGGGATGCAGCAGGTTAGGACGAGTCAGCAGATGGGACCGGCGGGGCAGCAGGGGATGGGGGGTCAGCAGCAGATGGGACCGGGTGGACAACAGATGGGACCGGGGGGACAACAGGGTATACCAGGGCAGCAGCAGATGGGACCCGGAGGGCAGGATATGGGAACGGGACTCGACCTCGGTGAACGTTGATCGTTCCTTTGTGTTTGTTGATGTTGTTGTTTTTTAATCCTTAATTATTATTAATTTTACTTAATTTGGGATTGGGGGGGATGGCGAGATAATAACTTTACCCGGATCCATACACGCATATGGAACTCGACCCGAATATTTCGCTATTGGGAGCTGCTGCTGCTGCAGCTGCTGTTGGTTTTGGGAGTGAGTGAAGATCGGTGATGGAGGGGAGGGGGTTGCAGGTGTTGGTGGACTTTGAGGATGAGGTATGTGTTTTCACGTAAGTGTCGGTATAGGGGCTGACTGTGTATTCAGCAGGCAACATCTTATTCCGGATCCCACGATTGATCAAAGAAGACTTGTCTATATGACCGTATTTTCGTGCAAGGTCGTTCTTGCCGCCGCTGCCGCTGCCGCCGTCTCCGGGAGAGAGAAGTGTATAAATATATAAATACGAATCACGCCACGGGCTGGGCTTGGGATTTGCTGGGTGTGTGTATATGTGGCTATGTGTCTGGGGAGGGTTGTATTATTATTATACTATTATTATTTGTATGTAGCTTGGGGTGCAGGGGTTGCTATCACATCGCTGGCGGCAGAAAAGAGGGATGACGCGGGGGGTTCAAGTGAGAATAAGAATGGAGATTCGATGGCCCCAACAAGAGCAGCGTCTGTGAGTTCAAGTAATTGAAGCCGTGACTTACGCTCGGGAGCTTCGAGTATGTTACTATACGTGTATTTACGCCGGGACAGCCCCTGAGGACTTTAGATATCAGGTTCACGAATCTATGGTGGATAGGGTCCTATGACAATGGCTTATAATACTACAATGGATTGTTATACCATTGGCCGGTGAACTCGAACTGTCTTTTATCTCCTTTCCGCCGGCTCAATAGGGACTCTGAAAGGAAGAAAGAAGAAAGCGGCGTGGGCGGCAGGGGGCGGCAGGGGGTAGAGGCGGGTCACCTGGCACACCGAAAGGGGTGGACACCTCGGCAACCACCCCCCCCCACGCCGAATAGTGCAGGCGCTCATTGATTAGACAATAACAATAGGCGGACGCGGACCTTAATAATATTAAAGCCTTATTGTTGTTCTTCCGATCTTGCACTTCAGTTTCACTTCCAAACACAATCCACCTCCTTCATCCACCACCACGCAACAGAACCCGATCTTAGCTCTTTGCATTTATCAAAACCTACTTCAATCATCAAGAAGTCTCTTGCAAGAAAGCAATGAGTATCTAAAACCCAATTCTAACTTCTAGCAATTCCTCAAACCAACAAACCATCAAAAGAAAACTCACAAGAAGAAAGCAACCATGGCAACACCATCACCCAACCTCCTAGCCCCCTCCCCCTCCCCCTCCTTCCCCCCACTGGAAGAAATCGTGCACTCCGAGTCCGCCCTCCTCAAACACGTCAGCCGCAACTACGCACACACCTCTTTTGAAACCTTCACCAGCGCAGGCTATGCCGATTTCGCATACACCGTTGAGAATATGCGCTGGGGCGCCTCGGGGCAGGGAGACTGCACGCCCTTGCCGCGTAGGGAGATGGATAGGATGTGGATTAATGTTGTGATGGAGTTTTGGGTCAAGATGGCTTGGTGCTGGGAGGCGGATGTGGAGGGGATTGTGATTGCGTTGCTTGAGGTATGTTTTTCTTCTTATATTTTTTTTTTTTTTTTTTTCATTGGACTTAGATGGGGGGTGGTGGCTGACTTGGTGGCAGAGAGAGGATGGGAAGGGGGTGGAGGAGATGTGGGAGGAGAGGAAGATGGAGTATCCTGAGTTGGATACCAAGGTGAGTTTTGCTTCTTCCGATCGATCTGATCTTGCGATGAAGTGGGAGATGAGGGAAGACTAATTGCTGTGAACCTAGCTTTACTGGCCGATGATTGGGCACAAGGGTATTTTTGAGGATTACCTTGACCTTAATATCCGCGCTGTGATTAATCCAGAGATTCGCTGCTATCTTGAGAAGTTGGAGGATGGGACTAACTATGATAGTGAGAGTGAACTTGAGGAGGGTGTTTCTAACCTTGAGCTTGAAGGCGATGATGATGAGGAGGATGCTGAGAGCAATGATGGTGAGATCGGCGATGCTGAAATTGCTGAAATCGCTGATGCTAAGACCGCTGATGCTCACACCGCTGATGCTCAGACCGCTGATGCTAAGACCGCTGATGCTGAGGTTGCTGATGCTCAGACTGCTGATGCCAAGATCGATGATGGTACTGCGTTTCTGGAAGCTCTTGAGGCAGCTATTGGGATGGTGGAGGGTAAGGGTTCTGGTGATCTGGGGAGCGGTTTAGGGACGGCTGGAGCTGACTTTTATGTTATAGGATATGACGCCAGCGATGATGATGAGAGTGAAATTGAGATCAAGAAGGAGGATGAGGGTTCTGAGAACTCCCTTTATGGGATTGAAGAGGCTGTTCCTAACCTCCGCTTGACAGGACCTGGCAACAAAGATGATGTTGACAAAGAGCACGTGGACATCAAGCAGGAAGATATTAAGCCAGAGAAAGATGTCGAGCAAGAGAAAGATATCAAGCAGGAGAAGGATTTCATGCAGGAGAAGGATATTAAGAAAGAGAAAGATGGTACTGATACAGCCATCTACACTATCAGAGATGCCATATCTAATCTTCACCTCACAGAGTCGGTCCAGAACAGCTTTGCTGATACCCAGGCCACCATCTCAACCCCTGAAGCGGCCAACCACCATGCAGTCAAGCCAGCCATGGATGGACTCAATGCCCCTGGATTCAACGCTCACGGAGCGGCAAACAAGCTCGGGGAGAAGGTCTCGAGACTCTCCATCGAAGAGCACCACAGGGCTACACTGCAAAATCCAACCCAGAAAGAGTGGGATAAAATGTTCTCCACCGAGGTCAAGGCCGCCGCGAATTCCAGTTTCCGTGGTGAAGATGTCGTCAACAACCCCGTCCCCAATGCAGCCCCTGAGGTGATGATCGTCCCCAAGTTGGAGCCAATGGACACCACAGGATTATCTGAATCCTCCAAACTGATTGACAGAGTTCCTCACTTCATTCCTCGCAACGATAACCCAGCCCCAAAGGATATCGTCGATGCATTTGACATGGCCTACGAAGACGCCTGTAAACTCCCCGGCTTCTGGGAGGAGCCCATGTGGCATGGAGTCGAATTTTACAAGATGTCTCCTTTGACCCTTGCTCAGCACTATGCGGCTCACAAAGCAAATGAAGCTTCCTACGCTAAAAACTTTTATAGCCAAGCAGCCCCCGTCTTCAGTGCCCCAGCTGCTGCCAACATCCCAGCTCCTGTTTTCCAGGCCCCAGCTGCTGCCAACATCCCAGCTCCGGTCTTCCAGGCCCAGACCCGTGCTTACAATCCGGCCCCTCTCTTCCAGGGCAGAACTGGTGCTCACTACCCAGCTCCTCATTTCCATGCCCGACGTGCTTTCCACCACCCAGCTCCTCCTCTTCAGGCTCAAGCTGGTGCCCACTACCCAGGTCCTCATTTCCAGGCTCAGACTGGTGCTCACTACCCAGTTCCTCATTTCCACGCCCGACGTGCTATCCACTACCCAGGTCCTCCTTTCCAGGCCCAAACTGGTGCTCACTACCACGGTCCTCCTCTCCAGGCCCAAACTGGTACTCACTACCCGCGCCCCCTCTTCCAGCCCCCCCCCACCATCTCTAAATTCGCCCCCAACTACCACGGCAACAACTACTCAACCCCCAACCCAGCTCCAAGTTTCCACGCCCCTCCCCCCGTCCCTAGATACGCCTCCCCCTACTCCGACCCTAGCCACATCCCCATCAACTACTTTCCCGCCATCCCACTTCCCCCAATCTTCATCAACCTGACCGCCGCCGACTTCGAAAAGATGGAGATGTATGATTCCCTAGCTGTCCCCAAGATGCGCCAGGATCCCAGAATCAAAATGGAGGAGGATGAGGATGTCAAGTTCGAGCCGGAGCGCTGCTACTCTGACTCTGTCCTTGCGAGGAAGAGGGGCCGTGATGTGGATTCTGAGGATGAGGAGATGGGCCTTGAGCGCCCGAGGAAGTTCAGTGGATGAGGTGTTTTTACGGCTACAGTAACTGAGTGGGGTTTGTTTACTTTGAGTTACTGGATGGGCTGTTTTCAGATTTCAGTTTCCGGTTTTGTTTTCTTTGTTTTTATTTTCCGTGGCAAACATACAAAGAGATGGGAGCTAAGTGGGCTTGATCGGGGGTGGGAGTCGGAGAACGGATTGCGGAGTCTTTGATGTTTTTTGTCTTGAAAGACGTGCGTGCGTGCCTGTACCTAAGAATTGCTTCTTTGATAACTGAGATAGTGAGAATCAAAGAAATTTACTCATTGCAACCCAAAATCGTGAACAGGGACTGCGCAGAATAACGGCGATTACAGCAACTATAATTAAAATAATGGCATTCAATTACCCAGGGCTAAAATCAATATGCTAGCCACTCATAAATAGAGGTCAAGAGATAATTTTTATCATCTTAAATACTCGGTATCGATCCTCAGGTAAGGCAATCACTTTTCAGAGTTTGAGGCACCAGTAAATAGTCAAAAGAAGTTCATTCTCCTATGGTATCATTCAAACGCCCAACGCTCCAACAAATCCACCCAATCAAAGTCCTCTCCACCACTACACCCCCTTCTTCCCCTCATCACTACTCTCCTCCTCCTCCCCCTCCTCCCCCTCACTCTCCACCGCCGGGCTATTCATCCCCCTCCTCCTCCTCTCCCCCCTCTCCTTCATCGCCCCCCGAATCTTCATCGTCACCTCCTCGAAATTCTCCTTCCCATCCAGCGTACTAAACGCCTTAACCGGGAACCCGGCCGACCCGAACGCACCCCCAACACTCGAGCTGCGGCTCCGACTCCGACTGCTCGGCCGCGTGGCAAAGAACCCAAAGTTCCCGATATTATGGAAGGAATCGTTGCGACTGAGCGCCTCGGCGCGCAGGCCCGCGCTGCCTGTAGACAGCGGGCGTTCGCCAGCAGATGGCGGGCTGTGGGGAGCGCCGTCCATGGTGCCGGAGGCGTTGGAGTCGCGACGGGAGATGTTGAAGTCGTTAGTTGCGGGTGTGGGTGGGGTATTGGCGCCGTCATGGAAGGGGTCGGCGACGATGCGGGCGGCGTCGAAGTCGGGGAACATTTCGGGGCCGAAGGTGTTGATTAGGTCTGTGACTTCGTGGCTGAGTTGCTCGCGGGTGGCTTGGAGTTTGTAGAGTGGGTTGGAGCTTGTGGGGTTGAGGCAGAGGAAGAGAGGGCGGAGGGACTTGACGATGTCCATTCCGACTTCGCCGAAACGGAGGGCGGCGAAGGTGATCATGGGGAAGACGGTGTAGCCGATAGGTGGGATCCACCAGAGAGGTAGGGATTCCGGTACGAGGCCGTTTACTCGGGTCTTGTAGGTCCAGATAACTAGGATGACGGTGTAGAAGGTGTAAAGCAATGGGGCGAAGGCCATAGAAACGAGAAGCTTCCAGGTGGCAACAACATCGCGTGCCTGGATCTTAACTGTGCTCGCTGCCAACGCCTCGCGGGATTTCTTGATGGAGATCAATTTCGATGCAATGAAGACTGGTCCGAAGAGGATGAGGCCTGGAAGCACACCGATCGAAAGAGTCGCGAGCTTGATGATCCGGCCGATAAGAAGGAATACAACTTTGACGAGCGAGAGCTTGGCATATTCAACTTGATGGTCTCGCAGATTAAGATATTTGAGCTGCTTGTTGTAGTCGATGACGGATTTCTTGAGAGCGATGGTTCGAGGGTCGTCTTTGTAGTGCGTGTAACCCTTAACAAGACGTCTGTTGAGCTCCACAACCATAGGCAAGGGCAATTTCTTGCCAGTCGGGTTATACAGTCGCCTTGCGGCTTGGATAAGCATGAGAGTGTCGTAATCCGGGCTCGTAACAGTGACAGCCACTAATGACTGATATACCGTCTCCAGAAGCTGACTGACAGCTTCACGCCTTTCACCCTGTTTATACATCTCGACAAGCTTCTTGGGCACTTCGACAGGATTACCGAATTCGATAACAGCGCGAGAGCGGAACTTGTGGGCGTGGAAATAATTCATGCCACAGGGAATGATCTTCAAGCCACTATCCGGTGCGGCGGCCAACGCTCCGAGGGCCATAATCGCGACACCAGCCTTCAAGGGCAAAAGCTCCGTCCTGTCATGGCTTCCTCCTTCCGGGAAAATTCCTACAGCGCCACCAGCGCTCAGGCGATCAAACACGGCGTCGTAGACCTTTGACTGGTCGACTTTAGGAGCAGTCTTGTATCTCGTGCCGGGAAACTCCGCCGCCGGGCCTTTCTGTTCTGGGTTCGAAAAAGCACCGTCCTCAGTCACGTCTTCACGTCCAGTAAGCTGGCTGAGGGCAACACCGCCCTTGAAGGGCTTCTTGAGCCTCAACTCCTCGGGACCCAGGACTTCCGCAATTTCCGTGCTGGCCGAAGTGCCGTTCACAGAGGGCAGGACAAGTAGCCCACCCACCTGGATCTCGGGGCCATCGAACTTGGTGCCATAGCCGCGTATGAGAAGACGATCGTCGATGTCGGGCATGTATATACTTCCAGTAGCCGGCTTGACCATATCCAAAGCTCGTCCGACAGGCACAGCGCCCACATGTCTCGAAAACCATCCGATAAATTTTCTCCTGATCGACTTCTCCGCGATCAGGAAGGCGACGCGTCGATGAGCCTCAATCCTCAGCGTCCGCATCAGCACCAACGGGTCAACAAACTGCATGGCCGTTAGCTTCAGCCCATCCCAAACTTCCATACCATGGTGTTTGTCAGAGCTCAAACCACACTTGTGGACGATTGGGCAATCGACGGACACCACGGACAACGATCGTCACCACACCACACTCGTGGACGACTAGGTATTGACGAACACCACAGACACCAATAGTCAACATACCTGATTCGCATGCGGCGCCGCAACGAAGATAACCGGACCCCGCCGGGGAACCTTCCAGCTCCCACGCGGATGCACCTCCCGAAAAAACAAGTCGACGAGAATACTAAACGTCCACAGAAACACATCGTAAACCCAGTTCGTCATCGGATTCGATTCCTTGTGCGCCGGCTTCCCCACGCGTACGGACGGCTGGGCCCCAACGCGGCCATCGGCGTGCGTGTCGATGGCGTTTTGCGACTCGCGGACGGACGCCATGGCTGTTATTGTAATTATTGTAACGAGGCCAATGCGAGAGTGTCGGGGGCGCAGAGGGCAGGGTGGGTGTGGTGTTGTCGTGGGCAGGGTCTCTTCGTGAGCAGACTTTGGAGAGAGAACTGGAGTTGGGGTTGGTGCGGAGCTTAGCTAGCTTCTTAGCTTCAGATTGACCACAGCGATGTTTTATCAGGCTAGCGGTTTCGATGAGGCATTATCTTCTCGCTCCATCAAGCTTTTCGTTATCTCGGACGTATAAAATATGGTATAAAAATATTTGAACGAGCGACGATGCGGGGAGTTGATGTGACGTGACAGCAGCAGGCAGTAAAGTATGTACGAAGTATTGATATGGGGAAATCTTGGTGGGGAGAATCAGTCGCCAATGTGGGGAGAGATTGATGACGAAAAGATACTAGCGTGCCTGCGCCTAACACACACCACAGTAAGAATCCTACAGCCTATTGGACCCCGAAGGCATCCACAAAACGCACATCGATAGTCGTTGAGTTACTGTTATAGATAGTATCCTGCAGCATCCTGTTTTTGCCTCAAAACGGCCCAACAACATCCTGCAGCCCCCACCACGGCTCTCTAATACTGTATCAGGGAGGTGGCATGCGCGATTCCAACCCGCTCACCCCGAAAATCCCGGTCTAGACCCTACAACACCAACCCGGCGAATTCTCGACTTCGGCGCCGAGCGTTGGCTTCTTCCCCGACCCTGAGATCCGGGGGGCGCAAAGCGGGTTGGTTCCCCACTGGACCGGCCCTTCTAGAGGGTGAATAGCCTGAAATTGGGCGATTCGGGGGAGCCGTATTATCTAACTTGAGCCTGGCCAAGCTGTATTTTGCACTTGGCTTGCTCATAGCACGCTATTCACGCAGTATATTTTCTTTGCATGTGGCGTTGCGACTGCTTGCTATCTGATCTGTATCACTAATGACGCTGTATCGATGCAGGTTTGACGTTTGGACGTTATGTGGATCTGGTCAATCGCCGAGCTTGACCTGATATGGCACTGGGAAGTCTACTGAGTTATATATCGATCCAGTAGCCCATAGAGTATTCCCATAGCAGTAGACAGTAGGGTAATGCAATACAAACATGCTTCATTTTTATCATACATTCATAAATCGTTATGTACAGAACTGCTTATGTCCAGGAACCAGAATCACAACGCCAACCAGGTATCTCTCCTCTCCAACCCACGCCCCAAAAGCAACCATACACCCCTCCCCACCCTCACTCCACCGCCTTCTTCTTCCCCTTCCCCTTCCCCTTCTTCCCCTTCTCCTGCTTCACCTCCGGCAAACTCACAGTCCCCTCCCTAACCTCCTCCCCCAACTCCCCCTCCAACCCACTCACCTTCTCCTGACTACTGATAAAAAACCCCAAATCGCGATTCTGCTCCTTCAAATCCACATTCTCATCCCTCACCTCCTTCATCTCCCTCCTCACCCTCTCCAGCGCCTCATTAAGATGTCCCACTCGATCCATCAGCCCGCGTCCAACCTGCTTCTCCTCCTGAAATGCCTTCGTCATGCTACGCGCCAGCTCACCCGCTTTCTCGGCTCTGGCGGCCATGCGATCTCGATCTCGCTGTAGACCGGGGATGACCTCATCTTTCATCTCCTTATGTTCCCGTGCCATCACCTCAAGCTGTCCCCTCACCTCCTCCACCGCCCGCGCCGCCCGCTCCGCCTCCCTCGCCGACCCAGCCGCCTTATCCACCGCCTTCGCTACCACCTCTTCGAAATACATCCTCTGCGAGTCCAGCTGCGTCGCAAGCATATGCCCATACTCAATCCCAATCTTCTCCATCTTCTCCCTCGGCACCATTTCCATATCCTGTTGTCCCCCGCCGTTGCCATCGCGATTATTCCCCCCTCCCAACACAGCGCGACTGCTCCCAGGTAGCTCCACAATCTTCCCATCCCCCTTCGTCTGTAACAGTCTGTGCACCCACACATCCTCCGCATAATCCCATACATGCTGCGTCGTCGTCTCTAAGGAGTAATTATGCGCCGTCTCCTTCCAGTGCTCCTTCGCATGCCCCCCCTTGTAGCGGCCACATCCCACGTTCCCGCAGATAAGACAGATCCACAGATCCTCTGGACAATCGCACACCTGACACAAATTGAGATCGTGCGTCGCGGCTGTGAATCCAAAGGGGGTGCTGAGTGAATTAGCAGGCTGAACGTGGCGACACACGGGACATCCTGAACCGCGCCATTTCTGGAGACAGGCGCAGTGGAAGACGTGTTGGCAGAGGATTGTCAAAAGGCCGGTTGTCTCGTCCATGCGCTCGAGGCAGACGGGGCAGGTGGGGAGTTCGACGAGGGAGGCGGTGGGGGGTGGGAGGGGCTTGAGGGGTAGGAGGGAGTTGGGGGGGGAGGGGGAGAAGGTGGAGTGGGTTGGTGTGAAGGGGTCGAGGGACATGTCGGGGAAGGAGGCTGTGGTGTCGGTTTGGTTAGAGGAGGGGAGGGTGTCGTAGTGGATCGATTTGATGAACATGACATGGCAGTTTTCGGGCTGTAGACGCAACAGTCAGTAGCTGGACGTAATATCAGATCGGAAAGATCGTAACATACCTCCATCCCATTAAACACCTTCCCATCCCACTCCCTCCTCCACCTTCTCGCCTCTGCCCCATCCCGGAACTTCATAAGCATCATATACCGATTCATCCTCCCCGTCATCACCATCCTAAAATGGCTCACAAGCTCCCTCGTCTTCTCCCCAACCCACCCCAGAAAATCACTCGCAGTCATATAACTCGGCACCGCCGGAATACAGAGCATCGTCGTATCCAGCCTCTCCCCCTCACCCTCCCCAAGCCCCGCAAGCCCCCCCTCCACCTCCTCACCCAACCCAACAGTCTCCTCCCCCTCCCGATACAAATGCACAATCCCCCACCCCAACTCCTCCTCTCTCCCCCTCAACCGCACCTCCTCAACCCTCGCTCTCGTCCCCTGGCTCTTCGCCCCGCCTCCCTCTAGCTCACCCATCTGTATACTCGATGCCCGAACGCAGCTAAAGCGCCAGTCGCGCGCTGCTTCCTCCGCGCTGCGTCTAGTGAGCGGTGCAGGCAATAAGTCGTGTGGGGGGAAGTCGCGGTGGATGTCGGCGCGGCGGGGGCCGCAGTCTATTACTGAGCCGCGGCGTCCGGGGGGTGGGGTGTTGAGCGCGTCTGTGACGTCTGTAGGGTGTCGTGTAGTTTCGTTTGTAGCTTTCGAGGTAGTAGTGGCGCGATGGTCGTTATCCCCCGCGACAGGAAGTTTAAAGTGATTCGGTAGGGAATCAGAGAATGATACTGGTGTAGCGGGTAATCTCGTTTCGTCATCCACGTCGGGAGCTGTGTTGTCCACAAAGGTGGTGGGGGGTTCGGGGAAGAGCTCGAAGCGGAGGTGGTAGAAGTAGGCTCGGTTCGTCATGGCATAGTTATCTGGGGGATGATAACGGCAAATGCCGGTGATGGGCGTGTTGGCATGAAAATTAATTGTTGGGGACAGAGCAAAATGTGGTAGCCTTGCTGGATGTTGCAATATACAGTTGAGATTGTCTGATGTTGGGTGGCGGGGTAGATCTTTTGTAGTGGCACTTGTGGCAAGGGCGAAATTGGAGATAAGTCGCAAAGCACCGCAAAGCACGTATGATTCACACGATAATGGCAAACATCCTAGCTCTTTTCGAAACTGGCACATATCACAAATCACATTATCAAAATATCAAAGTTTAAATTTCATAGCGACAAAAATGTATTATTTGACTATCGCTTTGGGGTCATTTCAGATATCCCCATACTACTGTTATGTATGTACTAAGAGCCCATTGCCACCTAGGTATATGACCAATACGCCGTAAAAAAAAAAGAAAACCACATCTATGCTAGCCTACTGGCCGCCACGAAGACGGAGCACCAAGTGAAGAGTGCTCTCCTTCTGGATGTTGTAGTCGCTCAGCGTCCTCCCATCCTCCAGCTGCTTGCCAGCAAAGATCAGGCGCTGCTGGTCTGGTGGGATACCCTCCTTATCCTGAATCTTGGACTTGACGTTGTCAATGGTGTCCGAAGACTCAACCTCGAGAGTAATGGTCTTTCCAGTCAGGGTCTTGACGAAAATCTGCATACCACCACGGAGGCGGAGAACAAGATGTAGCGTAGACTCCTTCTGGATGTTGTAATCAGACAGGGTGCGACCATCCTCGAGCTGCTTGCCCGCGAAAATCAGGCGCTGCTGGTCCGGTGGGATGCCCTCCTTATCTTGGATCTTGGACTTGACGTTATCGATGGTATCCGACGACTCGACTTCCAGCGTAATTGTCTTTCCGGTGAGGGTCTTGACGAAGATTTGCATACCACCACGAAGACGGAGAACCAAATGCAGGGTGGACTCCTTCTGAATGTTGTAGTCCGACAGGGTGCGGCCATCCTCCAGCTGCTTACCAGCAAAGATCAGGCGCTGCTGGTCCGGAGGAATACCCTCCTTGTCTTGAATCTTCGACTTGACGTTATCAATGGTATCGGATGATTCCACCTCAAGCGTAATCGTCTTTCCCGTAAGAGTCTTTACAAAAATCTGCATACCACCGCGAAGACGAAGGACCAAGTGAAGAGTCGACTCCTTCTGAATGTTGTAGTCGGAGAGAGTGCGACCGTCCTCAAGCTGCTTGCCCGCGAAAATCAGGCGCTGCTGGTCCGGAGGAATGCCCTCCTTGTCCTGGATCTTCGACTTCACATTGTCGATGGTGTCGGACGACTCAACCTCCAAAGTGATGGTCTTGCCAGTGAGGGTCTTGACGAAGATCTGCATACCACCACGCAGACGGAGGACCAAGTGGAGGGTCGACTCCTTCTGGATGTTGTAGTCGGAGAGGGTGCGGCCGTCCTCAAGTTGCTTGCCGGCGAAGATCAGACGTTGCTGGTCCGGGGGGATTCCCTCCTTGTCTTGGATCTTGCTCTTAACGTTGTCGATGGTATCGGACGACTCGACCTCAAGGGTGATGGTCTTGCCAGTCACTGCGAAGCGTTGTTAGCTGATGTTGTTGTGGTGGAAAGGTGAATTCATGAGGTGGCGAAAGCCATTACCGCCATGAAGTGAGGGGGCGAAACTTACGAGTCTTGACGAAGATCTGCATCTTGTCTGTTGCTGTGGTGTATTGTCTTTATGTGTGTGTATTGGAGAGAGTATTGGAGAGTGAGTTGGGCAACACGATCGACGTGTTGTAAGATGAAGGCTAGGTTTGTGAGATGTGATGTTGAAGGAAGGAGGAAGTCTGTTGGTCGTGGATGGCAAGGCTTGTTATATAGCCAGCCAGGCGCCTGCCTTGGCACAACCGAATAATGGCGCAGTCGCTGGCAACAGTCACAACGCGGGCGGTACGGGGTTAGTAATCTGTCACCCTAAACCTAAAACAGCTAGCGTCACGATAAGAGGTTGGGGAATGTGCCAGAAGGCTCACCCGGCTGGTTGGCTGGTGTTGACTCAGGGACTTGGGACTTCCATAATAGTCGCCACCGGCAAATCATATTAAAGGAATTCGAAAATCCCGCGTTTTATTTCACTATTTCAGTACAGGGGATAGGGAATTTCGCAGGGAAAAATTAGACGCGGTATTTTCGCAATTATGTGACGCCATTGTAACTTGCTTTGCAGGGCGCATTCACTATCGACACCGCGATAAACGCACCGACCAGGTGACCGAGACAGTCGTACCCCTCATTATCAAGCGAGGCGGTGACGTCGATGTCCAGTGTCCAGCCACCTTGCAAACGAGGCCCCTGGCCCCCAGTTGGATGTCTGTTGGTGTTTCGACGGAAGCGCCGTTGAGTGTCAGCAACTCATTTATTGACGCTTCTCGTCAGCTTTCGCATTTAACCGCCAGGGCTTACATACGGTAAGGGCGGTAACAACTTGACTGAGAGAGCCAAGGTTACTTCGTGGATGAATTGCAGGGCCTGGGTGTGGCTATGTTACCACCCGTGAATCCCAAGCCGTGTCTTCCGGAAGTCCCAAGGAAGGATTGCGACGATTGAGCCAAGTAGTACTCCCTATCAAATTCAAGCAGTACAGACAATCAATCAATCGTATCACAAGACATGTTCACATTCATCAAGCAAACAAGCAAACATAGGTAGAACTTTTTTTTGTTTCTTCCTCGCTATATGTAATATCGTCTAGGTCATGTCTATCTACTTAGATGCATAAACCCGAGATCGAAAAATAAATCGCCCGATGCCAGACGATGGATGATATGCATCCGCCTCCATTTCGCATTATCAATCGTAAAATCTTAAATCTTAAATCTTCCCTTCATAAAAAATCCTCCCTCCCATAATTCAAGTCAATCATCACACATGAAATGCGTTCCTCCCCACGTCTGTATATGGCTGCCAGGTTCTCCGATCCATCAAGGACCCGAGCCAGCGCCTTCTCATGGACCAAGGTGTCGGCCGTTATCCACCCATCAACCATGATATCGTGATGCTCATATCGTCACAAACGTTCGTAAAAAAAATGTGGTGTCGTAAAATCGCTATGCTCTTTAAAATCGACAAAAGGATCAGGGATAGAAAAATCCGCTCGCTGTGCGTGATGGGGTAAAGTGTCATAAATCAAAACAAATCAAAGAAAATAATAGCTGCCACTTCGCATGTCGTGTCGGAAGTGGAGCGAGGGGTGAGGATGCGGGCGGGTTATAAGTATATATATACGCCTGCAAATCAGGGACTTGCATCGTCGGGAGCGAAGAGAAGCGGGCTTAGTTGGCACGGATGACAAGTTTTGAGAGGAATTTGTTCGACAAGCAGTCGAAGTCATCACGGTTGAACCTGCAGTCCGCGCGCGATTTCAAGTAGGCCTCTGCAGAATTGATCAGTAAATGTTGTCTTGAATGTTCAGGAGTTAGTGCTTACCGTGCTTAGAAACATGGGATCTCATTTCTGTCATAGCGTCGCAAACAGCAACGTTATTGTTCAGAAGTTGTCCATGTCGTCTTGTCTCCCACTCCGTAAACGCAGGAAGTTTTTGTGAGATGGCGTGGAATAGTCCCACAATGACACCGACGGGTGTGGTCTCCATGTCGGTGCAGAATTTGTCCACGGCGGCTGGGTCGGGTACTCTGTAGTGGCAGTCGAATTGCATCTCCTCCCAGACAGCAAGGAGGATGGAGGCAATCATGAAGATAGTGGGCCAGTTCTTCAATCGGTCACCGCTGTAGACACTGGAGTATAATGAAGAGAGCTCCTCAAGGACATCCTTCTGAAGCTCGCGCCACATGTCTGCAAGGGCCACCTTGATCTGGAAGTTGATCATGACAGGGGCGAAGGTCTTTCCGAAGAATTTCGATTCCTCGTCATCAATCTTTCCCTCCATCTCGCGTTCTTCGCCTTGGTGTTGAACCATGGTAACATGTAATGTGAGGTTGTAGGCCAGGACAAGTTTCAATGCTTTGCGGATGACTGGGAGCTTCTCCTTGCGGTAATAGCGATGCGCGGTCTTTAGGATCTCAGTGATGAATGGAGTGCCTTCGAAATGGTTGTCAATGAAGTCTTCGAACGGCCCTTCAAGATGTTGGTCAAGGTATTCCGATAAAGCCTCTTTCGATACGCCCTCGGAGCCAGCCGACATACGCTCGGTGCGGATGTCGAATTCTAGCGGCTCCTCGTGTATCGATTCGGTCCAGTCAATCATGAAGCAGTTGTCATCGGTGACATAAACTTCGCGAGCCATGATAGGAATGGCGAAGCCGTAGCCGTGCGTGATCCACATGAGCTCTTCGCTCTCGGAAAATCCCTTGATGTTGTAGACACTGACGCCCAAGCCGACATGTCGTTCGTAGTCTGCCTTCCAATCCTTCATGAAATAGGCGATATCCTTGATGTCGATACGGGTGCAAGGTACTTGCCATAATCTGGCGTGAGATGGCTGGCAACCAGCACAAGGCTCACCCTTATCGCAGGTCTTCTTCAGGAACTTGCAACGAAGACAAGCACGGAGTTTCCGTATCTCGCCAGCTTGCTTGCGTTGCTCGGGTAGTAGCGGGCCCTTCCTCCTTCCAACGCGCTTCTCGGTGTCCTTCTTTCCATTTGACGTGCGACGAATAACGGGTTTGGTTGCCTTGGTTGTAGGGCTCTTCTTCCCACTCGCACCAGAGTTTCTCCGTGGTGGGGGCGACGAGCTTCCGGAAGCAACTTGGCGAGTCGAGGGTACTTTGATGGCAACAGGAGCGACGGCGGCAGCAGGGCTGATGATTTCGTGGATATCGTGAGAGTGGTGGTGGGATTCTCCGTGGAAGCAATTACGATGGTTGTTCAGGTCTAAGTATGTGTCCGACTCCGGCGAGTACGGAGAGTATGGCGGGAAAGTCACTTCTTCGAAACTGCCAAAGCCTGTATCCGGGAATGGTGCCGTGGCGTCCGACTGGGATGAGTCCGAGTGGCTGCGCAGGTGCAAGGTCTGCCCTGGGTTGAAGATGGCTGCGTTCTGCGCTTGTTGGAATGTATCGAAGTTTTGGTAGGAGTCTACAGCGGTCCATCCATGGTCACTGCTTGAACTGGGTAACGAATGTACTTCTAGGTATGTGCCGGTGGGGGAATTGCTGCCGAGACTCTGTCGTCCTACGGGCATGGGGAGACCGTGGTTAGAAGTGAACATGGCGTTTTGGAAGTCCTGCCAGTTGGCCAGCCCCATATCCCACTGTAATGCCTGCGTATCCTGGGCCTGGTCCATATTGTTGAAGGGAGCGTCCAGCTGGAGACCAGCCTTGCTGTTGAAGGGAGAGTCCATCTGAAGACTTGCCTCGAGGGCTGCCTGCGTCGTAGGGATATGGTAGTCGATCGGTGCGTGCTGGAGGTTCTGCTGGAAACTGGCATCGAACGGCGCGTACTGCGGTGCCCCCATCATAGAGTTGCCTTGGAGGTATTGCTGCTGAAGCTGCTGCGGTTGTTGGTGCACAGGCCAGTCCGATAGAAGAGTCGGCGAGTTATGTTGGGGAGTGTGATACTGCTGGTGTTGTTGTTGGTTGTCGTTATGCACGGGTGGTGAGCCATGTTTCTCGTCGACGCCTGTGGACAAATCCAAGGCCAGCGGCCACGAATTCCTTGCTGTCATATTGGTGTTGGAGTATGCGTATCTCAGTTCTCTGGCATCGAAATCTAGGCCGAGCAGTCCATCCGACGAGAAGTCAAGATTAGACGCCATTGTGACGGATTGAGGGCTTTTGTGGGGGGTGATCAATGGTATTGTACGGAAGAAGTGTCAACGACACCGCCAGTTCCTTTGCAAGAACATGATGTTGCGGTGAGGTTTGGGGGAGGAGTTGGTGAGGGTGGGCCTGGGAACTGGCGGAGTTGACCCCCAAATCATGTGCTGTGTTGAGGAAGACTGGCGGTGAGCATTACACACGCGCTAGTCCCTTTAAGACCCGCAACCCTGAAGCGAAGCGCCAACTGTGGAGTGACTTTTCGGACGCTTAGTTAGTTCGACCAGGTCAACACAGGTTAACACCAGCGGAATAGAGGGAAGTAGAGGGAGTGGCAGGGAGTGGCAGGGAGTGGAGGGAGTGGAGGGATGAACCCCAGCCACCCCGTGCGACCCCGCCTGTGTTCAACAGCCAACGACAAACCTCGAGACCAGCCCCTCATGCACTTCACCACAGTCTAAGTGCTGTACGATACGTGCGATACACGACTGCAGTATACATACTTGGTATAGTTACTCCATCCTTCTCACTCTGTAGCCAATTGACACGTATAGTTCACTTATGGGCGTTCGCTTGTATCACCGGATGAGTGACAGTGCCATCGTGGAGCTTACTTGCATTTACGGTCCGCGAAACTGTTGCAAGCAAAGTTGCAGGGGACGGATGAAATGATGGAATGGGGTAAATCTTTCAACGCCCAAGCTCTCTAGCACCGCGCCATATCCCGCGATAAAACCTCTTCCAGCCCCCCAGAGGAGCCAAGCGCAGGCGTTTTGTGTCTCTTAGCGCCTGCAAAGATCTCACCTCGCCACGCACAGAGCATTTTTTTCTTGTTGGCGGCTGGGACAAACCCCATCCCTGTGGGATCGTGCACTTTCTGCAATCCCCATATAGAATCATCACACTCCCACGGCAGCCCGCGCTCAAGGACTCACATCACATCAAGGGAGCCACGGCAGAGAGCCCGTAGGAGACGCACACACAGAAACGTGAAGATGAGACTGCAGTTGTCCGCCTGCCGAAGCGTCGTGGACGCGGGATGCAAGTAGGATCTCGGTGTTGCCGCAGATGAGGGGTTGCCCAATCGCCACACATCTTAACATGGGCTGCTATAACTCTTGTCGTACCATCTTGGATCTCCACCTTTCGCTGATTTGCCGAGTGTGAAACCAACTGGATTTTCTCCATGCAGGCGCCCGTCAAACTCATTTTCGCATGGCGCGCTCTGCTATTGTTTACAAACGGAACTATTCGAGTAGTCTCTCCGTCTTGGTCTCAAAGAAAGCACGCTTCTGAACCCCCCTGCTCACGTGATTACGTGCCGCTGTGTCTGTTCAAGGTCTTGTCGCCATCTCACTTGATATTGGCAACTTTCTCACTCACTAAGAGTGCTTCAATATCATTCAGAGTCCAGGTCTCGAGAAATCCATTCAAGTTTCTCCGGATCCCTTGCACATCCGCTTCCTTCGTATCAGCCTTCTTACTATCAGCAAACTCCTCAACCCAGCCCCCGCGGAGATCCACCACCCAAGCGTCGAAGTTTGTATCGATGAAGATATTCCCAGGATGAACATCACTCCACACAGTCTGTGACCTGCTGTTTCCACTTGACACGATGCTCCGAGACTGCCTTGCATTGGAGACTGTCCAACGGCATGGCAAATGAAGGTATGAGTGATAACTTGGCTCTTGTCAAGTGAGGGCTTAAAAACTTCACCGTGTGCCCCCCGTCGCTAATAATATCATGTCGAGGAATTCCGGACATATACTCACATTCGTCACTAATTTGAGTGACAATTTGGATCTCAGATGCCTTTAAGTGAGAGACACCCGGATATTACAGAAGGTCTCGAGACGCGGTCATCAGAACGAACGAATCGATAGTGTGACAATCTCGTGTAGCCTCGGAATAAAATGTAGGTCCTGAGACGACAAGCTTCAGATGATAGATGGGCGGATACTAGAATCCTTCGGAAGTGAGATCTTTCTGTGCATGCGGTGTACGGTCTCTGAAGTATGCAAGGCATGGTTCCACAGTCCACGTACATAGCGCGTCGTAGCCGTCGTCATCTTGATTGTCTAAATCCCCAGCTTTGGCAACCAGCTGCGAGTATTCCCGCTCAGAGGAACTACCGCGATCATCAAGTGATAATGTGGTCTGAAACCGGAGGCTCGGCACATAACAGGCATCCATGAGCTGCCATGTTCAAACTCATTAACCATGATGAGGTGCATGAGGTACTGGCTCTTCGGTGAATCCATTGCATATGTTGTCGTCCGTTCTCTGGGGAGCAGACGCTGGATGAAACAACTGCCGAGATAGTAGAGTACAGTAGAGATCCCGTCAAGTCTCATCCCTTAGACAGACACTTCCCGAACAGTGACGGGCTTATGCATCGCGGGCAATATTTGCTCCTTATTGCGATTGGCCAATTTGTCAAGACAAACGGAATGTGTGGTGAGACACGGATCGAAGGGGCTATAGGGCACACCGCACACTCTTGGCATTTCATCCTAAGGGACTGACATAATCAGTAAGGTAAAGAATAGGCCTTTTTAAGAGGATTGCATTGGTCCTGTACGAAACTCATTCTGGAAAACTCTGATTCCGAGATCATTGTTACACAGCGTACTTAAAGGCCAGTGGTGCCATCTCGGCCGTGGGAACCTTATCTTGCCGATTTGTGACCAGCTCGTTTAGTGATCAAAGCGTGGATCGAGCCTTGCCCAAAATATATTTAGTCACATGAGGCTCAATTCACGTGAGGCATTGAGGCAACATTGTTGCGATACTACGCCGATGAGAAGATGGATTTGTTGCAGTATAATGTTGTAGGAGAGGATGTTTCTTTGATGAGTTTCTGCCAAGAATCGACGCTATAACAGCTTCCCGGCCCCTACTTCCAGAGCTCCCCTCACTTCTTTGCCAGTAAGCGAGCTAACCACAAACGACTGATTCACACGAGAACAATAGCAAGACCTCTATCATATATCGACCAGATGGCGAAATGACAAGTTCCTCATGACATATCCCGTCAAACGAACACAGAGACCAAATCAACTCCATAAAGTGCGCTTTATGTCCCGAGCCATGGCCTCGCCTTCTTCCCCGCAACATACTTCACCCCGCTCACCAACAGAAACGGCCGAGAGCTCGAGTGATAACACAGGCAACACTTCTCAAATCCAACCAGGCATATCGCCCAACGAACCTTCTTTGGACACAGAGGCAGCAGAGGAAGAAATTCAGCAAGGCGAACTTTCTTCAGACAGAGATTCAGCAGAAGAAATTTGGCAAGACGAACCCGCCAGTCCCGTGACTATGACGACCACATATCAGATTCCCAGCCTCTTCACCCAGGAGCCACCGATCCATGACCTCCTGGCAACAGAAACCTCGGAGAAACAGGACGAAGTTGTAGAGACATGTGCTCCCTTCTTATCTGCCCAGTCGGATGAGTTCAGCTACTACAATGAACATGGAGTCCCCCACTTGCTCCGCGAAAAGCACATCAACTTTTGCCACAAGCAGCTTAACCCTCTCCCTGCGCCGTTCACGAGGGCCGATGCTGCTCGTCCATGGTTCTTCTATTGGACGCTCACTGCGTTGAGTGCACTGGGCGAGGATGTTGGTCAGTACAGGGAACGACTGATCAGCACCGTCGCGCCACTCCAGAATTCCACTGGGGGTTTTGGGGGCGGCCATGGACAGATGAGCCATCTGGCAACAACATATGCTACGGTGCTCTCGTTAGCCATGGTTGGAGGAGAGGATGCGATTAACGCTATTGATCGGAAGGCAATGTGGCAATGGCTGTCTAGGTTGAAGCAGTCAGATGGGGGGTTTCAAATGTCTATCGGAGGAGAGGTCGATGTCAGGTGAATACATGCACATGATTAGCAATTCGGTTATGATCTAACATTTATAGGGGAGCATACTGTGCGGCGATGCTGGTGAAGCTCCTCAGGCTTCCTCTTCACCTGGCCGAAGGATCACCGGCCCAAGCTGAAAATTTCGATCTTTTTACAGGTCTTGGAGAATATGTGTCACGATGTACGATGTCTTATTTTAACGCTTGTGGCAAGTACTAACGAACACAGGTCAAACATATGAGGGTGGTATTGCTAGCCGCCCAGACACAGAGGCTCACGGCGCGTATGCCTTTTGTGCCCTTGCGTGTCTTTGTATCTTAGGAGACCCGCGTGAGACTCTCCCGAAATACCTGGATGTGCCGACGCTCATATCGTGGCTCTCTGCTCGTCAATACGCACCGGAAGGAGGTTTTGCAGGGCGGACGAACAAACTTGTGGACGGTTGTTACTCTCATTGGATTGGTGGCTGCTGGCCACTGCTCGACGCTTGTCTTGCGGGTTCGACAGAGAACCATGGGGCCCCTCACAATGATAGTATCTATAGCCGAGAGGCACTGACGCGATATATCCTGTGCTGTGGACAAGATACCACCAAGCGTGGCGGATTGAGGGACAAACCCGGAATGTATGACTCCGGGGCGCCACACACTCATTTTTGTTCACATACTAATGAGTAATATAGGTTCTCGGACGGATATCATACATGTTATCTGCTCGTCGGACTCAGTTCGGCTCAGCACAAATGGTCTTTACAGGCTCCAACCGATGACAGTATGACCTCGCTGGGGTGGACCTCAGAGACGTATCCTCGGAAGCAGGACGACGGCTATGCTCAGATCTTCGACGAGGAAGATAGGGTCAAGAGCATCCACCCCGTCTACGTCATCCCTGAGGGAATTGCGGAGAGGGTGATGCAATACTGCGACAGCCAAGAGCGCTTTTCATGAGCATCCTTCGCAAAGACGGCCTCCAGAGTCCTGTCTGAAGGCCAGCTGAATGGCCAGCGGCATGACTTCGAAAGGGGTGGGCCGCAAAGAAGGCGGCCACTGAGGGGGTTGGGGGCTAGTGCGGAGGGGCTTGGAACCAAGCCGATGCGTTGGCAGCTGTTCCAGGGGCTCTATGGTCTCAGAGGAAAGCCATGGGCGGATAGACCCGTCGAGCCGCTGTGGTATTGGAAATACCCAGTAATTGGGTAGTCATATGATTGTATCTGTAAATGAACGGTTCGGACTCGGTTATGCAGTGTGCTTCCTCTGGTCACGTCGGCCGGGGCCGAGTGCTTGATGTAATGAGAGGCTCAGGAGGATCTCCGAGTAGTTCAGTAGTTCAAACGCCGTAGTTAGCACACCGATCTCTAGTCATCTCGTCCGATGTGCAGCACGAATAGGAGAGCCATATCCACTCATCCCGCCCCAGAATCAAGTCTTGGGATGTGCGGGAGGACTAAAAATGTCGTGCAGATGTGTTGGCGGCTATGGATTTGCTGCCGGGCGTGCATGTGAGATTTGAGTGATGAGATTACCCCGGTCAGCCAGGAGGCCAATCCTACCGATTGGATATTGATGGTCTAAAGTTATTATGCGCATGTGTATGAGATATTTAGAGTCCGTGAGAGCCTTTCTATCTGACGAAATTGGGAGGTGCAACACAAAAGGCTGGGATGCACCTCTTCAAACTGCAAGGCAAGTGCAAGGACGACGAAGCATTGTCGTCGTACGTCGCACTGGCGCTGTAGAGTAACCCCATAGTCCCCCTAAGCGGCCAATTGCGAACCACCGACCCCTGCCACAGCGCCTTTCACAACTCGGCGCCAAAAAGTCACCTTCGTCGCCGCCAAGTTCTGTTCTCCAGAAAATCACCTACGGAATACCGCTCGACGTTCTATACATCGTGTCGCCACGTTTTCCTGAGGGGCAAGGACTGATCAATCGTTACGGGGATACGGGGATACGCGCTCCTGCTCTATCGGTGTCTCACCCAGAGACGCCCGTTGCGTGATCCTTGACACTGTTGACGGGGTGCTATACAGTGCTCTGATGCACATAAACATGCCATGACCTACGACGTGCAGGTGCTGGCCACTGCCCGCGCCTCTAGCTGCATCCATGACCCGGCCGTGGAGTCGGCGACATGTTAGAAGCAACGAATGACGAGACGGGCATTTCTGGATTTCGAGGGATAGCGAGACAGCCGTTGCGGAATATGGAAGGAAGTACTTGCCCCGCCTATCAACTTCTGGGAGTGGGAGGCTTTCGCATTGCACTGACTGCACTTTCGCAAGCCGCGCAGGCCGCATGGAAATCCATACATATATATGGAGTCCATACATACATACGGAGTACAGTTACTCCATACAGTACGCCATACAGTGGTTCATACGGGTACAGTAACTCCATCGTTCCATCGCTCCATACAAGTGTGGTCTACAGTCATCTATCCGGTCGGTACGGTTCGGTGTACTATATTGGACTGGACTGGCTGGATAGTAGTACTCTACTGTGTATGTATGGAGCATTCGGAGTATGTATGGAGTACTCGGAGTATTGTGCAGGCCCCGTAATGACTTATATGCGATAGGTTTTCGGTCTTGGCTTATTTGTGCCTGCTTCCATGCCCGCCAACGGCACACTCGACCCTCCAACTCTGCCGTCAATTGGATTCCCAAAGTGCGGTTTCCAGGGTTCTTCGCATGATCTCAGCACGATCTCTTCTTGTCCCCTACATGTCTGGTGCTAAGGATCACATCCCGTACGACTGGGATCCCGAAGTGCTTGGTTCAAAAATAAAAAATATATATATACGCCGTATGTGCAAACACATATCGGAGCGTGAGAGCCGATCAAAAGATGTAGATAATTTTTTTTCTAATCGGACTTCCGATCGGGGGTTACTTCCAACCAGCAGCTATTCTCCATTTTTCATGCATTGCAATACATTTGGATCTTCCCGCATTTACTACTCCTGCTTGAAGTCGTAATTTCAGAAAAAAACGGTCTTACTCGGGCTCGTCAAGCGTCTTGCCAGCTCATAATGCATGCGCACACAACCTTGTCAGGGCTAGTCGAAAAGCATGTCTGGTTGCCTCGCGCATTTTCCTTCCACTCATCAATTTCCGTCTTCCGTTCTTGTTTCGCTCGTTGCTTGATGAGTTGGTCTGCCAGCCACTGGCCAATGCACTCTATTTCTCACCGACTTCGTGTCAAGTCGTGCTCCAGTCGTTACATGCCAAGGGCAACGGTCCGATGTATGCAACTCCTCTTGACGGTCACCGATGGCCACCGATGCCGTGCGGGGCAAGACCTTGCACTAGGCTCAGCGATGCGCTTATGTTCGAGAAAGTAGGCCTGTAGGCCTGTTCCACTGTTAAAGATACATATCGCATGGTGCAGCACTAGGGACAGCCTTGATCTAGAGATGCCCCATAGTCTCAGAACGTCTATTTCGTGTTATTTCTGGCTTCTTTCTGGGGTCTGCCATGCTCAATTGGCATTAGCCCCAGTCTGATTGATCGCCCCCTGCGAAAAAAAGAGTTGCCCCTCCCTGTTCTCCCTGTTGCCCCTCCTGCCTGGCATAAGTCTCAAAGAGAGACGTACATAGCCGGAGGTGTGTGGAAACGCGTTGTCTATTTCGCCACCAGTGCTGCAGAGCCAGTACCCTCTAGCAAATGCACAGATGGTCAGATAGGAGCAACCTGCCTCTGAACAGTTCGAGGATCACCCCTCCTGTGCCCCGCCATAACCGTGGTGGAGTTGGCTAATATCAGGAAATCATCAACTGGCAACGGCATACGCCAGCACATCAATATGGGTCACACCTTCTTGAGCCGCAGAACTTCGTGCGTCTGGCTCGACTGCTCACCCTATCTGATGTCCCCTTGGAATCATAGAACCGATTGATCCCACCTATCCTTGCGGTACGCTAACTTTAGGCGTGGGCAATAAATCACACATGTCTCGCCTTGAGGGACGAAAATATCCTGCCCAAGATCTTCCAAGTCAACCACAGAACCGCCTCACTCCTCTTTTACCACGCCGTCGCCCACCCTTTTCAGCCTTATCGATTCTTAATTGACAACGAGCTGCAGTACTACTGCTTCAATATCACAAAAAAGAAAAGTCAATTGACATTGACCTTGTTGGTTTTTCCTTGTAGGGCTGTCTTGGGCAAAAAGAAACCCTGCAGTTGGGTTGTGATAACTTCATTGAATCGACGTAACCCCTGAGTAGAAGGGTCAGACAAGATCTAGTCTGCACAGAATCATGATGGGCGGCTTCTATATCCAATATCTTGACGGTACGTTATCTCATTCACACATATTGCCTCCAGGATCAAGTCGTACTTGGGGCGTGCCTGCAGACGCCTTCCCGTTGCTGGTTACCTTGGGCATCATTTTAATATGAGGTCCCAACGTAGGGTCATCCCACGGGGAGGGCTAACGAGATGTACCACGCTTTTACGTCCCGACGTCGATTTAGAGTGTGGCGACGTTGGTGCCTGCCTCTGGGCATGCCGGCTTTCCTCTTTGGCAGGGTCAGTGGCTTGTTGACGAATGCTAATGCTGTGTCTAGGCTTGTGCCAACGCCGCGGGTGGAGGGACCCCATGTACGAGGTCTACCGAAGCAGCTCCGGCTTCACCTGTCTCGTGCTCGTCAATGGGCGAGAGTACCGTACCGACCTGGCGTACGAATCGGATCAGCTGGCGCAGGAGAACGCGGCCATGCGTGCGTTCATGGTGTGCCGCAACTTCTCTGTCAATGGCGGGATGCTGGCCAGGAACGGGGTCGTCCAGGGGCTGCCTGCCACTGAGGGGGCTTCGCGCCACAAGAGACGGGGTGGAGGCAGGCTCCCTAGCCGCCATTCGCCCAGCCCGAGTAACAGCGATTCGACATCGTCCTACGAATAGAGACTCAGACCGATTCTCATTTGCCTCGAAGCCGAAATCTCCCCTCGACCAGCGTCTCCGAAGCCCAGACTCGCTGGCTACCTATCATCCTATCCTACTCCATTTCCACATCTACTCCGTCTCCACATCTCCAAAATTGCCAAAAAGCCCAACCAACGAAGAATTTATACGCATTACGACCTGTTACTCTCCCCCCTTTAACTAACGACCTTTTAACGACATTTAACGATTTTTATATCCGCATTATTTTTGATATTCAACTTTTTAAGACATCCACAACGGCGCGGCACGGGCTTCACAGGACCTGCCGCTCGCACAGCACAGAGGCAACTCTTATGCAGCCGTTTCAACAGGAGAGGCTACTTCCTTCTTGTTTTCGCTTCTTCACACACACGCAACCCGGGACGGATCTGAGGAGGCACGCACCAGTTTGGCAGAGCAGAGCAGAGCAGAGCAGAGCAGATCAGAGCAGAGCAGAGAAACCACCTTATCAGAGAAGAGCTAGAACGCAGTCCGGCTGGCACATCTCCTCGCAGACTCAGACATCATCATTATTTTTGGAACACCACGTGCTTTTGACTTTGTTGCCATTGAGCAAAATCGCATTTAGCGGGGCGGATTCAGAGCTTTGTTTTTTCTACAACTTACGAAAGTATCATTATTATATCCATAGCGTTTTGGTTACGTATATCACGACTTTGTGGGGTGGCTATAGTGGTTATGTTTGTGGTTTGTTTTACTCATGGTTGGGAGCGTCGAGTTGTCGAGTCGTCGATGAGGGCTTTCGGACAATGGGTCCTCGAACGAAATGAATCATTACGTTTCGCGCCTTTGTGTGCCTTACCCCTGTGTGTGTGCCATGTCGTCAAAAGCGTGTACTGTACTCACTCTAGTGAAGCTCAGCCTTGCAGTGAGACGACTGTCTGAAATGACTTCCCAACCTCGTGGAGAGCATGCCTTCTCATACAGTATTGGACCACCACCACAACGGTGTATGGTGATATGAGACAAACAGGGCTATTGTTAGCGTACAGTATGTGGGGGGTAGTTGGTGGATCGTAGTGGGGGGGGGAATACTGAATTAAGCCAGTCAGACACTTCGGAGACTCAGATTGGTTGCGGCGGCACACACAGACACGAAGATGCGGAATTTCCACAAAGAAGGCGGAATCCGGACATTTAGGGGGCATTTGGTAGGAACAGTAGGGCATTTGGTAGGGTGTCATGTGATCTGGACGGTGAGTGGGATGTGTACTACCGCCACTACCAGCAAGGAAGTGACGACCTATCCTTTGTCCACGCTCAGACAAATCCCCCCACTTTCCGAGTAATTCGAGTAATGAAGAGGGCGAGTTGGGCGAGTTACAGTACAACGATCCAGTACGAATTACGAACGCAGTACAGTAATATAAAAAAAAGGGTCACAATTATCCAAAACCAACAGACAACCTCGTATACAACTCCATCTCCTCGTGATTTGGTTTATTAATAGCCTAGCCACAATGGTTTTTTATTCTTATTTTATTTATTCTTTTTATTACCATTATTACTATTACTATTACTATTACTATTATTATTATTATATTCTTCCGCTTGCAACATACTCCTATTAATTCATAGTGGTCCCAATGTAATTTTACTGAGTAAATTACAGCGTATTTAACGCTGTAAATTCCAATTTAGTACCCCGTAAAATAAGGTGTCGCCGCGCCACTATCTTCCTTCCACTTCCCTTTCCCACACCCCCTACTCCCCCTACAACCCCCCCCCCTTCCCAGCTGGACCCAGCTATACTACCAGCCTTCTTAGCGTACCCCCTTTCAAGGAAATTTGGACCTCAAAATATAGTGATCACCCGCAAGGTGGCCTCACATCTGATCGTCCCTCTAAACTACTCGTACCAGTTCAAGTCTACGGGAAACGGGAAAGCTACCTTCTTTTTACTTCTCCGACCCAAACTACCCAATCTACTCAATCTACTACTCCACTGCAACACCATATCTCCTCGTCGACATTCCCCCTCGCACCTTCCTGAGAATCAACGTCCCTCGCTACCTTTGCATTCAGGCCAACACGCCACTCGCTCTCCTACTATACACGGTGGGGTAGCTCTCTCGCCCCTGGAACCACCACACATTTCCTCATACCGCTCTCAATTCACAACCATCCACCATGAAGGGTAAGCAGCTAGCAATCACACAGATCCCCTCGTATCAGGGCAATGGCTAACTTGGGGTATAGCTCTCATTCTCGTCGGCGGCTTTGGCACGCGCCTGCGCCCACTCGTACGTTCCCACCGACGCAATTCGAGCTCTATAAATCGAACCATGACTGATTCCCAATGACAGACCCTCACACTGCCCAAGCCACTGGTGGAATTTGGCAACAAGCGCATGATCCTGCATCAGATTGAGGCTCTGGCAGCCGCAGGCGTCACGGACATTGTGTTGGCCGTCAACTACCGCCCTGAGGTCATGGAGAAGTACCTCGCCGAAGTGCGTCTCCCGTCCTGAAATACCTCCTCCTCCTCCTGCCCTACGCAGCCAGCTGACTGGCGGTTTTCCCTACAGTACGAAGAGCAATACAACGTCAAGATCACATTCTCGATCGAGACGGAGCCCCTAGGCACCGCGGGCCCGCTCAAGCTCGCCGAGAAGACGCTCGCCAAGAACAACGAGCCCTTCTTCGTCCTCAACTCAGACGTCATCTGCGAGTACCCGTTCGCCGAGCTGGCCGCCTTCCACAAAGCACACGGCGACGAGGGAACCATCATCGTGACTAAGGTCGAGGAGCCCTCGAAATACGGCGTCGTCGTGCACAAGCCTAACCACTCCTCGCGCATCGACCGCTTCGTCGAGAAGCCCGTCGAGTTCGTCGGGAATAGAATCAACGCCGGTCTCTACATCCTCAACCCCAGCGTACTTGACCGCATCGAGCTGCGCCCTACCTCTATCGAGCAGGAGACCTTCCCGTCTATGTGCAAGGATGGACAACTCCACTCCTTCGACCTCGAGGGCTTCTGGATGGACGTCGGTCAGCCAAAGGACTTCCTCACGGGAACGTGCCTCTACCTCGCCTCCCTCAGCAAGAAGAACTCTAAGCTCCTCACACCGACAAGCACACCCTACGTCCACGGCGGCAACGTCCTGATCGATCCCTCCGCTAAGATCGGACGCAACTGCCGCATCGGACCTAACGTCACTATCGGCCCTGACGTCGTTATTGGCGATGGCGTGCGTCTACAGCGCTGTGTTATTCTGCAGGGAAGCAAGGTCAAGGACCACGCGTGGATCAAGTCTACGATTGTGGGATGGAACTCCAGTGTCGGGAAGTGGGCGCGTCTTGAGAACGTTTCTGTTCTCGGTGACGACGTCACCATCGCGGATGAGATCTACGTCAATGGCGGCTCGGTCCTGCCTCACAAGACTATCAAGGCGAACGTCGACACGCCCTCTATCATCATGTAAAGTGATGCATGCGAAACTCTGCCGATTCTTGGGCATGCGCGCGTTGCCACCGCCGGCGAGCTGTCTGTCAGCTAGCTACCTGCTCGTTTCTTGTCGCGCTGCTCTACACACAAGGGGGCACTTTGGTACAAAAAAAAAGCAAGAACATATATATAAAAAAAAATCACATAATTCCCCAACCCTCCGCTCGCCGACCCCTCTAATCCCTCCTCTACTGTCGCGCGGCGGCTATTCATATTACCATTCTTCTCATTGCTTCGTTTTTCGGCGGGGGGGGTTATTACGGGTAGGATCGGACGGGTTGGTGCATGCATGCATCGGTAGGCTAGCTGGAGCGTGCAAAAGGAGGTATAGAACGAGAGGAGGATGAGGGTATACTGTGTGTGTGCTGTGTGTTGCGCGTTTGGGCATCTCTCCTCGACACTAAGACGGGGTTGTGTTGTGTACAATCTGCGACGAATGGATGTTTTTCTGGTTGTATTATAGTAGGTAGCTTATTTACCTTGGATGAGGTAGTTTTTCTAGAACGGGGCTTTGCTATTGCTTCTCTTTTTTTAAGCTCGGGTGTGTGAGATGGTGATGGGGAGTCCGTGATACGACACCCTTCGCGAGAACTGAAGGGTTATAATCGTCTGAGTGATATAGGGCACGTGATATGTGGTGGTGAGTTTCATGTTTTCTTCTACTTCAAGTAAAGAGGAAGGTACGAAGGGCGGCAGTGCGGCTCCGGCTCCTTCCGCTTCGTCCTGAAACCTCATTTTTTATATAAGGAAGGCGCGAGGGGCGGATGTAAACAAATACTAGTGCGGCGGCTCCTTCCGCCTGTTCTGAAACCCCATTTCTTATATCAGGAAGGCGCGACAGGGGGAGGTAAACAAATACTATTCTGTTCTTTCCGCTTCTTCCCCAGAGCCTTATCATCTATCTACAGCAAGCACGATCGAGGATAAACATAAACAGCATCACATCAATATGAGGAAGGAACGACTGCTTCACGTGACTTCTATATGGCATTTCGATGTTATACAAAAGAAAAATATAGCTAGAACGAAAAATGTAGGCTTCATTTTTTCTGAATGCACAACAAAGACAATAATACAATGAGGCCCGCAATCCGTAGAGCACCCATATATGCCAATGACAAACGAAACCCACCAACCCCCCCCCCCCGAATCCAACCCATCTTGTTACATCACATCTCTAGGTCTCCATCTATCCACCCCGGCACTCCTCCCGGGCTTCACTTAACTGCAATTAATCATCTATCCACCAGCAGCAACAACTAATCTACTCCCCCTTAAGCTTCTCCTGCCTAACCTCAAAAGCCATCTCAAGCAACTCGCTCTCCTCCTTAAGATGGCTTGCCTTAAGACCTGTAGCCACCGAAGCACTGGGGTTACGTCCAGCATACATGACGTGTTTCCTGTTATGGTGCTCCGTGACGTTAAGGATCGTCTCGATACGCGGCTGCGTGAAGGTCCAGGCACCCGCATTAAGCGGCTCCTCCTGGCACCACACGATAGTCTCAGCATTAGGGTAGCTATCGAGGTTCTCCTTAACCTGCTGCCAAGGGAAGGGGTTGAGCTGCTCGATACGCGTGATGGCGGTATCGGTGATGCCCTTGTCGAGGCGGTGCTTGTGCAGCGCGGCATAGACCTGGCCGGTACAGAGGACCACGCGCTTGATTTCCTCGGGCGCGACGGCGGCGCCGCCGTGCTCGGTCTCGGGGATGATGGGGCGGAACTGGGTGTCGCCGACGAACTCGTCGATGGAGGAGCGGGCGAGCGGGTGGCGGAGGAGGGACTTGGAGAAGAAGATGATGAGTGCTAGGGTGGGTTAGTTAGGTGTGGCTGGCTAAGGTGGTTGGGGGGTGTGACTTACGTTTCCTGAATTGTCTGTTCATCTGTCTGCGCAGGATGTGGAACAGGTTAGACGGCGAGGTCATGTAGGCGATCTGCATGTTGCAGTCCTGGTGGAGACGATCCAGCTTCTCGGGGCTTGGGTAGACGCGGGGCTCCTCGTTGGAGAGCTGGAGGTAACGCTCCATACGGCCGGAAGAGTGCTCGGGTCCTTGTCCGTCGTATCCGTGGGGAAGGGACATGACAAGTCCAGATCTCTGCATCCACTTGACTTCTCCGGAAGCGATGAACTGATCAATGATACATTGAGCGTTGTTGGCAAAGTCACCGAATTGGGCCTCCCACATAACGAGGGCATTTGGCGAAGTGAGAGAGTAACCGTACTCGAAGCCCAAGCAGCCAAACTCACTCAGCGACGAGTTGGAGATGACGAACTTGCCTTGGTCTTTGCTGATGTGTTGCAGAGGAGTGTAGGTCGTCTCGTCCTCTTGGTCGTGGAAGACAGCGTGACGCTGGGAGAAAGTACCACGCTCAACATCCTGTCCGGAGACACGGACGTGGTGGCCTTCGGTAACGAGAGATCCAAAGGCCAAGGCCTCAGCAGTCGACCAATCAATGTTCTGGCCCTCGTTGACAGTCTTGACTCTGTTGGCGAGAATGCGCTTCAGGTTGCGGTGGACGTTGAACTGTTCAGGAGCCGTACCAATGGTGGTACCGATGTGCTCCAAGGTCTCCTTCTTAACACCAGTTGGTAGATGTGGGAGAACCTCGGTGGCGAGCTCCTTGGGCGACTTGAAGCCGTTCCAGGCGGATGTGGTCCACTCCTTGGAGGTTGGCTGGTAATCCTTGCTCTTGGCAAAGGACTCCTCAAGCATGCCCCAAACCCACTTCTTGTGCTCATCAATATCATCCTTTGTGAACGTACCGTCCTTGAGGAGCTGGTTAACGTAGATGTCGATTTGTGGCTCGTGATCTTGGATGCGCTTGTACATCAATGGCTGGGTGAATGAAGGCTGGTCCGTCTCGTTGTGACCGTGCTTTCTGTAGCAGACAAGATCAATGACAACGTCAGAGCGGAACTCAGCGCGCCAATCAGCGGCAAGCTGGCAGACGTAGTTGACAGCCTCAACATCATCGGCGTTGACGTGGAAGACTGGGGCATCAATAGCCTTGGCGATATCGGTACAGTATGCGGTGGAGCGGGCGAAGCGAGGATCGGTGGTGAAACCAATCTGGTTGTTCACAACGAGATGGATGGTACCACCAGTGGAGTAGGCCGGAAGAGAGTGGAAGCCAAGACATTCGTACACAACACCCTGGGCAGCGAAGGCAGCGTCACCGTGGAGAAGAACACCCATAGCGGTAGTGTGGTTCTTCTCATCGTTGTTGTAGTGCTGGATGGCGCGGGTCTTGCCGAGGACGACGGGGTCCTCAGCCTCCAAATGAGATGGGTTGGCAACGAGAGAAAGCTGGACACGCTTTCCGGAGGGGGTTGGGCGCTCAAAGTTCATTCCCAAATGGTACTTGACATCTCCGGATCCCTCATCCTCACCAGCTGCGGTTCCACCGAATTCGCTGAAAATGGACTCATTCGGCTTGCGGACAACGTTGGAGAGGACGTTCAGGCGGCCACGATGGGGCATACCAATGACAATGTCCTTGACACCATAGTCGACACTGCGATCGATGAGAGCCTTCATTCCGGGAACGAGGGTCTCGCAACCTTCCAGACCGAAACGCTTGTCGTTGGGGTATTTTGTGGCGGAGAAAGCCTCGAAGCTGGACGACCAGATAAGACGGTCCAGGATACGGCGCTTCTCGTCGACGGAGTATTTGTATGGCTGCGGGATTTCGATACGCTCTCTGAGCCAGTCGCACTGTTCCCTGTCTGGGATGTGAATGTATTCGACACCGTATGATCCACAGTAGATGTTCTCGCAGGCGGCGATGATCTCGCGCAGAGTCATCTTCTCGCGGCCATCCTTCTTAAACCTAGGCAGAATGCCGGGGCCCAAGGTGTATTCGGAATCAAGATCCTTCTCCGTGAAGTTGTAGTGGTCAAGGTGTAGTTCTTTCGGGTTGCTGTATCCAAACTCCTTTGCCTCGCCGCGGATGCCGAGAGGATCAATACGAGCCTTGTGGTGTCCACGAGCCTGGTATGCGCGAACAAGGAGCTGGACCTTCAAGTGATTCGTGACATCGTTGCCAGGTCCGGTTGCCGAACCCGGCATGAACGAAGGGACGCCACCGGCAGGTGTAGGCACCAAGGTAGGCGGAGGGGTGAAAGCTTGCGACATGGGCATATCGCCGCTCTCCATATTCTTGAAATATACTTGCCACGAGACGTGGACGCTCGACGGGTCCTCCTTCCACGACATGTACATCTCGTCGATATAGTTTGCCGTATTGCCGGAGAGGAAGCTGTCGTTTGGTTCCGGCGCGTTGGCGACGGCAGCAGCATATCGTTTTTGGGCGGCAACCGCCAACGGACGACGTTTTGAAGCGATTGACGACTTCAGAGGACTGGGTGATGAGAAAAGGGTGGCTCTAGAGCTCGAGGTGGCTGACAAGGAGCGCGCCTGGCAGCCAGCTCTCAAGAGCTGACTGCTCGACTTTCTAAGTGAAGTTCTAAGCATTGTGTCAAATCAACGCAGGAATGGCAATTGGAAAGTTGGAAAACGAAGGTTCGGTCATTCAGCTCCAGATTGTGGAGGAAGAATTGAGGGTTGAGGGATAAAATAATAGGGACTTTGGAACTTCTGCTCGAGCGAGTGACAGCATAACCTTTCCCGGGCAAGGGGATATCACGGGACTCGGCTCTAACCTCGCCTTCTCTTCGCGTTCTAGCCAACGGCAGTCCGGGGATGCCGATGTTGATTTGTCAGCAGTCATTTTGTTCATGCTGCGTGAATTCTATTGGCCCATTTGTTTGTTTTACTCCAATTTACTCCAAGTACGTAGCCTTGGCAATCGGGTACGACGGCCGATCGGATATACGTTTTAGCGGCCTGTACCTTGAAGATTATATGGATTTATATGGTCAGTGATCTTTCAGAAGGGTTTCAAAGCTCAAACACAGATGCTTCATATTTACGACTAGTGCTGAGGTTGACAAAGAGAAGCTGGGTTGGGGCAGCAAAGGAGGCATTGTCGGTTACAGTAGGCACACCCTGCAGAACAGATCACTGGACAACTGCAAAGAAAAGAGTCTGCCCAGGTGACTTAACGTGAGCCTTGCTTCATGTAGGCAGATAATGGTAGCCTCACATCTGCTACACAAGTCACACCCAAGCATCCGTGTGGAAGGATAAACATAGACTTCTCTCGGCATCATGGCAAGCCCCAGAGGTTCTGCCGCTTATAAAAAGAAAGATGGCACAGTGACACTATCACCAGACCAGACGTCCATGGTATGGACGCCGACGGCGGCAGGTCTAGCTGGAATCACCATTAATATTGCTGATATTACAAGTATGTCCAGCGCATTCTCAGGGCCAGCATGAGCTAATTTGACATAGATCTCCAGCAGACACCAGAAACTGCGGAGAAGGTAATGCTCAAGATATTCGTCAAACCTCCTGAAGCCCCAGAGCCAGTCACACATCTCTTCCATTTTAACGCACCATCAGAGCCTCGCAGTGAAGCAAACGCCATAAAAGATGTCTTGACCAGCCTAATTGCGTCTCTAAAGGCGGGAGAGCCAAGCATTGTAATGGCTAATGGCGCCAACGGCGCGCCTGGCGCAATGGCTATCGCCAGTGCCGTTGCCTCAAAGCCGTCCGGGACCCCAGCATGGTACGACGATATCCAGCTGAAGAATGATTTCGAATTACAACAAGCATTGATGAGGAAAGACCCAATGTTACTTCAAACCTATGAGGAGGCAAGGCGCACAAAGCCTGACACCACCTCAAATACCCAGTTCAATACTCAGTTCTGGTCAACTCGAATTAATCTTCTTCGGGCATATGCTGTTGAAAACAATCAGCAGCGTGGTGCTTATAATGTTCTCTCGGTCGTAAAGCCCCGGCAAGAGGATGGCGAGTTGAAGCTGCGCATCAGCAAAGAACAGGTGCAACTTATATTTAGCCAACATCCCCTTGTCAAGAGGGTGTATGATGAAAATGTCCCGAAACTTAATGAGAGTGAGTTCTGGTCGAGATTTTTTCTCAGTCGGCTCTTCAAGAAGTTGAAGGGTGAACGTATTGTGGAGGCTGATTCGGTCGATTCTACCTTTGACCGATATCTTGATGCTTCCAACTCTGACATCCTTGGCCAGAGATTGGCATCGGCTCATATCCCGTATGTCATTGACATAGAGGGCAACGAGGAGAACCAGGGTGGCAGCAAAGGTGGTAATCGACAAGATTTTACCATGAGGCCCTCATCATCAGCCAAAGCACCAATTATCCGCACACTGAACAGTTTGAGTGAAAAGATAATGGAAAATGTCGCGCAGTCAGATGTTGATCCATCGGCTCCCATCGGCCTGGATGAAAAAACATTCAACGAATTGGCCTTGCGAGATCTTCAAGGGGGGGCAGAAGAAAACAGGATAATGCTGAATATAAAAGAGCAGAGCCAGTTCTTCTCGAATGACAAATCTCAAATATCCGCTGAAGCAGCGGTATATGCAAAACAGGATCCGAATGAGTTATTAATGGAATTAAGTACGGACCTCGACCCAGCGCTCATGGACACCGACGCTGCTGGCGGACTTGATCTTCGCACTGCGATCGGAGTGAATGAGGAGAGTGATAGCGATGACGATGAAGATAGGCCGCCGCACGTTGGTAGCAGAAGCAGCTTCATCGATGCGCAAAAACAAATATTCGAAGGCATCACTCAGCAGAGAACGCGAATGGACGGCTCAGATCCCCAAGCAAATCTGTCTGGTCTTTCTCAGGCTCTCTTCGATCGCCTTACACTTACGCACGCAACCACCACGGAATTCTTACATCACTTTTGGTCTGTATTCTTATGTGGTGACCCTGACCGTGCTGGAGAACTGGCGAAGTTGGTAGAAACATTGGAGAGAGCCTTGGATCGCATTAATGCGGTTGCTGCCGATGCAGAAAAGGAAAGGAATGATCTGATTAAAAGCCAGAAGCAACAGATTAGGGAACTATGGGAAAAGACTGGCAAAAAAATGCAATATAAACCAGAATTGGTTGGTGGGGGCGAGAAGGTGGTACGGGAGATGCTGGAGCCTACGATTTTCGCTCTGGATAAAGCCTCAAAGGAATATAGGAAAGCGCTGGCAGCAGAGGGCATTGATACGTCGTGAAAATAATTTGGGGATGCGCTATGCTGGTTCTGTTATTGGAAGATGGCAGGATGGGAAGGTGCGACCAGTGTGATAACCATCGCTCTTGCCTCGGTGGATTCAGGATAGGTCTATTAGATGAGATTCCTCGACAGCTTATGGTACCTTATCGAAACCACTTAACCACAATATTCTTGTTCTTTCGCTTTTTACTTTCCAACGTGCCAGAGAAGGCCTAACACGACGTTGTTGGAGCCTAGTAATTGGAAGTTTCGCTCGCTGACCAGATGGTTCATGGTTCTTGATACAATCATGGCTGAAGAGAGCCTCCTCGACTCCGACGCTCCAGCTAACATTCGATCACCTCTCGTACCACACACGAATACCAAGCTCGTTACGATCACTGCCAAATCTGCTCAAAAAGTCAGTCGAAAATCGTCTTTTGCCCGACGACTGGACTCGTCGGAATCCATCCCTAGCTCCCACGGCTCCATATTTGCCGCTGAATATGTTTCGCCTCATGCCAGTGAAGACGGCGGGTTCAAGATTGAGAAGTGGCAGGCTATTGGCATCTCTGCTCGGCCCTTATCAACTGAAGAACAGCCGCCACCACTGCTGGGCGTCGATGAGAACTCCGATGTAGGATTACCCGTTGGCAATACTCCGATTCTTTATGGCCATGGGACGGCCCTGACTACCATTATCGAACAAAAGTCGTCGATGGCGACTATACGCACCATCAGTACCCCGTCTCCTCTTAGGACCCTCACCCGCCCACGCTCAACGTCGGACTTGTCGTCGTCTTCAGCTTCAGCATCCCTACAGAAGCAACTGTCCAAGACCAGTCCTATCAGGGGCGAATTCTCAATCAGCGGTATGATCCATCGCCTTGGTTCATTCTCGGATGAGGATATAGGCACCATAAAACTATCATGGCCTGAAGGCTACGATCCAATCGCAAACAAGCCCAAAGAGGCGGCCAAGTCGAGCGTGGACCGCCGACCCTCTGAAACGCAGGAGACTGCATTCCGTGAAATTTATGCTCAGCCTCTTAGCCCTATTCAGCCACCTATTGAGCGCCCAGCAACTCCACCAGGAATGCCCTCTTGGACCGCAGCCCAACAACAGCGACGACCACGCGCTGTGTCAAGCACCCCAGCTCGCACCAGCGGTTTTCATCGAGCCACAGCTCGTGTACAGCGTTTCTTCGGTTACGAGCCGTTGAGGAGAGCTGGCAATCGAGCATCAGGATCGGCACATGGACACGGGCTGTGTGGGCCATGGGATATGGTTCCATCCCGTAGACGGTGTGTCTCTGTCCCAAATACCGTCGTTAGTGGTGCTCCAAGGTTCAGGCCTCCAAGAAGTGGGCATGGCGTGACTTCGTTGGAATTGCATCCGTTTGCGCGAGCAGAGGCTCGTCCCACCACGGCCCGCACTCAGGAAGCAATTACCACAGGGAGAAGGATCAGCTCGGCGCCTGTTACTGCTGGCGGCTCAAGGTCTTCAAGACGGTCCAGCGAGCCAGTTCCCGCACGCCCTGTGAAGCCTAAGGGGAAACGAAAGCCAGGGCTGAGAGTCCGCTTTACATCAAGCACCGCGACCGTTGCTGGAGCATCGCAGACCCAGCCTGACGGGCCAAACACAGGACGGCGACGGGCTATTTCTCAGAAACCGTGCCGTCATCGCCGTGTCAAGACGCCCGACCTACCGAGACAGGAAACCATGCCATCCACGGTTGCGGGTGAGACTTCGGTGCCAGAAACCCTGCCACATGCTCTGCCAGCGGGTAGCTTGGAGAATCACCCCGACCACCTACCTGGTTTGCCGTTACTCCCAGGAGCCCCAGTTCAGGAGCCTGCTGGATCAACCGAGCCGTCAGAGCCCTCGCTCAAGTCCCAAAAGGGGGAGTGCTGGAAATGTCGAGTAAAGACTGCGATGGCCCAGGTGAATGACGTTTTAGAGTCTTGCACCATGCTGTGCTGCTGGTGTTGCTGCGGGATCGATGTGATGGGACTGGCTGATGACGCTGCGGCGAGTCAACCATTGAGCAATGGAGTGGCGCATTGAGGCAGGATGAAGCTGCCATATCAGATTGCTTGGAAGATGAGCATTCGGGGATGGGTCAGTGCAAAGTCACTCGTGAAAGTATTGGTTTACTCGCGTTAAAAGTATATCCAATTGTATTCTTTATGCTCGCTAAAACGGTGTCAAATGGTACTACGTATATGTGAATGTACAACCATCAGGTTCAGATGTATACCCGCCTGTCTATTAATCCTTTTTACTCCCCTTCCCCTTCGAGTCATCATCTTCCTCGTCCTCATCATCGTCCCTCGCCCTCTCTTTCTTCCTCCTCTCCTTCCTCAGCGCCTCATGTACGATCTCGCTCGCCTCGTCCTCCATCTCGTTCCATTCAACATCATACTCCTCAGCCACCTTCTTGACCTCCTTCCGCAGCAAGTTCGCCTCCTCTACCAGCGACTCCCACGTCCCGATATCGAAGCCGCGTGCAGTATACAGCCGGTTCTGCTGGTGCGAGACCGTAGCGTGCAGTGCAGAGCGGTATGACACCTCGCGGTTATGCAAGAGGAAGTAAAGGTAGCCTATCATGATCGTCGAGAGTCCAGCTAGGTACTGTCTATTATCAGCATTCATCCTTATCCCGTCACACCAATGGGGATGGACTTACCGTAATCGGCTCCATCGTATCCCACCCATAATCCGTCTGAAACGTAAAATGGTAAATCGACGCCCACCACGCGACAAGGATACCAAACCCCCCCATCGCCAACCTCTGCGCGCCGCGATGTGCCAGGTGATCACACTCCTTCTTGATCTTCGCCATTCCATCCAGCCTCCTCGCCAGCTTCCGCAGCCTTACACGCAGATAATGCGTCCGGTCCGCGAAACTGGGAACCCCGACGCGGATCTCCCCCTCACGACTCCCCTCAATCTCAACCGCGAACTCCTTCCCGCGCGCCGCGTCGCGGATGAAGTCCCCAATCTCAGTACTAGTCGACCAGCGCACGAACTTGCGCTTCTTCTCAGCGGCGCCGGGCTGGTCGTGGCCGAGACCAGAGTATGTCTCGATGCCTCCCTCGCCAGGGCCGCCGCGGAGGGACTTGGCGATGTTCTCGCCTTCGAGGGAGTCTTCGAGGTCGTCTTTGTTGATCTTGCCGGTCTTGACGAGCTTGCCGTCTACCATTTGCTCGTCGGTGCCTTCTTCCACTCCGGCTTGTATGTCGTCTGCTTTGTGGTTGTCGTGCTTGCCGTCTTCGCTCTCTTCTTCTTGGGCGGAGTCTTCGGCGCGGAACCAGACTTCGGGGATCTTGTCTTGGCCGTCCTTGTTTTTAATCATTGGAAGCTCGGATTGGATTAGGCGCCCGAGGTAGGAGAGTGGTTGCTGGGGGTGGACGAGGAGGGCGAGCGGCTCGATGTCTTTCCGGTCGGAGTTCTTGTCGAGTGTTGTGAGGGGAAGGATGAGCTTGAGGAGTCGGGATGGGGTAGTCAGAAGTTTGCCTGGGTTGTGTGTTAGTTTGACCCTTTCTCTGGCAGATGAGAAGGATTACCTTTGGTCATGGCACCAGCGCTCCGCAACTTTCTCACGGGTGGGTTTTCCGGTCCTTCCCTATGCCATGGCGTTCTTGCCTGCTTCTCTTTTGCGGTTCCTATCTCATCATCTAGATAGCCTTTACTTGACGATTTACTCTCCTTTTCCCCTTCCTCTGCATCTTCATTTGGTGACCTTCCCTCTTCCTGAAGCTCCATGCCCTTCCTGTTGAGCTCTTTCGCCTGCGCCTTATATTTATCCTCCCTCGACTGCTCCTTCGACGGCTTCCCGTCGGACGCAAAGCCGCGGCTCGCGCATCCCAATGGCTTCCATCTCTGCGCTCCTATGCTGCGAATAGGTGGTGGCGGAAACGGTTCTGACGTCGCGCGCAAGCTACTACCGACCCGTCGTTCAACACTGTGATAGACATGGCTTTTGAGTAGGAAAGGCAAGCACTTCATCGCGTTCGAGGGTGTTTCTTTCGCGGGCGTTCAAGGATCGAAGAGCATCTCCGTATATATGCACAACGCCAAATAGATATTAATCCAAGCTGTTGTGACTGGCCAATTGATGCTGGGCCAGCTTCTTTCCAGATTGCTTTGAGGTGCCCGCGCTACGTCATAGTCTGGGGTCCTCGTCTGCTCTTAGAGCTAAGCCTAAATAGTAACGGGGGAGCACTTTCAACAACCTCATCCAAATATAGCGCCCATCGCCCAGAACAACATCGCCTCAAAAGACAGTAAAGTGATATTTGTAAGACGATAGCAATAAAGTAACGCAATATAATAATATCTAGCAAGAAATTTTGCTTTTTGCTCACTAACACGATCTCACCGCCACAGGCCTTATCACCACCTGCCTAGAACACTTTTTCAAACACTTCTGCATCTCTCGCGGCTATAAAAATCTCACGGTACTCGTCCAATGCTTCGGATATTCCCTTTAGCCGAGTGTCGAGGCTATAGTCAAGGATATTTTTGATTGCCTCCATAGCAGCCCTAGCTCCCTCTTTATTGTCTAGCGAATACTTAGCTACTACCTCAACATGAAAACTGTAGGTTGAGTCCCCGCCTAGGCCACCCCTTAACCAGTGTACGTTTATTCGGACTTGCTCGTGGTCAATGCTAGCGGAAAAGAATTGTGGATTGTTCATGTCAAGCTTCTGTACGTGGGAGCTGCACTGCATCAATTCTAGGTGGCCATATAGAGCGATGGCACCAGCATTTGCGACTTGGTTTGATGCAATGTAGTGGGTGCCGCCCTTTGCCTGTGACTTGAACTCAATATTAAGAAATGGAAACAGAAGCTTGTCGTCTGGCATGGCGTAGCTCTTCCCGAACTTATCGTCGACTAGGGAATCGATTATGCTTCGCTGGTTGCTTGTGAAGGCCGAACTGGAGTAGCCAAAGGCACGGTCGGGTTTTGGGTTTGGCAGGCGTAGTGGATTGATGAGTATGTCTGGATTGAGAGGGACAGGGACGTGATTCGACCATAGCTGATTCGCACTCTTTGCTAACCTCTCGTCCGGTAGGCGGGCAATGGCAGGAATTATACCTACGCCCAAATCGCTCATAATGGTATCCTCATTTTCGTTCCGAAGCCCTCGCGCTATCCGTACCAGCTCTTCGGCAACAGCATCGCCAACTACGGGAGATGCTCGCGGGCGCGCTATGATCCCCATCGCTCGCCGCATCAGCTCTACCGGCGGGTCCATGCGTTCGATATAGATGTTTCGCATGGCCAAGGATTTTTCATAATTGGAGTCGTGCACGCTCGCAGCCGTCGCTATGGACCTGCTATAGCCAGTTCCAAGTCTGCTCAAAGTGTCACTTCGCAGTGGGATGGCCTCTGTTGATTTCGGCGCCATGTCGTCTGGCGAGCTCGGGGGTGATGGCTCGATGTCTGGCCCGTGACGGGATTGGCAGGATTCGCTCAGCCACGTCTCGATTAAGTGATTTTTGCTAGGGACACTCTGGGTACGAGCTTTAGTTGCTTGACAGCGGCAAGAAGGAAGGTAGTCGACTCGACGATGATCGCCTTCCTTTTCAATCGTCGGGTTGCTGGGTATCTCGCTGGCCCCGTCCTTATCCTTGGCCTCGTCTTCGCCGCTTCTCTTCCGCTTGCCTATGCACTGTCAGTCGCCATAATATCTGCCGTAGTGGATGTCGGGATTGGAATCTTACATTTTCCTCGGTCGTCGTCGTTGTCATCCTCCCTGACACTGCTATGCCATCTGTCTTTGCCTTTTATCTAGTCAGTCGTGACGAGGTTCCAAAAAGATAGGTAAATCAAATTCTTATATAGATCGCCCTACCTTCGTCGTCCATACTGCAGTTTATATTGCCTATATCTAGCCAGTTAGTCGCCGAGGGGGTCACCATCAAATCTCAATATTGTTCTGTACGTTTCGTCTGGTTTGGTCCCTGCTAACGTGTCGTCTCGGGAAAGAGTCTATAGTAAATTTGAAGAGAATGATTGGATATGTTTTCCGTAGGCACAGGTCGGGAGCGAGAAGAAATAAGAAACGCCCAGGCTTTGCTACCATAATTGCAAATTAAAAGTTGCCATTCTCCCAAAGTCGGTGTCAGTCTGTGGTGGCTCACGGGGGGCTGCATTTCGGTGTTGGAAGGCTCAAAGAGTTCTTTGTTACCATAAAGGTCGGTCTTAGTCTATGGTAGCTCATGAGCTACAGTTAGGTGTTGCAATGCTCAAAGAATGTGTTTCTTTGTCCGAGACTGTACTCACTCGTACAAGCGCACCCTCAACCACCGGAAGCAGGGGGTCGCGTGCCTCTTTTAGGCTCGTGTCTGTCATCACAGCTTCCCAGTCCGTTTCGCATGGCAGACATGGCACACTTACCTCACTGCCCCCTCCTTCCTCATCGCCTCAATCTCCTCCCCACTCATCCCCAACATCTCCCCCAACACCTCCTCCGTATGCTCCCCCAACAACGGCGGTGCCGTCCTAATCCCCGGCTGCGCCTCACTATACTTCACCGGCGTATTCACCATCTCCACCTCCCCACACGCCCCATGTCCGACCTTAACCACCATCCCCCTCGCCCTCACATGCTCATGATCCAACGTATCCCTAACATCATTCACCGCCGCATACGGCATCCCTTTCCCCTCAAACGCCTCTAACCACTCCTGTGTCGTCCGTCCCCTCGTAATCTCTTCAATCATCTCCTCAAGCACCACGCGATTAGCAACTCTCTCCGCATTCGTCCTAAACCTCTCGTCCCCCGCCCACTCCCCCCTCCCTAACCCTTCACAGAGGATCCCAAATAACCTATCATTCCCCCCTCCCACCAAAAACTCCCCATCCTTCGTCGGAAAAGCGCGGTAGGGCACAATACTAGGATGCGCCGTCCCCCACCTCCCACTATCCCGCTCTCCGCTCACCAAACTCGAACTAGCGAGGTTACTCAACGTAGCGACCTGGCAATCCGACAGCGCAGCGTCGATGTGCTGACCCCTCCCCGTGCGCGCCCGCGCTAGCAGGGCAGCCATGATGGCGTTGCTAGTATACAACCCCGTCGTCAAATCCGTCACCGCAACACCAACCTTCACCGGCGGCCCATCGCGCGAGCCAGTAATGTGCATTAACCCCATCTCCGCCTCGACCATGACATCGTACCCCGCACGCGGCGCATACGGTCCCGTCTGCCCATACCCCGTGATAGAAGCATAAATAAGCTTCGGATTCAAAGCCGAGAGGGTGGCGTAGTCGAGGTTATATTTTGCCAGCGTGTTGGGGAGGTAGTTTTCCACCAGGATGTCGATTGTGGGGAGGAGTTTGTGGAGGGCCGCGACGCCGGAGGGGTGCTGGAAGGAGAGGGCGAGGGATTTCTTGTTGCGGTTTACGGAGAGGTAGTAGGCGCTTTCGCCGGGGCCGGTGAGGCCGGATTCGGGGGTGTAGGGGGCGTAGGGGGGGCCCCAGGCTCGGGTGTCGTCGCCGCGGATGGGGTGCTCGACTTTGATTACCTCCGCTCTGTGCGTCTGTCAGTCAATTGCTCTCTATGTGGTCCCAATGTTCCTCTCTGTATGCAGGAATATCCTGATAGTTGCGTAGAGAGGTACGGGGACGGAAGGGTGAGCTTACCCCAGGTCGCCTAGAATCTGCGTGCAATACGGCTGCGGTTTCAATCAGCATTGGCGGTCCAATTCCACATTGTCAAGCTGCTCATCAAGCAAATTGGGGGGATACATACCCCAGCCAACACCCTCGTCATATCAAGCACCCTAACCCCCTTCAACGGCAACTTCCCATCATCCCCCTCCACCGCCTTCGCACTCGCCATCCCCCTCCTCCCACCCACCACCATCCTCAACCCTCTCCCCCTCACCAGCGGCCTCACACTTTCCCCCACAGCAGCGCGTCGACAAAGAACTCCCAAATTAGCGAATTGAGACATAACGGTAAATAAACAATGTTTTGGTAAAAAGAAGAGAGAGAGAGGGGGGGGAAGACAGAGAAGCCGGATATAAGGCCCAGGGACGAGCTTGTTCCCCACACTTTCCCCACACGAGGCTGTAGATACCGAGGTCTGTGCGCGGGACGCGAGGCTGTAGCCGGGGGGGCGAGGCTGTGGTCGCCGAACGTACTACTGTCAGACCAAGTAACCACTTCGAAAGTTCGGAGCTTTTGCTGCAAGGTTGGGCATTGTAAGTAGGTCGTGGTGGGAGGACTTTGGAAAGGTTCAAACTACTTTAGGTTGGAATTCTGGTTATAAATTCACAGGTGTCGCTGTCAAACTCATATTATTCCGTCTTTTAGATCTCTATCGGCTCTTGATTTCTCATTTTATCTATGTCAAAGTCATGCTATTCCATCCTTCAATCTACATCATAGCCATCGTAGAAGAAGTCCTGGGGAAAGTGATATGTCCTTGGTTGTCATTACTTGGTGTATGAGAACGATCACGCAAAAGATGCCTCCCCTCCCTGCGGTGTTCCTAGACGTAGAACTCAGGCGTGCGTAGTTGGTGACAGCAACAAAGACGGATGACAGCAGCATAGGCAAACGACAGCAACATAGGTAAGCGACAATACACCACGGACTAACAACAGCTTCTTACCGACAGCAATTTAACTCCAGATTGCCCGTCGTCCATCCCGTATATCCTGTGTTTGGATACTGGCTTATGAGCCCGCTGCCCTCCATGCAGCTGCCTTTGCCGTGATTGATGCCGATGCTTCTTTCGCCGTCTTTTCCGTCGACGTTATAATCTCAGCCTAGAGGTGGCTGGCCGCTGCCAGTCTCTGGTTCGCCTGCTCTAAAAGTTTCACCCGCCGTGCTTCAAGCTTGCTGTTAGTGGTCGCGGTAGCCTACTGGGTGTATATCCCCTTGACGTCCTTAATGCTATACGTAACATCGTTTATGGTGATTGTGTCACTAAGCAGTTTAAAATTATGGTTGCTAAATGTTAGTTTGTGAGTCTCTATATAATAATTAACATATGACATCTAAATATATATACTTGTACATACCTCTAGTTGCGTTCGTGTCCGTGTTTCTAGCCATGTTTGTTTTTATCTACTTCGCCGATTTGCCGTTAGTTTAGTTAGGTTTGGTTCGTCCTAACGGAATGGTTATTTCATGAAACAAAATGCCTAACTATTTCACTAGATAGCAGCAGCGAGGACGATGAGGGTCCACAGTCGAAAAAGACGAAGGTTGATCCCCCTTCCACGTCTAAGGTTTGTACAAATCTCTTCAAATTGCACTATAACACAGCTGACACCATGATTAGAACAGCACCGAGGTTAGGACTTAGGGTTAGGGTTACAGCAATATAGACAGATGACAGTAGCATAGGCAAACGACAGCAACATAAGCAAACGACAGCACACCATAGACTAACAACAGCTTCTTACCGACAGCAATTCAACCCCAGATTGCCCGTCGTCCATCCCGTATATCCTGTGTTCAGGTATAGCTTAGGAGCGCGTAATTATTTTAGCGCCTAGTAAGTGGAAGGAAATTAATTGTAGTGGTGGTATTGAAAAGAGAAAAGAGAGAAGAGAGAAGAAGGCCAGAAATATATCTAGATGTGCTAGAGGGGGAGGGCTCAAAGGGTAAGACTAAGGAGCTACGGACGGTAAGAGCACTATATATAGCTTCATTTTTTCCCGGGGTCGATAGGGGTGGGGATAGAGACGAAATGAAATGAGATAAGGGCAGTCCGACGTCTTGCTTTGCCGCAGTATACCGCCATGTTCACCATAACCTTTTCAAGTCTGTGACCACAACGACGACCGCGACCCGATCGCTCTCACCAAAAACAATCCAAGCCAGAAGAACACTTCCCCAATCCCAACCCAAAATGACCCCCCCCCCTCCCCCCCTCCCCCTATACAACCAATCCACCCTCACCCCCCTCCTCACGCACCACTACACCACCCTCTCCCAAATATGCTACATCACCCCCTCCTCCATCCTCCTTCCCCCCCCCACCGACTGGCCCAGCACCCGCCTCTCCACCCCCTCCCTCCGCCTAATCGGGCGCAACGAAACCGTCATCTCCCTTCTCCAACACATCCCTTACTTGGATAAAGAATACCAAGTCTGGCCTGAAACCGAGCATCTCAAGTACTTGGACTGGAAATGGGATGATGCTGACACGATCACTAAGAGGATGGCGCAGGAGAGAGGGGGAGGGGGGGATATCTACCCCTTCTCCCCTTTCTCCTCCCCCCTTGCGAGTATGGTAACACTAACCCACGAATGGGGTGGCGTATGGTGGGTTATCGATACAGACACCGGGCTGGTGTGGCCGAGTGAGAGTCAGTGGAGTGTGCATACGGGGGAGGGGGAGATGGAGTGGATGTGGTATGTGCCGGTTGGGATAGAGGCGTTTTTTGACAACGTGTGGAGGAGGTTGGTGGGGTTGGAGGTTGTGCCGATGCGGGGGTTTGGGAGGGAGAGGAAGGGGGGGGAGGAGGAGGAGGGGGTGGTGAGTTCTTTACTTTTGTTCTTTCCCTCTTTCCCTCTTTCCCTCTTTCCCCCTTTCCTCCTTTCCTTGGTGCTGGTCCAGGGCGGGGTATGTTGAATGCTGTGCTAACGAAAAGGGTAGGCTGTCAAGAAAATCTTCCTAAAATGCGGATGGCCGGACCTGTCCAATTTTCGGAGAGAGGAATGTATAAAGTTAGCAGGAGAGGCGAGGCTGAGAGTCGTGGAGGGGTGGGAGGTTAGGTGGTTGGAGGGGGATATTAAGGAGGCGGAGGAGAGGGGGGATGGGGAGGATAGGGAGAGGTTGGTGGAGAGGGGGGAGGTGGTGAGGAGGGAGTTTGCGCGTGAATGGGTGAGGGGGGTGAGGAGGGGGGGATGAATAAAAGGAGTAGGTTGGGTGATGTGTTTGGGGTGGGTTTGTGATATATATATATTTTTTTATGGAATTAAATATTTTAAGAAATGTAATTAAATTTTATATATATTTACATTTTGGGATGAACATTTAGAGAAATAGATTTAATTTTTATATTCTAAACATTTTATTTTTTGAGAATCCATATTATTCTCACTCCCAATCAAACGCAGAGTAATCAAACCAATGTGATCCAATTTCCCCTAACCCCTCTCAAATTAAATACCAATCCCAAGTTCTCGCACCTCAATTCACAATGCCATCCTTCATAATATCTCCCTCCCTCGACTATGTCAATGCTCCCTCATCCCACCAATCATCACTACCCACAACTACCTATACCACCCACGTGACCCCCCCTACCCCGTCCAAAAAACCAATTGAAACACCCAAGCCCTCTCCCAAGACAAAAAATTAAGACACCACTCCACCCCCAAGCCTTTTTTTCCATCCACGTGATAACTCTGTTGGTCGAGCGTCGTGGTGTGACACAAACCCGTCGCCGTGCCCTCCCGATTCCGCGTCGTCCCGAGGGTGTGTACTATATTTTACCTGTAGAGTTTGTACTGTTTGTACTGTAGGACTGTGCAGTTTTGTGTGGGCAAGGGTACAAAATCGTAAGGTAGCATAGCATGGTAGCATGAATTATGTAAGTCCCCGATGGGCGAGGGTATTATGTAAGACGCCCAACCCTCACCAAGGGAAGCCAGCCAGGTAGGCGACAGAGAACGTACGACTTTATTTGGCCGCGGTCGGACAGGGTGGTCTGTGTGTGGTTTGGCGGAATGGGATGGGGGGGCTGGATTGTTGGTGTGACTTCTTTGCTGGAGGGGGAGAGTTATGCATGCGATGAGGGGAGAACTGTTAGGGTACAGTTGTACGAAGCAGTACGAAGAGTACGAAGAGTAAAGTATGTGATACGCGGACAACCCGTATCCCCTACATCGCACGTACGCCCCTCTGTTGGCGCGGCGGCGTCTGCGGAGGAAGGAGCGGAGTGAGCGGAGTGTCCGTCGTCCTGTCCTGAGTTTCGAAGGGGTAATAGAAACTGAGACCGACCAATTGAGCGGTGCGTATTTGCCCATGGACCACGGGATCGCTGACCCATCAGCCCTTGGAGAGGGTAATGTGACCATACTGCGGTGTGTATGATGATGGGCCAACAGATGGATGGGAGCACGCTATATATTGGCTTATACCGCCATAAACCGAGGGGATGGGATGGGGTAGGTTGGATGGTATTGTGACGAGGGGGGTATATGGTACGTAAGTGAGGACGAGGATGGGTGACGGTAACCAGGGAGGGGGACTAATGCGGTGTATGTATGGACGGGGAGGGTATGCCGATGGGTGATGGGGAAGGGGATGGGGAAGTTGAGGATGTAGAGGGACCCAAGAGATCTGTGTTCCCCTGCTGTATCTTGCTGTGTCCTGTTGTATCCTGCGGTGTGTCCTTGCTATAATTACCCTTGTTTGTGTCCTGTCGGCAAGCAGCACCGATATACGGAAATAGGACAGGAAGGCAGCAGGAGTGGCAGTACACTGGCATGGGTATGTATGCTTACTCGTATGCTCACTGTATTGAATTGTATCCGTCTGTCTGCACGTATAAGACCACTCCTACAAGCACAGTACCTTATACTTCATCCGAGCCAAGTGTCCCACTGCAGCTATTTAGCTACTACTGCTGTACTGTATATATGTAGTGGCATTCCTCCACCATCGGTCTTGCTGCACCATCGGCCTGAACTGCACATCACATCCATCGGACCTTTCCTTCCCTCCTTCCCTCCTTCCCTCCTTCCCTACACCTGCACGTCAGATCGACTGGTATCCAATCAGCCCCTCCTCCCACCCTCCCTCTCCCGTTCTCCCCGGTTTACCTACTGTACTTCTTGTCTCTCCCTCTCCCTCTCTCCAACTCCGCTCCCCTTCTCTACTGTGTCTTCCCCCCTTCGTCTCCCTCTTTCCCTCTTCCATCCCTCCTCTCTCGTCCTAACCATTCCCCCTTCCGCATCCCCCGCCGCCGCACCTACCAGATACGTACCAATTTTAGTTTCTTAGTCGAATACATTACGATACAATACCCTAGCACGGCAAACTTTAAACGCTGTAAGCGAGAGAGAGCATAACCCACCAATCCCCACTGTTTGTCCACTTATTAATTGTTCCATTTTACTGTCCATCCCCCACCAAACAGATGTTTGAAAATTGCCTGTGGTGGACGGCGGAACTATACAACAGTGTTAGGTTGAAAAAAGTGAATTTCCATGACTAACGCCACGCCAATTCACACCAATACGACTTCAATAAACGCCCATACACGTCCACACAATACTGGACTACTAGACACAGTGTAGTCTATACATCCACACTATAATTGACCACACACACACACATTTTCCATTTATACACACTATAACACAACTAACACAACTAACACAAAACTCTACTCTCCTCCTCTACCCTACACAACTCTAGTTCTATGCACACACGAGTACCCTGTACAACTTAACATGTGTGTACTGCTACTTCCATCACAAGTCACTCGGACATCCGCCTCCATCCAACACCACACCACCAACACCCAGCCATCACTCAACTCAATCTATCCATTTTCCATTGTCCATCCATCCAATCCACATACCACTATTTTACTCTCCTCCTCTCTTCTCCTCCTCTCCTCTCCTCTCCTCCTCCTCCATCAGACCATTTTCCACCTAAATCATCCCATCCCAAACTGACCATTCCCACTTTACCACTTAACCTTTCCACTTCTTCCTCTTTTTTCCCTCCTTCCACTCTCAGATAGTGGCAGTGGCAGTCAACAGTAGAGAGAACAGCCAGAGAAACCCCAGAAAAAAAGGCCCTTTGTCTATTAACCGGTGGCCCTTTTTCCTGTCGTGCCCTGATTCTGTGCCCTCTTCAATCTTCAATCTTCTTTTTTATAAAGATAAAGATACAATTCTTTAGTCGTTCCTGCCCTCGTCATCGAACATATATACTGTATATGTACCTGTCTAGTACACACGTATAGAACGCTGCACTGTACAGTACACACAGGATAGTACACCGAACAGTACAGAAAACACTCTTCAGTACGACCAAAAATACAAATTCAGTACAACATTCGCCACAATCAACGAGTACTCTGTTAGTCACTCGTAACCTCACTTCAATCCTCCTCCAAGCCTCAACCTCAATTCTTCCCGCTCGAAACAGTCATACCAGCCTTCTTTTCTCGCCTCAATTCATACCACAACACCGCCCACCACCTACTCACCAACTTCCTTTCACCTCTCTTCCGGCTTCCCCGCTCCCAAACGACAACACCACCAACTACACCCTGCCTACGTGCATATCCTTGACTAACACCGGTCTGCGAGGCGTGGCCAAAACCCGAGGAAAATCTTTTAAATCCTCGCTGCTATTCTTCCTTCAAAACTCTTTTAACCTCAAACCCAACTTCACACAAAAAAAAGCCACCTTCTGACGCCATTAACCCCGCCATTCCCACGACCACAATCGTCGCGACCCCACCACACACGAACCCCAATTCACACAATCCAAACGCAACCATAAACAACTACTGTGACACACCGACGGCCACGACAGGCCACGACATGGCCGTGTCGACGCCGGTGGCAGTGCCAGCACCCAGGCAGCGCGCCCCGGGGGAGAAGCAGATGCCGCTGCGGGAGGAGACCCTGCGCAAGAACACCGAGCCCACCTTCACCGCCGACCGCGAGGAGCGCACCTCCTTCGCCTCGGTCAAAGAGGACCGCTCCGCAGTCGCCCAGTCCTTCCTCGACTCGCGCATCTCCTCCTACGCCGCCTTCCCCGACGACGCAATCGACGAGAGCGACTCCGACCGCGCCACCTCCCCCATCTCGCCTACCGACATCTCGCTCTCCTCCTCCCTCACCACCACCGATGACGACAACGAGGGTGCCTCGGCCGCGGCGGCGCAGGTGATCGTCTCGCCCGCCGCCCCGGCCGCGCCTGGCGTGCCCGCGGACTCACAGGTTCCATCTCATTTAATGGTATCGGCGCTAGGCGCACCGCTAACGAACCCAGCGTCGACCCTGCACTCTTTCGTCTGCCCCTGCGATGGCTTCCGTGGCTGGAAGGAGATCCCCGTGAGGGGCAAGATGGCCAGCAGGAGCTTCAGCGACCTGCGACAATACTCCAACAAGGGCTTCACCTGGGAGCCGACCCCATTCCTCGCCCCCATCCAGCCTCCCAAGCCCGTCAAGCCGTCGACTTTTCCGGCAGGCGAAGCACCGCTCGAGAGGCTGCCGACTGAGTTACTGGGTGAGTTTTTGTTTGTGGCTATATTTTTACTAGTCGATTCTGCTGACACTATACTAGGCGCTATTATTGACCAGATGGTCGCGGACATTCCCCCGAACGGCCTGCAGCCCCGAAACGTCGACCTGATGGCCCTCCTCTTGACCTCGCGCGCGCTGCACTCGGCGACGCTCGCCACGCTCTACAAGCAGGTCACCATCCCGCACTCGACCGTCTTCCGCAAGCTCCTGCACCACATCAGGGAATACCCCGCCCTGGGCACGATTGTGCGCCGCCTCGACTTCTCGCACTTCAACCCCACCGGATCCGGCGTGACTGCGCGGCAGCGCGCCGAGACGCAGAACCTGACGCAGCAGACCATGCTCGAGTGCCTGGAGCTGCTGCCCAACCTCCGCGAGTTCCTGGCCCAAGAGCACATTGACGAGGAGCTCAGCGTGGACGTCCTACGCAAGCTCTTCAACAACCCGCAGCTCCGCGCTCTGGACTTCTGCGCTGCCTCTTCCGCCATCTTCCGCACCTCCATGATGACCTTTGTGCGCTCCCCGGACCTCCCGGAGCTGATGCCCATCACGCGCCTCTCCTTCCACGAGTGCACCATCCTGCCATCCGTGGTGCTCGAGACGCTCCTCCCGCGCCTCCCGAACCTCACCCACCTCGACGTCGCGCGCACCCGCATGTCCGACAAGGCACTCGCTGCCATCCCCGAGACAGCGCGCCTGACGCACCTGAACCTGAGCAGATGCCAGTCCCTCTCCGGCGACGCCGTCGTCGACTTCCTCACCACCCACCCCTCGGTCAAGGAGCTCCTCTACCTCAACCTCTACATGGACGCCAAGTCCGCCGAGCTCCTCGCCGAAACACACGTCACCTCCCTCCTCTCCATCCTCCCCTCGACCCTCAAATCCCTAAACCTCAAAGGCAGCGCCATGAACGCCACGCACCTCTCCCTCCTCGAGCCGCTCACCAAGCACGTCGAGGAACTCGGTCTGGGACGAAACTTAAACTACACCTCCCTGGTGCCCCTCCTGAAGCCTCCACCAGCCACCAAACCCGATGAGCTAGCCCGCTGGATCCCACACGCCCTGCGCTACATCGACATCTCCGATTTCGGACCCGAGCGCATCGACTTCAGCGCTTTATTCGGCAAGGCCACCACAGCCCTCGACGAGCTCTCCATGCCACTCGAAGTCATCGAAGTGTGTCAGCGCGTCTACGACCGCTTCCTGGACCGCGAGCGCACCTTCAAGGCTGCGGGGTGGGTGGTCAAGGAGGCTGGTCGACGGGGGTGGCTCGTCCGCGATCTGAGTAAAGCTGATGGAGGCGATGATGGGGCGAGGAGTTGGAAGATGGGGGCTACGTACTGGGGGATGAGGAAGGTGCCGGTGGCGAGGGCGGAGGTGGGGGGGATGTATGGGCTTTATATGTTTAAGCGGTAGGGAGGGGGTGCCTTCTTTTTTTTTTTTGAGGATTGTTTTTTTGTCTTTTGGTTTGGGCGGGGAAAAGACAAGAGGGGGGGGGGGGGGGGGCCTTACAGCATAGCATAGCATGCATGGAGCTGGGGAGTTATTTGTTTTCGTTTTGCGTTTTGCGTTTTTGTTTTTTGCCTTCGTTTTTAGGGGGGGCGCTGCATCGCGAAGGCATTTGGTCGGCATTTGTTTATCCCTGTTTTTTTTAACTTGGAAATACCCCTTGCGAGAGAATACCATGAGATAAGATGGAGGGCAGCTGGGGAGGGGATATTCTTGCTGGCATCGAAAGCATGGCGAGCGGCGAGTTGGAGAGAGGGGAGAGGAGAGGAGTGGAGAAGAGAGCGTTTTTATTATTTTCACTCCTCTTAAATGGGGGGGGGGGAGAAATGAAACAAGAGAGAAGACTGATGAGAAGAGATGACGAGGAGAGTCTTTTGAGATTTGTTGTGTGTATCGTGTTGTGTTGTCGTGCAATGATCCCCGCCGACCTTGCCCTCTTACTGCTGCCATTGTGCCCCCACCCCATCCCCAGAATCCCAAACGAAGGTGAAGACGTGATAAAGACTTGTTACGTTTGAAACTCGGGTTATGGATGGATGGGATGCAGTTGGTGGCCTGGGGGAGGATGAATCATTCTGCAGATGTACGTGCGGTGCTGGGAGCTGGGCTGAGAGGAATGGGATTATTATTGATTGGACGAGATGGTATGGGAGACGATGGCTGAGAGTCATCTTATATGGCGCCGGACACTGAATACTGGACATGGAGAGGGAGGAAAGACAGTTACCCACCATTGGATCAACCACTTAAACATCTGAGGGGATGGAAGATTATCGAATTCCTCCTCAAACCAAGAAACGAGCGACGAGGTCTGGCTGAAGGAGAATGGGGAGGATGGTTCTGAAAGGACTTCCTGGTATCATGATCAAGTTTCGGATCGTCTATATAACCTTGTGGTTTTCGTTGGGGATGGATGGAGGGTGGACAATGCTGCATCACGAGGGTGGCAGTTTATCGTTGCCGGGGAGGAAGGGTTACGATGACGTTAGGGAACGGACATTGGGTTGATGGAGATTGTTACGTGGCCGCTGGTATTGTGTTTTACGCACGCGCTGGGTTTGATGGAGAGGAGGGTTTGCTTTTAACGACGATTTTTTACGTTTTGCGCTGGTTTTTGTTACTGCTATTGATTTTGATGGGGGTGGACTGATGGTGTAGGGTGATAGCCTCTCTCCTCGTTTTTTGGGAGTATGGATGAGAAAATGGGAAGGTGGGTTTAATTAGGGATAAATAAACATGGAAAAATTCTTCTCTTGATTGTTTGTTTCGTGTGTTGTGTGTTGTGAGGGGGTGGATTCTGTGAGGTAAGGGGGAGAATTTATGTCTGCTTGACTGCACCAGTCAGTCACTCCGAGGGCTACAGCACACAAATCATAAACCATGACAAACTTAAATCATAATACAAATGAATCTTCATAATCAAACACCCCACCCCATCTATAAACCTCATATATACATCACCCCCCCACCCCCTACTGCTCCGAAACCCAAACAGCAGCCATCCCCATCCCAGTACCAACACACATACTCGTAACCCCCACCTTCCCCCCCCCCCTCTTCAACCCCCCAAGCAACGTACTAACCTGCCTCGCCCCCGTGCACCCCAGCGGGTGCCCAAAAGCAATCGCCCCTCCACCAGGGTTAATCTTCTTCTCATCCAACCCAAGCGCCTCAATACACCAAACACACTGACTCGCAAACGCCTCATTAATCTCATACACATCCACCTCCTCCTTGCTGATCCCCGCCTTCTCAAGCGCCAACGGAATCGATGCCCAGGGGCCAACACCCATTAGTAGAGGCGCGACGCCGACGACGGAGGCGGTGACGTATTTTCCGAGGATGGTCTGACCGAGTTTTTCGGCGGTGGAGCGCTTCATCAGCAGAACGGCCGCGGCGCCGTCGGAGATCTGGGAGGCGTTGCCGCCGTGGATCGAACCGTCTTTGGCGAAGGCGGGCTTAATCTTGGCGAGGGACTCGGCAGTGACCCCGCGACGGATACCATCATCCTTACTAACCGTAATCTCCTTCCACTCATCCGTCTTCAGATCCTCGTACTTCACCTTCAACGGCACGATCTCCCCATCAAACCACCCATTATCCTGCGCATACGCCGCCTTAGCATACGACGCCGCAGCAAAGGCATCCTGCTTCTCCCTGCTAACACCGCGATCCTTCGCCATAGCCTCGGACAGATTGCCCATCCCGACTTTGCAGTTCTTCGCTTCGGGGTGCGAGTCCAGCAGTTCGCTGAACTCGGTCACGGCCCCGGGTCCGTATTGGAGGGACATGCTCTCCACGCCCGCGCCGACGCCAATCTCGATCATCCCCGCTGAAATCGCATTCGCGACATCCACACAAGCCTGGAGTCCACTCGAGCACTGTCTATTCAAACTCCTCACCGCCGTCGAATCAGGAAACCCAGCCGCCAACGCAGCAGCGCGGAACTCGGTAGCGCCGCCACCGGGGGGAAGGACAGAGCCGACTGCGATGTCTTGGACTAGTTTTGGGTCTATGCCGGAGCGGGCGATGAGGGCGGAGAGGGCGCCGACGAGGAGGTCGGCGGCGGGGGTGTCTTTGAAACCGCCTTTGCCGCCCTTTGTGAAGGGAGTGCGGAGGGCGGCGGTGATGACTATGTCGTCTGCGTTCTTGGTGAGGAGGGCGGAGCGGCCGGTGGGCTGGAGGTGGGAGGCTACTTGGCCGACGCGGGATTGTGCTGTTGATGATGTCAGTTTGGGGGTTCTGGAGGTGGGATGGGGGGGAGGCAGGGAGGGATGGGATGGGATGGGACGAACCGGAAGACATGGTGATGGTTGTTGTCTAGATTATGATGGGTATATGCGTGATGAGAGAGATGTAGATAAGATGTAAAGACAAGAAACTCAGAGGAAGGGGAGATTTTTATTTCTGACGGCGCACGAAGGGTTTATAATGCGTCTTGTTCGGACCGTCATGAGCACACAGTAGATCGGAGAGTCCGGTCAGTTTTGGGCCGAGGTATGGGTGTGATTGGCTAGAGCGGTGGTCATGGTGGGGGCAGTGTCGATGAACACGGTGTGGTGCGTTCTTCACATGCTAGAGGGTTGGGGATTTGTCACGTGTTGGGGGCATTTTGGAGGGTTTGGAGGGTTTGGGTGGGCGTTTGGGGTTGTGGGGTGTGGAGAATCACGTGTGGATTTGGGGAAGGGCCGGGAGATTAGTTGGAGAAAGGAAGCTGAGGCGGGGATGCACGTGAGATTGCTTGGGTTGGCTTGGTTTTTTTAAGATGCTTGGGGGAGGGCTTGGGGTTTCTTTCAGATGGCTTGGAGTTCTTGGACTTTTTTTGCTTGAATCTCTTGAATAGGCTTGAATTTCTTGCAATTGCTTGTTCGGACCTCTAATGACCCCTCATTTCAAAGACACCGCATTTATAGACAACATTTTTAGCCAGGAAAGCAAAATCCCCCCATGCATTATTATGGCAAGTAGTGTGCATGCATGCAAGCCTCCTCGGTCTAACTAACGATCGATCGCCTCCATCTATCATGCTGCCGGCCTGTGTGTATATCCAGATGCAGATGCAATCATCCTCCCATGAAGAGAAAAAAAAAATAAGAGAAACAAACGGATCCTCCATTTTGTAATAAGCTTGAGCAAGTATAGATCTTATCTCTCCCTTCTGTCGCTGTTGTACTCCCATTAACGCCATGTATTCGCTCGCTCGCTCTCTGGATCGCCGTCCATGTTGGTGCATCGCTGAGCTGCCATCAGTAAATCATTGAACGCTTCGCATCGCTGTTGTCCTGAGACGCATCATCGTGCTCTATAAACTAATCATCGACGCCACGCTGTCGGCTCTCTGGCCCCTTCCCGTCACCTCGCCCCACCCATCATCGTCATCCTTCTCCACGAAGCTCTCCTCATCCGCATCCTCATCATCCTCATCATCATCCACAGCCCTCTTCAACCCCCCACGAGAATGCCCACTGAACCCATCTAGAAGGCTCTGGCTTGCTACATAGCTAAACCCGTTGAACATATTCGCCGGGTTCAGGTCTTCCCTTGATCCCCAGTTCCCACGTTCCACCACAGGACTGAGCGGCAGCGTTGTGAACTCGCTGGAGAAGTTCTCGGCCAGTTCGGGATCGTTGATGAATGGAACGATGGGTGGGCTGACCTCGCGGCGTTGCAGGGCCGCCCAGTCGATGTTCTTGAAGAAGCGGTGGGACTTGATGGTTTGGATGTCGCGCGGGCCGTAGCCAAGACGCTTCTTGGGCTCCTTGCGTAGTAGACGTGTGAGGAGGTCCTTGGTTTCAGAGCTGAGGTGGTAAGGTAGCTTGAGCTTGCCGTGCACGATGTTCTGCATGATGATATTCTTGTTGTTGCCGCGGAAGGGCGGGTTGCCAGTCATCAGGTCGAACCCCAGTGCGCCAAGAGACCACCAGTCGACGGCGAATCCATACTTCTTGCCTTGCACGACCTCAGGGGCCATGTATTCCACGGTGCCAGCGACGGTAGCACAGCTCTCGCCATCGAGGGCAACTTTGGAGAGGCCGAAATCCGTAAGGAGGAGGTGGCCCTCAGAGTCCAGGAGACAGTTCTCAGGCTTGAGGTCACGGTAAACAACACCGAGGTTCTTGTGGAGATGCTCCAGTGCAAGGACTAACTCCGCCATGTAGAATGCGGCACGCTCCTGGACAAAGAAGCACTCAAGCTGCATGTGCGTGAACAGCTCGCCCCCTTGCGCATACTCCAGGATGAGATACAGCTTCGCCTGGTCCTGGAAGGCGTAGTACAGCTTCACGATGAATGGGTGTCTGTTGATATTCTCCAGGATCGTGCGCTCCGTCTTCGTTTGCTCAATCTGTGACGTATGCACAATGAGGGTGGCCTTCTTGAACTGCTTCTGCGCAAACAAACGCCCAGTTGAAATCTGCCTGACCAGATGCACCGTCCCGAATGTGCCCTTGCCCAGACAACGCAGTGGCTCAAAGTCGGCAGCCGACATCTTGCGGTTCGTGTTCAAGAGTTCAGGATCATACTCACCCGGCTCAAGTGGCACGCCAAAGTCCGCACCGTAATTATCTCTCTCGTCCCAGGTTGGGAACTTGCCGTGGGCAATGTAATCATAACCCCCCGTCGCGCCAATCGTAACCTCGTACGTGCGCTCACCCGAATCACTATCACTCTTGTCTGGTGTAGTATAACCCGTGCTGCTCCCCGGCGACCCCTTCTTGAAACGGTCCTTGACGCCATTCACAAACGACTGGCTGCGTGACTTTGCGCCGTCCAGGTTGAGGTTCTGCAGCTCTTGTCGCAGCAGGTGCCCGATGCCGCTCATCTTGGTTGGCGATGCGGAGGCGGTGGATTGGTTGGATTCTTGGCGGACCATGGCGCAGGTGCTGTTGGAGACCATGTCTTTGAGGCCCGACTCGGTGGGCGCGGGCTTGGGGGTCTGGGTGTGGGGGCGAGGGGTATTAAAGCCAGAGTTGTAGTCTGAGTCTTCGTCGCCAGAGGCAGCGGGAGTGTGGAAACCGCGGACGGTCCTGGTGGCTGTCATAGCCTTGGTCTCGGTTGACCGCATGGCTGGATCGTGTTGTAGGTTCTGTCGCTCGACGTGCTCGTAGTGTCGGTTTGTTCGGGGTGATTCCGTTTGTTTCTCGAATGGACGTGAATTATTCAAGGTGCGCCACGTCTGCGCTCAGCATCTACTCTAAGGTGCGATCGATCAGTGCGTGGAAGTTGCTCGTGGCCGGTTGGAGGTTGCATCTGGCAGTGATAATGCAGGTGATTGTGTGAACGTTGGGTGGGCGCGTGTCCGAATTGCATGGAGTATGGAGCCGCGTTGAAAAGTGAGGTCGAAGTGAAGTCGAAATAAGTTCGACACGTATTATTCACACCAGGTAATATTAGGGTGAGAGATGGTGAGGCGTGAGGCGTGAGGCTGGGGGGAGATGGGGGAAGCAAGGCAATGGAAAATAAACGCGGGGGAAATAATTATTTCTACTTTTGAACTTCGGCTGGGGAAGGCAGAGATGTGAGACGGTACGTACCACCGTACTCTAGGGGGAGATCTCGACTACCACTCGACTTACATCCTCTGCCACAAGGTACCTAGTATTTACGTACTAATCAGCTCTACTCGCACTGTAATTGGGAATAATTGTGAAGGAGTGGATGTACCCCACTTGTACTCCACTTCCAAGCGGGCGCGTCATTACTATGGAAAGTACTTATAGTGCTATGAAAAGTAGTAAAAGTGGTAAAAGGTACTTCATCCAGGGCGGAAAAGCATAGCCATTGAGACTACCACATGCCACCCAAGGCCTCAAAGACCACTCAAAGGCCACTCTACCAGCCAACATCAGTCCACAATCCACCAACAAAAGTCCAACATTACACCAAATACACCCAAAAGCAAACCAAGCTGAATAAGAACACATACTCCGTATACTCCGTATATATGTGACCTCAGCTCTTGGCCCCCCTTGGCTTTTAATCACAATCCTAAGTATATATCTCACAAGTATTCCTTTTTTCCTTTATTGGTCTTGACAGGCGAACTATACGGGGTACTTCATTAACGACTTAGGTAACTTTAAGCTGAGTCGAGCCATCTTATTCATGCAAATCATATCCAAGTCCGATGCCAATATCTTTCCCATTTTCATAGGATCTCCAAGCCCGATCATCCCCGTCAATCCTGATCCACCCCCCAAGTACAGTAAACGTAACGTACTTCCTTCCCCAGACGTCAAACTTTCTCCAAGCGCCTCTCCAAGCTCCCCAAGCCCCCCAAGCAAAGTTAAGCCATTCAAATAGGATATCAAAGCGATCCGTCCCGAACTACCAAACCCACTCTATCATATACCATTTTCGTCTCTAAACAGCCCTCAATTCCTCCCCCCTCAACTCTTCGTCCTTGTCCTTGGTCTTCTTCTGCGTCTTGTTCCCCTTCAACGAATACGCCGAGGCTCCAAGGTACACTAGCAGCATGGCGCCAGCGATAACCCCCCACGCGATCTCGCCGCCCCTCGAATTCCCGGCCATCTTCAGCCCCAGGCCTCCATTGACGACAGCCAGGATGATGATCGCGCGGCCATACCAGCAGTGCAGCAGGCCAAAGAGCGTGCCCTTGCCCTCACGTCTGTAAAGAAGGTGGTGTGCAATCCCCAGGAAGGGCTGCACGAGGATGAGGCCGAAGATGGCGGCGCCAAAGAGAGTGTGGGTGTTGTTGAAGCGCTGCAAGGTTAATTAGTATGGTCTTCTTCAACCCACCAAGATCCAACAATGTTATGGGGGGAATAAACTCACTATCCCATACGTCCCCGAGAAGGTATACCCAATCGCAAACGCCGCAATCACCATCGCCGTCCCCACCACCTGTATAAAAACATGCGCCCACACCCCTCCCCAACGCAACCTCATCAAGATCGCACCAGCCGGGAACACAATCAACCACGCCAAGCCCATCAGCGTCCCATGCGCCTTCAACAGCCTCTTCCCCAGGGCGATGTCAAGCCCAGCACCAGCCTGCGACGGCTGCCCGACCGGCTGCGCCGCGGCCCCGCCCAAAAACGGGTTCTGCGATACCCCGACGTTTGCGTTCAATAGATCTAGTGTGTAGATACTATAATCATCGTGCTGCTCGAGCGACTGCGCGAGGTCCGCCGTGTTAAACGCCGGGCCCTCCTTCCAAGACCCGATGAACGGGGACGAGGAGCTTTGAACCTGCAACAGCAGCTCGTCGGCGCGGTATTTGAAGTTCGCAACGACGGTGGTGGCGTCTGCTTTTGAGCCGGCGAGGAGGGTGACGGTCTTGGTGGTGCTGTGCTGGGGTTCGAAGTGTCCGGTTCCGTCGCGGGGGGAGACGGTCACGTTGCCTTTGCCGTCGGTGTAGACGGCGAAGATGGTGGCGCCGGCCATGTGCGTGCCGATGCCGAAACCGACATATTGGTATTTGGCGGGGAAGGAGACAGAGATGAAGATGTCGCCGTGGTGGGTGCTGGAGGTGAGGGTTGATTGGGGGATACCGACGGAGTAGGTGATGCCGGCTGTTGGGGAGAAGGTGGCTAGTGTTGCGAGGGTGGGGGATACTGTTGGGTATTAGCTTTGCGTGCTCCCATTGATGACTGTGATGAATAGTAGACTATGAGATGTGAGCATATTGAAGAAAGGCACCTACCCAACGCCGTAGCAGCGACAAGAAGGCTTTGGATCTTCATCTTCACGACTCCTACAGTCAATCTCTCAAGAGATTTCTGTAGATCCTGTAAAAGCTCAACGAGGTGATGAAACTATATACCAATAACAATTCGACAGTATCACAGAAACCGGGTAACTCTTGACACCGATGTTAATTTCGATCAGCAATCTGCCGTGCCGTGTTACACCTATCACAACCCGTGAAGGTTCTCAACAGCAGGTATTGAAGAAATGACCAGCTGTTATTTTCCGTATGCGGCAGACCGGATCAGTGTAGCACAAAGCAATTCTATTCTGACCGAACGGGTGTCTTCTGCGTTTTGTTGTCTGTCGAGGCAAATTATTATTCCCAAAGCATGTGCGTAAGTGGCGCGCCGATGAATGTGATGTTTCGGATCCGTCCCAAGTTCCAGCAACAACCAATACACGGTCTCGACTTCAAGCGCACGTACTCGAGTACCCTCAATCGCAAACCGAAAGCTTCGCTCGGAATCCGTAAAAATCGTCTCAAGTGACCGTTAATTAAGTATAATAGAACCAGAAACGAAACTTTTAAAAATGCGCAGAGCAGAGGTCACATATAAATCTCACCACAACAGCTCCTTCCCCGAGACAAAACCAAGCCCTTGCGTGATAAACAACTCATGTACGTCTCCCCATCCCCAGCCCAACCTCTCCCTGGCTCCGTACCCCTGGAACCCCTCAAAGAACCCCCATTACAAACCCCCAAACCCATCAAACTCTCTCCCTTATCGGCATATACCGTACCTACTGCGCCCCCATCCATCCAACCCAAGCCCAAATAAAGTAAACCCACCAGAGCAAATAAACATCACCCTAGCACCCACGTCCGCAACCTAGATCTCGGCAGTCATCTTGTCCCTCCCTCCAATCAGAACACCCTCTTAACGGCGAGCCCACTCCAGCTACGAGGTGCGCAAGGGGTAAATACGTCAGCAAGTGGCTTAGGGACAGCTTGGTGATGTGTTTGTAAGCTTGTGAGTGTGGCCGAGGGGGGACTGTCAAGAGTCAAAACTTCGAGACGGAGATTTGCGATCGTCGGGTCGTGGTGGTGGTTGTTTGCTGGTGTGGGGGGGGGTGTCCGGTGAGCGGGTGGGTGCGGGTCCCGCGGATGGGCGCGGTTCCGGGGGGCGGTGCTGGGCGGTTGTGCTGCGGCGATGGGGGTTGTGCATCGGTGGTCGGCGTTTGGGAGCTTGGGAGCTTGGGGACGGTATGTAGTTGAGGTGCGGCTCGAATGGGATGGATGGTAGGACGATCACGTCAGCAGTGATGTGTGGAGATCAGATTGGAGATTGTAAAGATTGTATTGCAGGCATGAAACGGCCTGTCACACACAATTACGAGTTTAGGTGTTGTTTAGAAACGGGTTTTATTTCATTCGTCGAACTGCTGGAAATGGGAAAACAAGACAAAAGCGGACTCCTCCTCGCCTTCCTTTATATACGAATACGAAACAAAGAACACCATCCCCCCCCCTATCGCCTTCCCCCCATTTCTCCTTGTGGGACTCCTTAAGATGAGAATCGTCATAAAAAAAGCATCGGATCTCTCAAAAAAACAAGGAGTTTTTCCACGTAATTTGCGTACTATGGACACAGAAAGAATTAAAGAAAGAAAAAACACCACAGATTTAAGTCGTTTTCGTCTCCGTCATCTTTTGAATTCGTCAAAAACAAACAAACATTTTTATCCCCTCTCCGATCCAACTCAAAAAAAGGCGCTGGAACGTAACAGGAGATGAGAAGAAAATTCGTCAAAAGTAGATCCCGATGGACGGCAGAGCAAACAAGCTGGAAGGCTCAGATATCCGCTGCGTTGGTAGTGTAAAGAACGAAAGGCAAGAAAAAAAGAAACAAGATATCGGGTAAGATACAGTTGCATGCTTGATCTCGTGAATTGTCGCTTTTAGATGCGCGCTCGCGGAGGCAAAAGGCGATGTCTATTTTGAGAAAACGTTGCTTTTGTCTGCGCTAGGTCGGTCAAAGTGCGCTCGGTGCGAGTCGGTCATGTATGCGAAGTGAAGGAGGCACAACTTATGAGATAAATGCAAAACAGTTGCTGAGGCCAGGGGTAGCCCTCGAGAGAGCCACGCCGTCCGTCAGGCGTATTATAGGGCTGAAAGGCGCACGCAGATAATCTGTGACAGATAATCCGTCGTGCTCGTCGAACAGGTAATGTGGTCGATTGACGCCAGAGGTTATACTCAAAACACAGCCATTGAGGGTGAAGAAGCACAATCTTGGAGATCTCGGGTCAAATTCGACAGTGGATGGGGAATTAGAACAAGCTGCGAACACGTTTGTGTCCGTGTGACTCGCCAGAAAACTTCCGCTTCTTGTCTGCGCCCTCAGCAGGTGACGGGCTGACAATCAGCTCTGCCTTGCTGATCTTTGACTTGCGCAGAGGCGTAATCGGTGTGTTCGCGGCTGCGAGCCTGCCACCTTTGATGCCACGAATGGCTCCTTGGCCATAGCGGCCTGAAAAGGCCAGACTCTCGCGGGAGGCGGAGTTGCGGCTCAGCAGCGAGTGGCGGTTCTGGTTTGATCGGAAGGCTCCAACACGGCCTGTGAGATGGGTGATCAGGGGATGGGCTTGGTCTTCGCTGTTGGCTGTGCTTGGGCGCACGGGGGTGGAGGAAGGCATGCCAACCGTGTTTGAATCGCAGCTGTCATCCTCATCGTCATGTTCATTGGCGTCGTCGTCAGAGCTGGAGTCGCCAAAGTCGATCAGGTCGCCGATATTCCATATATCCTCGTCATCCACATCATCCTCATCGAATGACGATGACGGGCAGTCTTGGGTCATGTTTCCATTGGCGGAAATACTGACGAATGGGTAAAAAGCCTCTGGGGGTCCAAGAGCTTGGCCACCCAGGTTGTCCATAGGAGTGTACAAAGCGCTCATCATCAGGTTGGCTGAATTGCTGATCATGGGTGACATCTGCTCCATGCCAGAGGCGTCACGGTCATCCTCATCTATGGTCATCATGCGGCCAGGGCCAGTGGCTGAATCGGTGCTGTGCCTGCGGTTGATCCGTGCTCTGAACATCATCAATCTCTTTCCGCGGCTGTCCAAGACAGCAAAAGGCTTGTTAGCATCAGTAATCCATGATCCAAGCTTTGGGCCAGTCCGCTGAGGGCGATACTGCTTGCGTTGAATGACTTGGATGTCATCATCTGAATCATCTGAATCTGACGCATCGGAGGACAAACCCCTCAGGACAGTGCGAGCAGGTAAGAATTGGGCCTGTGGGGGCAAATCCTCTTCAGTAGTTTCACCTTCATCGGCTGCAGGAGTCGTGTTAGCATTATCTCATGAATTGTGTTTCGACGGCACCACATACTTTCATATCCACTGGAGGAGCCACAAGAGCTTTCGCTCTTATTATCTTCATCGTCAGCTTCCTCTTCACCCATCTCGTCATCTTCTCCTCTGAAGTCCCAATAGGACCCGTCGTCACTTCCCGAGTCATCATTGTCTTTGTTCTTGTCATTCTCGATGGTGCGGCGGAAACCTGGGTCAAGACTGCCCTGGTCCAGGAAGATGTCGGGGAAGATATTGTCATCAATATCAGACTCCACGGTTTCACTGTCCGACAGATCAAAGCGAACACGGCGGGTAACCTCGGGCTCACTCTCATCACCTGACCCCATCCACTCCGCCGCTCCACTTAAGACATCTGTAGGAGACGCTTGGTCCGTTTGCTCCTCCGGAAAGAGATCCGGGCCACCCTTGAAGGAATCATATGGGCCCCAGAACTCGTCCTCGTCGTCGGCTGGCTGAGGGTTAACAATATCATCTTCCTCTTCCGATTCGATGATTGCTTGTTCCTCAGCCACCTCCACATCTGGCTCATCTTCTTCCGTGTCGCTGATGAGATCGACACCAGAGTAGTCGTCGTCTTCGTCTGATGTGAGGGTATTCCGAGAACGCTTGGGTGTCTTCTGGCCCGTATGGGAAGTGTTCGGCCTTTGGCGAACGTTTCGAGACATTATGTCTAATTTTTGTGCGAATATATAGGTTTTGATTAGGGTTTGCTGTATGCAATATGCAGGTTGCAAAAGTAGCGGTGAATCTGTTTGGACAGTTGTATGCTCTAATATTGTAGCAAGAAAAGGCAAGAAATCTTGCAGTAGGTGATTGTAGAATCCGGATATGAGGTGTATAGTGGTATTAGGAAGTGAGAAGAGACTCGACTGTAGGTGTGGTTGAGGAGTCGAGGTGGTGCGGGGTGTGAGAGTCGAAGTCGGGAGGGGGGGCAGAAACGGTGAACTTTGCGGACTCGGGGCGAGCAGGACTCGAGTTTGGTAATTGTAGTAGAATAGACTCTTGTTCAGACGTAAGCCGCTCTGGGGCTTGTAGACAGGTAAAAGTCTGTTATCTTCGTCAAATATCGAATAGTGATTGAATGTCTCGGTGGCTGAAGGACTGCGGACACGCTCCGATCGAGCATGCCCGCAGTGGGCGTTCACAGCTCAGCGATAGCCTGCGGCATGATTCTTGACGAAGAGTATAGTTTGGGGATGTAATCTTATAGATTATATAGTTCGACTTCGTTGTCTTGGGTTTGGGAATGGGAATTGGTGGTTATGAAAGAAGGAGGGGAAGGGAAGGGAGAGAAGGGAAGAAGTTCGTCAGGGTGGAGCTGGGCCAGTATGAATAATTCTTCGCTTATGGGGGTGGTACTTTGGTACATTGGTGGTATTGTGGTATATTTTGGTAGAGTCGGGGAGGGCGGCAGAGGTTAATTGGGTACATTTGTCGTTGACTTTTCGTTTTCACCCCCGCCTGGAGCCGCCTGATTGGGTCTTATCGCCTCTTCACCGCCAAAACTCTAACTTGCCTGGTTGCTGCTGGCCTTTTCCCAACGCCTGCACTTTTGACAGTCTAGTAGAATCTGTACTGTTGTAATCTACGGGACAGTTTTACGGCTTCTAGTATAGCACAAAAAGGAGATTTGAACTCTCTTGAAACAGTTCGGACGCCTACATTTGCATCCTGCACAGCAATATTCAAAATATATCCATTGTGTCTCAACCATCTGTGCACACGACAAGCCACAGGGTTATCATGCCACTCCTTACCCTATGGTGGAGAGTGCAGAGTGCAGTAGAGAACTATACAGTACATGCCTACAATACGTATCACGATACGCCGCCCCATGTACCCCCTTGCCGTTTCTCTGTCCACCGACCCGTTTCAACGCCAATTTCCCCTCTCTCGTGCATTCGGCGTCACGTCACACACTCATTCGGGGAGGAGACGCTCGATTCCTCCGCGCCCATACAGAGCACTCAGAACTCCAAAGCGCCTACGTGGTGATCCGTACACTATCGTCCCCTCAATTACTCCTTCCATGATCAGGCCATATCCAACATTTAGTATGGTCCGGCTAATATCATGAAAGCGTTGATCAACACCTAGCTTCTATCCCCAACCATACCCTCCCACCTCCCTACTCCAGTAGCTCACCGAAGATCACTCCCACCCTCTCCCCCGGATGACCGCCCCTCTCGGCGCCATCTCCCCCACGAATTCACAAGAATCCCATGTTTCTCCTCTCCCCTTCCCCCCTCTGAATCAGGAGAGGACAGACAAGAAACCAGTTCTCAGCGCCAGGTAAGTCACGCCCGCCCCTCCCTCATGCAGTCCACAATCGATAAGGGAATTTCCCTCGCCTCGCCTCGCCCTACCATAGCCGCCCCTCGCCAATCGTCTGAACTGGAAAAAAATGCCCCACCACGGCAGAGCTATGACACACGTCCGGTTTCATGGAGCGCGACGCCGCGGCCGCGCGGTGGTGTGACCATGGGCGTGTGTGGGCGGGGTTGTGGTGTGCCTGGCTAGAGCTGTTGACGTCAAGTGCGCTAGGAAGGAGTCGTGAGGTGTTCGATTTGGGATTTGTTGATGTCGCGCGTGGGAGTGTTGATGCGGACATTTTTTGGGGCTCTGCGCGGGTTTGGTGGTGGAGTGGTGAGTGAGGGGTCGTGAGGTGAGGGTGGTGCTCGAATAGCGAGGATCGTGTGTTACGTCGCCGCCGCTGATGCGCTGCCTATTGGAGACACCGGGGGCTGGTTTGCCTCGGAAGAGTCATATAGAAGGTGGGTATGACAGTTGAATTATATCATCTATAATAGTTACATTTAGGTCTGTGACAGAGTTGTCACTGCTGCCTTGGGATGAATCACACTATGAGTCCCCTATGAGTTGGTAATACGTATTTGCCCCATGAAGAAGCATCAGTTTAAAAATACAATCTCTATAAATATATTCGGATCTTGCGCTCCACATTGTCTCCTCTGGCGAACTCTTCTGCCGCAAGGATGTCATGACTGCGGATGAACCAGTGAGTTTTTGCGAGCAGAATGTGAGTGCCCATATTTGGCAAGGTGCGGCGCACTTATCAAGTTATGAGCATGCCAGTGATGGTGACAGCAGCATACCGCGGCGACAGAGTCTTGATTAGTGACAGCAGAATACCGCAACGACAGAGACTTGGTCGGCAACAGCAAGCGTCGATCATTCTCTCTGACACCTCGTCTCATTTTCGGATATAGAACAGGATGGGCCGGAAAACTACAGGCACTAGAGCATGTCTGGCTCTGATATCTAGTCTCAAGTGAACTAGAAGGTTGATGTCAAAATATGCATCGAATTGTGCCTACTATAGTAACTACTTGATGTTGTTGCAAGTTTTATTACATGCCATGATTTATTATCAGTTATTTCAAATATATAAATTTAGCGATTGGATATATCATCCCTAAACCTCACCAGAGGATAGATACACGGTTAAAACTATCAAAATTGGCATAGAAAAGCCATAGTAGAGAGTGACGACAGCTTAAGACAGAGCGTTAAAACACCGGACCCAAGCCCCCGACCCCCTATTCACCAACCAAACAAAGGAAATAAGCAAGCCCAATCGTATACTACATCACATCCTCCTAGCACCGTCGCAATTCTCAATGAACCGATAGATGCCATCCATATAACCTGCATCCTGGTCATGCCGACTCAGACTCGGACTGCCCCCCTGTCCAAAATACATACTCTCCGTCTCGCTCAGCTCCTCCATCGTCTCATAGCCATGCAGCGACGAGAGCCACGGGTTATCGCCAAACTCGTCAAACTCCTTATACTCGCTGAGCTGGTCATACTCCAACTCATGGCCCGTCTGCGACCTCAAAGACCCTCCAGGACTGGACAGTGCCTTATCAGTGGTACTCGCGAACGGAAAGAGCAGCGCCACCTGACCCCCATAGCTGGCGTCAAAATCGGGATCCTGCTGAATGATACCGCGACGCACTCCAATCTCGTCGCAGAGGCGCTCGACGGTGTCGGCATCGCAGCCAGGGAAGCGGACGCGCAGGATCGAGCCGGGCTCGAGAGTCACGCTGAGGTCTCCAAGCGCGGATAGCCGCTTGAGATCATTCATGATGGCTGTGAAGTCCTTGAGAGCACGTGCGAAGTCGACGGAGAGAACGTCGAGGAAACCGTCGGTGTTAAGCGTTGGTGCCTCGGCGAAGTGTGCGGTGGGCAGGGCGGCGGCGAGGGGGCTGAGTGCCGTGACGGTGGGGTTGAAGCGGAAGTCCACGAAGGAGCCGGGGGTGGCCTTGGTGACAGACGACATCTTGCGGCTCGTCTCGTCCTGTAGCGCGCTGATGGTGCGGTAGCGCTTGTCACCACGTTCGGTGAGTCCGTCGAACTGGGCCTTGTGGCCGGAGAGCCAGAAGGCGCGAACGGCGGCGGAGACATTGTTCACGACCTGCGCTGGTGCCGCCGGGGTGTGAGAGAAGTATCTTGCCCCGCCTGTTCGTCCGCCTCCGAGGCTGTATCCGCCTGCCGTCCTGGGGAGAGCGCCACCCGTAAGGTTTGGGCGCAGTGTCGAGGAGAACGGAGCGCGGGTGGTGGAGCGGAGGATGGTCGTGCCGATGGCGGACTTGGGGAACGAGGACCGATCGAATTTGACGCCGTTCGCAGAGCCGGTGCTCATAAAGCGCCGGACGGTGGCGTTGATCGTGCTGTGCGTTGTGTACCATCTTCCCTTGCTCTGGCGCAACCAGGCTGCCTTGCTGATGGGGTGTCTTGGGGTGTTTCGAACAAGAATTGGGACTGGCTCAGATGAAGCAGTCGCAGTGCGCTGAGCTGCCTCTGCGAGGCGCTTCCTGATAAGATGTGATGCCCGTATGGCATTCCTGGTTTGCGTGTTAGTGGGGGCTCAAATGAGAAAGCCGGTGGAAGTGGCAATGATGGGGTCGTTCGATTTGCTCACTTCAAAATATTCAAGGCTACAGGAGCCCATATTCCACCGGATGGAGCCATGATTGATACACCTTATGTTCACCAAGGTAAACTTAAGGTTGTTTGAACAAGAAACGATCCGAGGAGGGTGGGAGTCAACATTCCGCCACCTTCCGGGATACGTCACATGACGCGACCCTTAGCGTACCGACTAAGGGACTTGCGCTAACCGACGGCGCTAGCAGACTTCATAAACTTTTCCGAGCTTTCAATTCTCCTTCGCTTTTGTTGTCAACGCAATATTCGATGATGTTCATCGACAGCTCATGGTGGCAGCTGCTCAATGGTAAGATACTCCCATACTTCTATGCGATCAGTTCTTCTGTGATGAGAACCTATCAACTGAACAATCCAACTCTTACACAATAATGGGGATTAACCACTCTACGGAGAACTCTGAGCTTTCAACTTGGACTCATTGATAGTTACCATTTACTGTCCTGTGCAGCTGGCTAACTTTCAATTTTCAGACGCTTAACAGCTCAATTGTGCACTGTCACCACCCCCACAAAAAATTCAAAAGGTTCGTTCAGATTTTTTTTATACAATGCAAAACGCACATCCGGTGTGATGAACAAGTGACAACTATAGGAATTCCTCATTCCGAATATATCATGTAGATTCTGTCTTCAGTTTCAGCCTTGTCTGACCTCTCTTAAAACCTATTGGATTTATTATGACATATATCTCGGGACTTCTTGCTAACAGTTTTCCCTCAGGTACATTACTACTACTCCTCGCCCTTTGCCCTGCGTTTTCCATGACGAACTTTGAACGAACGGGCGGACAGACTGTGTCCACATTGCGAACTCACGAAACACAAAGAGCGTACAAACTCTTTGGAGCTAGCAGTGATGGATTGCATGTTGAGAACTCGTCAGCTGATACAAAACCATTCATACGAATTGGCTTCACAAACGAAACTTGGACTCTCGCTGACTCGTCCAAGGTACATATACACAAATCTCTTCACTTTTCACATGGCGAGCACTTGCATCATATGATGATACTTATTCACACTGTTTGAGGCGGACTTCGGTCCGTCACTGAACGCATCAACACAAAATCTGATTTAATGAGGTATGTCATGCAACCTTTTCCGCGTTTGCGAACAATGCTAACGTAAATCACAGCCTGAAAGATGCTTTTGCTGTCATTCTTTTCAAAGGATATATATTTTGCATCAATGTGCACAAATAGCTAACACCTACGTGTTCCAGGTATTTTACACAACAATCAAATCGTCTCCTTGTCACATCCACATGGTAAGCTCACACTTCTTTACCCAACATTGTTAGGGCTTCCACTAACAATTCCAAAGATTCAAATATTATCGACGAAATGTCAAATAGAATCAATGAAAATATTTTACCAAAACTTTACTCCTTTTACATGACTTGCCTGCATATTGTGACCACTATGTTTGTAGCCCATAGGAAACATTGTCTTGACTTGGGACGGATCGGCCAAGTCTTCGCCAATACTACTGGACGTGGCACTTCAGCCTTACCAATAGCTTAGCTTACATCTGAGATCTGTACCTGATTTCATTTGCTCTCTTTTTTGGTCGAAACGACATGACGAGAGGGTTGATCATGTCCCTTGACGGGTTGTGTTGTCTTAAAAACGACTCGCATACAAGGTATGAGACAGTGACAGTAGTGCAAGACTTAATCCTGCAAATAACGATGTCTCTGATGCCATCGTCGCATTTAATTTCTCTCAGAAACTCGAGTCTCGACAGTCAATATGTGAGATCTTACGTCTCGCTCCAGCGGGAACTTGAAGTAGCTAAGCGTTGACTCGCATTGCGCATTGACCAACAAAGTGGAGCTATGCAGGTCCGAGCTTCTGGAGGGTAGAAGCGTACCACCTTACCACCTGCGGGCCGTCGGTGGTCAGCTCCAGCCCAGACGAGTGAATAAAATCCCCCCCAGATTCCAACATTCCTTCACACATCTGTCACATTCTCCCATCAACACCATCACCGAAATCACCTCTCCGGCAGTATCCTGCCATCCCGCGTCATTTTTTGTATTTCCGGATAGTTTTTTGAAGCAATTGGAGTGAGAATGTCTACTCGTAAGAGAAAGGCTGAAGACGAGGAGCTCGTTGCGCTTCCTTCGGATGAAAGCGAGGAGGAAGAGGAGTGAGTCAATTTCATCCTTAATATGTTTCCCTGGCCCTATCTATCTCATACCGCCTTAATTGGGTGCCGGGAACTCATAAATCGGCTTGATTTTATCATACAGGCCGTTGTGGACAGCTATCCCCGCCCTTTGCGCCGTGAAATGCGCTGAGGCTCTGTGACATCATCATTGTCTTCCAAGGATATTGGCTAACAAATCACTCATTACAGATACGAAGATTCAGAAGATGAGGCCCCAGGAGGGAATTCCGAAGAATCCGAGGAAGATGAGGATGCCAGCGGCTCCGAAGTGGAGGAGGAGGTCGAAGGTAAGAAAGCCCATAAGCATCGCCATGCATACTTCCAAGACCGCCAACATCAATGGCCGCTTGCCCCAGCCGCTTTCCATCATCCAATTCCATTCAAACGTTCCAACACATATGTTTGTCATCTTCTAACTGTTCATTAGAAGTTGCCCCTCCGGTGAAGAAGCGCAAGGTCGGCACCGCAGCCTTGACCGAGGAGAATATCGAAGAGGAGGAGGATGAGGATGAAGTTGAGGGAGACGACGAGGCTGCCAAGGGCGAAGAAGAGGAGGAGGAGGCCGAAGCTGAGGAGCCTGCCGACGCCGCCGTTTCCGCCAAGAAGACGAACGGCGCTGCGGCTCCCAAGAAGGTCGAAGTCGAAACGGTCGACCTTGATGACGAGGATGAGTAAATGAATGACTGCTATTGATTATGGCGAGAGGGTGGCGTTGCTACTGACTGGAACTGGGAGGATATGGGACATCTAGGGTGGATCTGCGTTGCTAAAAGGAAGGAATGGGGGTGGGATCTTATTCAACATTTTGCTATCATAGAGCTAAAGAAAGTGGAGGAATCAAAAGCCTGCTGTCTTTACCGTTTTGTGGCCTTGTCGCTATTGGTGACAGCTTGCTTACGCTGCGTCTAATACTAGTATCCTTTTCTCGTTTATATGAACAAATCAGTAAGTTCCTTGTGGTGCCATACATTTATCCATCCCATTGCAATTCGTCATGATATTAGAGAGGCTTTGTTATGGGAATAAGCATGTTACCGCCTGGCCTGTGTAACCATTCGCTGGCATTCCCATTCACTCCAGCCTCGCTAGTACTATTAAGCAAACCTCTTCGTTTGCCTCACCCTTCTCTTTTATTTCCATTCATTAGGGTTAATATCACAACAATCCATCACGAATCATGTCAAAAACATCGCCTGAAATCAATATCAGGGTCATAGACTCAGAGAAGAGTCTTCTAACTCTACTTGAGAGCATTTCCAGCCTTGTAGTTGACCCTCCCTCACTGTACATCGATCTGGAGGGAAATGCTCTCGGTCGTCACGGCTCCATATCCATCCTCACGCTCCACATCGCTCCCACCAAGAAGACTTACCTCATCGACATCCACAGCCTCAAGGAGGCCGCCTTCTCAACCACCACCGCTAGTGGAACGTCATTAAAAACATCCTCGAGTCTCCAACCATCCCAAAAGTCGTCTTTGATATCCGGAACGACTCAGATGCCCTGTTCAGTCTTTTCCAGATCTCTGTCGATGGGATCAAAGATGTTCAGCTGATGGAGCTCGCAACTCGGAATGGATCCTGGAGGTTCGTCTCTAGCCTGGTGGAGTGTATTAAGCAGGATAGTCCTATCTCACCAGCAGCGGCGGCTGAATGGAGAGGTACCAAGGAGCCTTGTCGTCGATTGTTTGCCCCTGAGAAGAGTGGCCGCTTTGAGGTTTTCAACAAGCGACCCCTGAACCTCGAAATCATCCAGTACTGCGAGAATGATGTTTCGATCTTGCCAGCTTTGTATGGTGTTTACAACGATAAGCTAAGACAAGACAGCCAGGCATTTTGGCGTGTTCAAGTGCGGGAAGACACGAAAGACCGGATCAAGCTATCGCAGAGTGCTGGTTATAATGGGAAGTCGAAGAGCATGGCCCTTGGATGGGATGATCATCTTCTTGAGGATTGTATGGACTCTTGGAGCGACGACATCATGATGGAAGCAATGGATAGCACATATGTTCTCAACGAAAATGATGACTGGGTTCTTGCGGAGAGGGATGGCCTTAATGATTTTTTTGGATAATATGGGTGATTCAGATGAGGGGGAGCAATCGTACGGTGACGAATTGTATGATCATTATGATGATTATAAAGAAACGACCCGGGATTGTATCGGTTGGGAGGAGGATATGATTAAGAATGGCGAACCGTTTTGATGGGAAATAATTTAGGAATAACCTTTCTAAAATACAGCATGACCATGTAGTATTTATTCACAAAGAGTCAACCTAGCAAAAATGGCTGAAATACCTTGTACGTATACTTATTCATCAGAAGGTAGACCGATATTTTCAGCGCTCCCATGTTGCTATATCAATAAATTTCATTTGCTTCCTTTCGCCCAACTATGAAGGAATAATATGGCCTCCAACTTTATCCTATTTGTCGATGTGGTAACAAGTGAGGTTTCATAGATGAGAATGCATATATATATCTCAATTAGATGGGACAAGATAGCATACTTAGTTGTAAAGTTATTCTGGCGAAGCTGTTGAACTGAGAATTCCATCTTATTTATTTAGGCGTAGCTCCAAGAACGCACGACCCCTCCGTGAACCCCGTACCCCGCAAACTATACGCGCCTGTGCGCATCAGCACGGCCATTTTCCCCATCAAATTCCAACGACCCAAGCTCGTCACCACCATACAATCATGCAAGCACGGATGTATGTACACGCCCATCCGTCGCTCTGGTCGTAAGGCTCTATCGCGCGGCCCTTGAGGGTAGGCAAAGTTTAGATTTTCTCTCCGAGAAGTTGCTTTTCTCGCGTTTCTTCCATCGTCACATTCGTTCCCCGGGACAGCGCATTGGCCCATCATGAGTTTCCCCGAGACCCTCTGGTTCATTGCGCGGAACTTCCCCATCTACCCCACGCTGGGGATACTCACCTATCTCCTCTTCAATGGCATCTATAAGTCGATCAAGGGCGCGTATTCAGGGCCCCTGTCCGCATTCCCAGGGCCGGACTTCGCGGCCATGACGGGCTGGTATAAGACCTATATAGAGCTCTACCAGAAGCGGTCGTGGACTACGCACTTACGGGAGTTGCACAAGGTTTATGGTGAAGCTCCCCTGCCAATTGCTGCTGGGGATATAGCTCTAACTTTGTCGCAGGACATGTGGTTCGTGTGGGACCAAACGAGGCACGAATATCCCACCGTACCAGGCACGGGCGAAGCGCTGACAATTACAGCTCCATTTCGATCGACCGGAAGCGTACTACGATATCTATAACTCTGCCAACCGTTGGGACAAAGAGCCGACACAATATCATAGTTTCGGGTTGGATCGCTCATGCTTTGCTTCGCTGAAATATGCGCAGGCGAAGGAGCGGAGAGATATCCTCCTCCCCATGTTCTCTCGCCAAGCTGTTACGAAGCTCCAATCCCTCGTGCAGAATAATGTATGCCCACAGGCCGGATCTGATTAATGGGATATTTACTTACTGCTTTGCTGCAACAGATTGACCGTCTATGCGAGGCTCTCGAAGCAAACGATGCCGCCGGAAAGTCCTCCGACCTCTTCTACGGCCTCCGCTGCTTCTCTTTGGATACGATTCTACAGTACTGCTTCAACCTATCTATCGACGCGCTCGGCGCCCCCGGATTCAAGGCACCCGCTGTCGAAGCCATGGAAGCCTCTCTACCCACCACAATAGTCTTCAGACACTTCCCCCTGCTCCGAGAACTCGTGAACAGCCTCCCGACCTGGATATCAATGCTGGTATCACCAGCAACGACAGGCTTGGTGCGTTTACGCGCGCTTCTTGGGAGGCAGGTCAAACAAGCCATTGAGAACCCGGCGAGTCTGGACGACACCCCGCACGAGACTGTATACCACCGTCTCCTCGACGAGAAGGCGAACAATGGAAAGGTCCCCGAGGCCAGAATTCTCTACGATGAAGCACAGGCGCTGATACTCGCCGCTGGTCACCCGACAGCTAACGCGCTGACGGTGGGGACATTTCATGTACTATCTAACAATGACATTAAGGAGAGGCTGGTGACGGAGCTAAAGCAGGGATGGCCGGATCTGAGCAAGACGCCTACGTTTGAGGACCTAGAGCAGTTACCATATCTCACAGCTGTTATCACGGAGTCTCTCTGCATGAGCCCTGGCATCGTGTCGCCGCTACTACGCATCACCCCGTTTGGCGGCGCGACTATTGGTGGCATCAAAGTTCCAAGCCGGGTATGCTCCTACATCCTTTCTACAAATTCTATTGCCGCACAGTTAACGCGCTCGCAGGTTATAGTAGGAATGTCCGGAACCTTCGTACACGAGAGCGAAGTCCTCTTCCACGACGCCAAGACCTTCAACCCCGACCGCTGGCTGGCGGACGACTCTGCGGTGCTGGAGCGCTGGCTGGTCCCCTTCTCGAAGGGGCCGCGCATGTGCATCGGGCAGAACCTGGCGTATTGCGAGATGTTTCTTGGCTTTGCGGCGCTGTTTAGGAGGTTCGATTTGAGGCTGGATGGGAACACGGGGAGGGATTTGAGGTATAGGGAGTGCCATGTGCCGCAGTTTTTGGGGAAGCATCTTACGTGCTTTTGTAGGCCGGTTGAGGAGTAATGCGAGATAGTTCAAGTGATGCTATGATATCGCTATGAGCAATTCATAGTTTGACGCTTGAAGCCGCACTCCCCCGTGATGACTGTCGCATCGAACGTGAACATTGAGGCTTGAAGTCGGACTCCGTGATGCTTGCTCATTGTAGCATTGTCGCTGGTGTTCTACCATGACATCACAGGTTTTGTGAGATCGCCTTTCAGACAACTTGGCCTCTGTAATGGCAAAACGTAGGCCTAGATCACAATTCCCAGTTTCTGCCAAACATGCATGAAGTAGGCCATACGTTGCAAATTTAAGGCCAATTACCACTTGCTTCAACTCCCAATTAGACAATGGACATATTTTATTGGTGAAGTCCAAGAATTGTGCGCCACAAGTGGCACAGCAACCCTGACCAAAATGTGGCACCCTGAGCTTGTTGACAACCCCGCCGATGATGTCACTGCTTTGTTTGCACTTGGGGGTACGTACAAGGACAGGATGTATCACATCACGCAAGGTCAAATACATCATCTGTAAAACCGTTTGGCATCTGTGACTTTTACTCCTTCATACTTCTTTTCCTTCCCACTTATCTAAATCCCATAAAATTGTTCGTGGGTTTTTACTTAATTTTCAACATTTGATCGCGAGGAAAATATAGAGAGGTTGACGAGCGAGCTATATTCTTGCCGAGAAGAGAGACGATGAAGCTCTTTGCACAGCTTCTGACCTTGGGCCTCTTGGGCCAAGGTGTAGTTGCTAGTAATTGGTTTAGCAAGTCTAGTAAGTTTGATCTGGCCCCTTTTTTGTTCAAGAAAGAAATATTCTCTTCATTCTGTGAGCTCTGAGACGAGAAGGCATCGTTCTTCCAGCTATCAGATAGCTATTATCCGCAGCGATAGTCGATTTTCGTGTGTCGTCATCGACCTTTCACATCGCCAACAATATCAACCATGACACAGATATAGCACTGGATCCAGATTGCTAACAGGTTTTCTAGTCTACAACAAATGGCACGAGACCGAACTCGAGAGATGGCTCTCAGACCATGACATTCCACACCCCTCTCCAGCTGATCGCGCCGATCTCGAGAAGCTGGTGCAGGACAACTGGCACTCGAAGATTGTGTCTCCATACAGCGACTGGGATACCACCCAGCTGAAGGCTTATCTGAACGAGAGGAGCCAGGAAGCTGCTAACACGGCGGGCGCCAACAAAGAATCTTTAGTTGAGAGCGTCAAGAATTATTGGTATGAGACTGAGGACAAGGCTGAAGATGCCTTTTCAAGCGTCAAGGACTGGATCTTTGATAGGTATGTTTGCTACTCACAATGATGGAACATGAGCCTTCAATACTAACCATCATTAGCTGGACCGATTCTCAACTGAAGGCCTTCGCCGACAAGCACGGCATCCCAGTCCCCCAGCCACGCAAGCGTGATGATCTCCTCCAGAAGATCCGCTACGATTATGAAACCGTCGCAAAGAAGGCTGGCGACAGCATTTCTTACCCCGGTAACTGGCTGTACGAGACCTGGTCCGAGTCCGATCTTAAGGAATGGCTTGATACCCATGGCATCCCAGCACCACAGCCAGCCACGCGCGACAAGCTCATTGCATCTGTCCGCCGCAACTCCCGCCTTGCTACCCTGAAGGCACAGTCAACTATGACCAAGGCCCAGAGAGAAGCTCAGAAGGCCGCCGATTCTATCAGCGACTCCATCATTGCCAACTGGGACGATAGCAAGATCAAGGAATGGGCAGACAAGAACGGCGTCAAGGTCCCACAAGGCTCCAAGCACGCTGAGCTCTTGGCCATTCTCCGCAAGCACCGCGCGAGATTGCTCGACGACACTCTTTCTGCGACCGCTGCTTCGGGTTACGGCGCTGCTACTTCGAAGGCGGGCAACCAGTGGGCGAAAGCTACTGAGGATGCACAGCTGAAGACCCAAGAGGCATTCGACGCCGCCATTGGTGGATGGAGTGAGAGCCGCCTGAAGGCATACCTGGACGCCCGTGGTGTTCCAGCTCCTCAGAGCGGCAAGAAGGACGAGCTCGTTGCGGCTGTTCGCAAGCACTCTCACAAGGCTGCCTCTGGATACAACGCCTGGACTTACGACACCTGGACGTTTGATAACCTGAAGTAAGTCTATTTTGCCTCAATTGAAAGGATGAGTTGCTAACGCATTATTCAGAAAGTGGTTGACCTCCACCGGCGATAAGCAGGCGAAGAAGGCAGCTAACAAGGCCGGTGCCACTCGTGACGACCTCCTCGCAGCCGCTCAAGCTTACTACTCGTCTGCCTCTGCTGCCTCTGGCGCATCATTTGCAACCGTAACCTCTTACCTCGCCGCCGCCACCGATGCCGCCAAGTCCAACACCTTCGATACCTGGTCCGACTCCGAGCTCAAGGCTTACCTCGACACATACGGCGTCCCGGTCCCACAAGGCAGCAACACCAACGAGATCCGCGCATGGGCACGCAACCAGGCCAACTGGTTCCGCTACGGCACTACGACCCCACAAGGCACGCTCTTGGCAAAGGCGAAGGAGTACTTTGACTGGGCATATAACCAGATTGTGGTTGGAGTTCAGAATGGAATCCAGTCGGCGCAGTATGAGGGCACCAAGGGGAAGAATAGGGCCCAGGAGGCCGGAACATACGCGAAGGATCGCGCGTATGAGGAGAAGGAGAAGGCGAAGCACAGAGTCCAGGAGGAGCTGTGAGTGGGAGAGTGATATGTTGATAACCGGTGGTTTTTTTATCTCAAGTCATGATGAGGCAGAAGAGTGGAGGAAATAAATATTATAGGAAGTTTTAGCAAGATGAGTGTGGTAACACTAGGATTATGATACGGAAAATTGAATGGCGTTTTATTTATTACTGATGTCTCTTTCGGACGAAATGATGTGACTTTAAAGTTTAAAACTGAATAATGCTGACTGAATAAATCGAAGCTGGCGTTGAAATAAGCAAGGAACGGAGCGATTGTTGGTTGGCGATAAGCGCTCGGGAGGGGATGGTTGCTGCGTCAACCACAACAAATGTTGACCTGAACCATCCGACTGACACAAAGTGCCAATCCACGAACACGTCGCTGGAACCAACTACCTACTCACGGCCTCGAAACCACGACTTTCGTTATGGAGCCTCCCCCAAAGCCTCAATCGGCGCTTTTCCAAGTGTACCTGCGCTTACGGCCGCCGCCAGCGCCAAATTCGCTTTACCCAACTTTAACCACCTCCGACCGGTTCGTCACAGTAGAGGAGTCGAACGAAGGCGCCCCGACGCATATTACGCTCAACCCACCGAATGATAACAGGAGGAGGGCTGTGGAAAAATTCGCGTTTACCGAGGTGTTTGAAGAAGAGGCGTCGCAGCTGGATATTTTTCATGGAACGGGTGTGATACCCCTCGTTGAGGGCGTCCTTGCCGCAAACGGCGGGGATGGGAGAGATGGCCTGCTGGCAACCCTCGGGGTTACGGGGTCAGGAAAGGTGAGACAACGTGCCCTGAAATTTATTCATAAACAATACTGATGCGAAGAAGAGCCATACGATCTTAGGATCTCGCAGTCAACGCGGTCTTACTCAACTCGCTCTCGATCTCCTGTTCCGCTCTATCTCAAACAACATCCTCGACCCCTCCACCACCTACTCTCTACACGCCTCTGTGGCCGCCTCAGACCCTTCGGAAGCACAGGTCCTCTCCTCACAAGGCTTCTTGGACATCATATACGGCGATCAATCATGCACCAGCCGCGCAACCTCACGCGCTGCGACGCCGATGAGAGTACATACCCCCTTTCATATCCCCGGTTCATTCCCCCGTCCCTCCCACTCCCCCCACGAGAAAAGTTTCTACCCTATCCTCCCACGGCTCAGCAGCCGCGCCGGAAGTCCCAAAAGTCAAGGACTTGCCAGGCCACTTACCCCGCCAGAGCCGCACCGCGCACAAGCGTCCGCCCGGACCCCTTCTTACATGAAATCCACGAGAACCTATGCCACAAGACTCCCAGGCCAGAAAGATGCTAAATTCCAACTCAAGGGCGAATCCATACCGCCAACCCCTAGACGACCCCTCCCACGCTCAGCGCCCACCCCCGCTTCACCATCTATCGAAGATATCACTCTCCCCTCCGACCCCGCCACCGACTACGCCGTCGTAATCTCCATGTACGAAGTCTACAACGACCGCATCTATGACCTTCTCACCCCCTCCCCCCGCACCCCCAGCGTCAAAGAACCCCGCCGTCGCCCCCTCCTCTTCAAACCCACAGAGGCTAGCCCAGAGCGCAAGCTTGTCGCCGGTCTACGCAAAGTCATATGTGCCTCCGCGCGCGAGGCTCTCATGGTCCTCGAAGCGGGACTGCATGAGCGCCGTATTGCTGGCACGGGGAGCAACAGCGTCTCCTCTCGCAGCCACGGCTTCTTCTGCGTGGAAGTTAAGAAGCGGTCGCGCAACGCGAGGGGAGAGGCAGGGCAGTGGCGCGGAAGCGCGCTGACTATCGTGGATCTTGCTGGGAGTGAGAGAGCAAGGGATGCGAGGACGCAAGGCGCGACGCTTGCGGAGGCGGGGAAGATCAACGAGAGTTTAATGTATCTGGGACAATGTCTGCAGATGCAGAGCGAGCTAGGGAATTCGACAAAGGTAAGTTTTCTAGCTCCAATGGTGCCATTGTGGTGCACATGCTAACCAACACAGCCCAACCTCGTCCCATACCGCCAGTGCAAACTTACCGAGCTCCTCTTCTCCAACTCCTTCCCCTTCACCTCCTCTGGATCTTCACACGCGCCGCGCCCGCAGCGGGCCATCATGATCGTTGCTGCAGACCCCGTCGGCGATTTCAACGCCACAAGTCAGATCCTACGTTACTCTGCATTAGCGCGCGAGATCACTGTCCCGCGCATCCCGTCGATCACGGCATCCGTCTTTGGGGGACCGCCGCCGCGGAGCATTAGCGGGAATAGCGGCTCGTATCAGGGGCAGCAGGGTCATGATGAGAGGGCTACGATGGAGAGGGCTGCGATGGAGATTGCGAGGTTGAGTGAGGAGATGGATATGTTGAGGGCGGAGGTTGTGGCGGAGAGGGAGGGGAGGGAGGAGGCGGAGGCGAGGCTGGTGAGTGCCGAGGAGAGGGCTATGGAGATTGAGGCTGTGGTGAGGGAGGAGATGTGGGGGGAGATGGAGGAGAGGTTTGAGACTGAGTTGAAGAGGTGGAAGGCAAGGTGGGAGGAGGAGAAGGAGAGGGGAGGTGAGCATCTTGATCGTAAGGTTGAGGTCCTGGTGAGGGGGCTAGGGATGGAGGGAGAGGGGAAGGAGAACCACGAGGGAATGGAGGAGCTGGAGGAGGAGAACCGCGCGCTGAGGGCTATGGTAGTAAGGCTACAGAGGGAAGTTGGGGGAGGTAGCCCTACAAAGAGGACCGGGGAGTCGAGGGACGTCCTGGGTCATCTTGGGACGCAGACGAGTCCCGTGAAGGGGAGAGTGAGGAAGCTGGGAGGCAGGAAGTGGGACTTTGCCGCTGGCGAGGAGGGAGATGAGATCTAGAAGCTGCTGTTGTTGTTGTGGGTTTCTCACGCAGGTTTCGCTGTGGACTTGGAGTTCTGGATACAGGTGCGGGTGCTCTCGGCGCTTGGTGTACGCTATGTTTCGTGTACGTGTTTGTTTTGTTGGTCATAATCTATGAGCGAGATTTCCAGTCAGTCGGTCCGACGCTAATAGCTTACTTTCACACTGTGCTCCATATTTTGATCCCGTGTGTGGTGATGCTTGCCTGCCTTTGTGGGGGAAGGCGGGTGGATCAGGGGAGTGTGGAGAGCTTGCTTTTGTGGGATGCTGATTGAGTTTTGTTGAATTAGAAAACCCCCACCCCCTCCCTACATAAATGGCCGTTGTCCCGGCGTTAGGTCTTCCTATTTCTAATGTAAATATAAAAGTCTATATATTCCGAGTTTGTTATTCTCTTCTTCAATAATGTCTGGGTTTGCATTGACTTCATAAATGCGATGTTAATGCGTTCGGCTATAAGCTTTCAGGGGACCTTGAGCGCGCAAACGATAGCAAACCAATAATAAACCAGACGGGACTTAGCTCCGCGCGTCGAAGCCAGCTTAGTAGACTCGCAAACAATCCCCTTCTAGTCAAGCTCTACCCAGCCTCCACAACTATAGGATTAGACACATTTGGTATAGTATATTTATGGCATTGGTAATTTGTTCGGATGTGCGCCTCAGCTCTGCCTTGTTTGCGGGCTGGGTTGAGCCGGAAGAGATTTCTGATGATCGTTGATGGCATACATAACGCGAAGCATAACGCACTAACTCGAGAGCATACTCACTTTCTCGGATCGTGACATCGAAATGTGCTTCATACGGCCCTTTTAGGTAGGTCAAAGAGTCAATATAACATAATTATTTTCACTTCTCACATGTAAAAGTAATGGCCCCTGCTGGTTCCTGATGGTTCCTGAGAATCATCGTCGCGTGATACCCCCATACCCCATACTGTAATAGTATCCCCGCGCGCTAACCCTATCCCAACGCAGCGTTTCTATACCCCGCATGTAATCCGTGTGCGTCCACATGCCGAAAAGTTAATCCCCAGACTGTCAAACCCAATCCCCATATTATATCCCCAGAATTCCGCTTTTTTCTTAACATGTGAAAAATTATTGCCCCATAACGAGAAGCGGATTGCGCGTAATGGGGACCCATTACTATTCCTGCCCTTGGGCAGATGGAGAATATAAAGAGTGTGGGGAATCCCCGAGGAAAAGCAGTTGAACCAGACAAGATCAGCATGCTACGGCCTTCATCTCAGTTCTCGCCAACTCCCAAAGAAGACAGTGCCTCTGCATTTAGCTACTCGGAAAGATGAAGTGCTTCACTACTCTCGTGAGCTATGCCTCATTATTAGCTTTGGCTTCTCATGTCTCGGCCGTGCCCACCCCCGAGATCAACCAGGCCCTTGAGGCACGTCAGGCCCTCGAGGCACGTCAGGCCCTGGAAGCACGGCAGACCACTGGCGTGAACTCATCTAACAACAAGAACATCATCAACCCAGCCACCGCGATCTATCCCACGAAGGCTGCCGGAGATGCCCCTTACTCGGTAGACGAGAACACCCTTCGCAGCGCCATCTACATTCCATCGACGTTCCAGTATGGCACGACCGGAAAGCAACCCGTGCTCCTGGTTCCCGGAACTTCGCTTCCAGGAGGGGTATCATATTCGAATGCCTTTGGAAAGTTGTTGGCTGCTTCCAGCTACGCAGACCCGGTATGGCTAAACATCCCCGGCTATAGTTTGGGAGACGCCCAGGTGAATGGTGAATACGTGGCCTACGCCATGAATTACCTTTCTGGCATCAGCCAGCAGCAGAACATCTCTGTGATTTCATGGTCCCAGGGAGGCCTCAATACACAGTGGGGATTGAAGTACTGGCCGTCGACCCGGAGCGTTGTGTCCGATTTCGTGGCTCTCGCCCCAGATTTTAAGGGCACTATTGAGGCCGACTTGGTCTGCAGCGGATTGACCATTGCGCTCTGCACACCATCGATCAAACAACAAAGAGACAAGTCCAACTTCATCGCTACATTCCGAAGCAACGGCGGCGACAGCGCATATGTTCCCACCACAACATTCTACAGCACCACCGACGAGATTGTCCAGCCAGAGACTGGAACCGGCGCGTCTTCTATTATATTGGATGCTCGCAATGTCGGTGTCTCAAACAACCAGGTCCAGGATATGTGCCCCGGTACCATTCAAGTTGTTCTCCACGAAGGTGTTCTGTACAATGCGGTTGCTTGGGCTCTCATCGAAGATGCACTCACCCATGATGGACCAGGAAACCGCTCTCGATTGGATACCTCGACACTATGCAGGGCGTTGACTGCCCCAGGTCTGAACGGCATCACGGGTGAAAGCATCTTGCTTACCGCTGTTCCCAACATCGTCGCGTACAAGACTCATGTTTTCACCGAGCCAGCTATCGCGGCATACGCGAAATGAGCGGGGTAATCACGCTTGAATCTTAAGTCTTAAGACTGCTGCAGTTGGTAATCACTTCATTGCGTATTAGCTGCTGCCAAGCATCGTCAAGCCCCTCCCAACGTAAAACTTGGGAGCGATGAGCGTCGGAACTGGAGGAAGGTGCGACCCGCCACCAGTATACAGAGTAGGCAGGCGCAATAGCCATGTCATTGAGTATATATTACATTGAGTATATCTTATGAGACTATGAATACAATAAATATTATTACATACACATAACTACACAAGTCCAAATAAATCATTGTCTCTACCTATCGGTAATTAGTTGCCGCAGGTCCGGCCTTAGTTGTAGACACAAGAATTGACAACACCATTCGGACGAATGGCCTCGCCTGTATTTGCTCCTAACACATACTGTAGCATATGTATGCAGAGCTGTCAAATATTTACTAACTACACTACACAGATTGATATTTCCACGTGCCTCTACAAGTTTACGAAGTACGACTGATCAGATCATAGCCAAGGAGCCAAGAAACTCCGAATTGCCGGCAGTATTGCCCCTGCAACCCCCGCACTCCCCCGCGCTCCTTCATTCGTGGTTAATGGCCTTCTCGACGGAGAATTAACTTCGCGATTATCCATCGCCCATCTTTAACCCGAGATAAACAAGTGCTCGTTGGAAGCTCAGGATAGGAACAGGCGCACGGCATGGGAAGATCATCTAAACCCCAATTTTTAGCTGCATCATGCATGGATCATATGGTGCAATCTCGGTGCACCATCTTCACCGAGGGCTCTTGCGTGCAAAAGTTAAGTGACTGCGTGACGTAGTAATTATCTATATAGTCTGCAGTTTTGACCCTCACTGACTATTCAACCACGGCAAGTTAAGTTTTGCCTAGGGCGTGCTTCATTTCCAAAAGATTTTGGAGTGAATCCTCACGCAAGTGGCTTTCAATCATGCGGACCCCAGTTTATCTTGCCCTCTGCGGCTTGTTTGGATTGGGCACGGCTTCATCTACTACCAATTCTGGATCCTCGAACGCGGCAACTGTGCATTGGCTTGGTGACAAGCCCGCATACAACCTCGGAACAACCTTTGGCGTCCCATGGCCAAAGGGTCAACACGATCCCAAGAAAACCAAGTTTACCGTCTCCAGTGGATCCAATGAGAAGGACCTCCAGTCATGGGTGACTGGCTACTGGTCCGATGGCTCAGTCAAATGGACTGGACATGCAATTGCAGCATCTGAGAACATCCTCGACGAATACACCGTGACCGCTCAAAAGTCGGCCGCATCCGTTGAGTCTGCCAGCACGAACAGCCAAACTAAGTTGAAGGTTACCGATACCGCAAAGAAGATTACCGTCGACACGGGTAAACTGAAAGTGTCGTTCCCGAAATCAGGCAGCAACATCATTGATACGATTCAGACTGCAGGTGGGAAGATAATTGGGCAAGATGGTCGACTTGTCCTTCAAAGCCAGTCGGGTGTGGATTCCAACTCCGATAGTCGTGGAAAGCAGTCGATTAATAACTTCAACTTCGCGAGTAAAATCGAGGAAGTTACAGTCGGAAAGCAGAATTCCGTGCGTGCGTTGGTCACTGTCCGTGGCAAGCACCAGGTCACAAGTGGAGGCCCCCATGATGACTGGCTTCCATTCGTCCTGCGTTTCTACCTGTACGCCGATTCAGATGCCATTCGACTTGTTCACAGTCTCGTCTTTGATGCACCTGCTGAGAAGAATTTCATCACCGGCTTGGGGATCCGATTCGGAGTCCCTCTGAAAGGAGAGGAGCTATACAATCGCCACGTTAGGATTGCTGGTGTCGACGGTGGCCTTCTCAGCGAAGCGGTGAAAGGAATCACTGGCCTAAGGAGAGACCCGGGAGCGGCCGTGAGGACTGCACAATACGAAGGTGTTGTGCTTCCAGACATTAGTACCTGGGACACGCGGGTGTCAACCAGAATGAAGTGGATCCCAGCTTGGGGCGACTACAGCTTATCTCAACTATCTTCCGATGGCTTTACCTTGAAGAAGCGTACCAAAGCTGGACAAAGCTGGATCAACATCTCTGGAGGAACACGCGCTGGGGGACTTGCATATCTTGGTGGTGCTACTCAAGGTGGACTGGCCGTGGGACTGCGTGACTTCTGGAAGCGCTATCCAAGTGGTCTTGATATCAGCAACGCAGCTTCAGACCTTGGAGAGATCACGGTGTGGCTCTATGATCCAGCAGCCGAGCCATTGGACCTCCGCCCCTACCATGATGGCCTGAATGAGACAACCTATGCCGATCAGTTGGACGCTCTTGAAATAACATATGAAGATTACGAACCTGGATTCAATACTCCCTATGGAATTGCTAGAACAAGCGAGGTCTTTATTTTTGGCTTTGAGAAGACGCCCTCGAGAGACACACTATCGGACTTGACAGAATATTTGAACAACCCGCCTGTTCTGACTGCAGAACCCGCATACATTCAGGAAACAAAGGCACTTGGATCCTATTGGGGACTGCCTGACACCATTAGTGCCCTTTCTGCACAGATTGAAGGCAATCTCGATTTCATTTTCAAGCAGTATCAAAAGGAGGTAGAGCAGCGCAGGTGGTACGGATTCTTAAATTACGGCGATTTCATGCATTCCTACGATACGGATCGACACACCTGGCGATACGATGTGGGCGGGTATGGCTGGGATAACTCGGAGCTTTCCCCCGACCTATTCTTCTGGCAATACTTTTTACGCACTGGCCGAGAAGATGTCTATCGTTTTGCAGAGGCCCTCACTCGCCACACAGGTGAGGTCGATGTTTATCATATTGGTAATTGGAAGGGCCTGGGTACCCGCCACGGTGTCCAGCACTGGGCCGATAGCGCAAAGCAAGCCCGTATCTCGCAGCCACAGTACCGCAAGTACTTCTACTACCTCTCCGGGGGCGACGAGCGGATCGGAGAGCTATTTGATGAGCTTCTAGACACCGAGAAGACGTACGGAATTCTGGACCCTCAAAGGAAAGTACGCACAGATGGCTGGGTTCCAACCCCTAACTCTACGGTTGCATTCAGTCTGGGAACCGATTGGTCTGCCCTTGCCGCTGGATGGCTCATTGCATGGGAACGCCGCGGACTCAGATGGGAAGAGGCGAAGACTAAGCTAACCAGCACAATCACCAGCATCGCCAAACTCAAGTATGGCTTTGTCACTGGATCTGGTCTATACAGTCTTCAGAACAGCACCTTAGGCCCCCCTCCATTGGATCCCGACAACAAAGGTCTCGTCGCTGTCTCCCATCTCTCGGCCGTATTTGGTCTCCCAGAAGTGGTCTCCGACGCTATCGAGTACTATGGTGACGACCTCCCAGCAGGGTTCAAAGACGCATGGTACGATTACTGTTACTACTATGCCGCAAGCGGCGATGAACAGGCAGCTCGCTATGGGGTTAAGTTCAAGGATATCAGCTTGCTACAGGCCCACTCGCGTCTCACAGCGTATGCCGCTCACCAGACCGGCAACACGACGTTGGCCAAGCGAGCGTGGCGTGATCTCTTCAAATCGGATGGTCTTAGTCCAAGTGCACCCTGGAATACTACCCATAGGAGTGGTAGCTCAGTCTTGGTGGCTCTTGATGAAGCGGCCTGGCTCGGATCAAATGATGTCGCCCAGTATGGGCTGGCTGTCATCCAGAATTTGGCTTTGGCACGAGGTGCTCTTGATACTTGGAATTCTTAGTTTAAAATTATACTTGAGGATCCTTATTGGACAATTTTAACATTTAGTAGATAATAATTATATTATATTTGCACGCTTTGCTGTCTATTTAAACTACTTCTAGGGTATTACAGGATTGATGACCCCTACAATATATTTGTATATTCCTCTACGTCCAGGCGCGGTTTGTCCCGCCATAGCTCTCTGATACTGGCACGATCTAAACCGGAAGAACTGGCTACAGCAAATACCCCTGTGATAAGCCACGCCTCGCTAGAATTACCCTGGACCTGGAAGTGATGATGTAACGAGGGAATGCGAGATCTCTGTGCCACCAAATTTGTGTTTGAATCTGGCCTCAAGAGATCGCTTCGACACTCATGCCCACCTAGTATGGGATCGATGGGTGGCCGCTTTCGGGATCCGGCTGATAAATCAGCAATGCCGCTTGCTCCTGCGTCAGAAAGAACCAAGCAATCATAATCTCCTTCCCAAATACCCTCCTGCGCCACGTCTTCTGCCTTTTCATCGTCACTGGACGATAAGTCTCTCAGCTCCGGAGTAAGAGTTGGCAGAACACCACCTTTAACCCCTTTACTTGATATTGCAAAACCCGCATCCACTAACTGGAATAACGAGTCTGAAAAATACTGGGCTTTCCAAGTCAATACATGTATTCGGACATGCCAACCCGGCCACCTCTCCAAAGGTGGAATAAGAATAGTCTCAATTCTAAAATCGGTAGATTTCCACGGCCTCCACGCGCTTATGAGGACAGGCACTGTGGCCACTTTCGATCCACTATCTTTTCGGCCCTCTAATGTGAGCTGGACTGATTTGATCCGAGCAGATTCTGGCTCCCACCGAGCTTTCCATGTGTCACGACCGTCATTGCTAACAGATAGGGTGCTGTCGGGTGCCATCTGGGAGAAGAGAGGGCCAGCTGGAACACTGAATGCGAATGCGGATGAGTATGCGAGTTTGCAGTATTTGGCTTCTCTGGCCCTGTGAGGCTTTTTCGTCGATTGTCCTGCGGAGAGGAGGAAATGATGCTCTGGAAGACTACAGGTGATTTGTGCGGCGGGGTTAACGACACCAAAAGGGCCAAGGCTTGCAGTTGCTGGATCGCCTTGATTTCCCAGCCCATGGTTTACCAGTTTGTCTGTTGAAAGAGGATGGGGGAGCTCTTTACACGTCCAAAAAGGATGATCCTCGCTCAATCTAAGGACCGAAAATGTTTTCAAACACCAGTAGAGCGACTGTGGCGAGTTATAATCTTCACTCATAAACATGTTTGGGTATGTATAGCCGATATTGAGGGTTCCATCCGTGTTGAAGATATCGGAGTGCTTCGCCCACCAACGGAGGTGGCGCAATAGGAGTCCCTTGACAACGCCCAGGTCGTTCAAAGGGGCTGGAAGAGGGATTTCAGCTACGACCGCTGCTGACCAAAACGCCGCAAATGCAAAACGGTATGTCAGACTCCTACCAAATGGGATGGCAGCACCTTTGACATGTAAGAAAATGCACAACCAATGTAGGATTCAAGGGCCTGTAAATTGTAGGAAACTCACCATTAACGTCAAAGTACCTCCAGAAGGTCTCTGCAAATTCTCCAGCTTCCGATCGATAACGCTCGACCCTCTCGGGATCAAGGTCCTGTGCGAAACGGACGTACGCCAACTGCGAGTACTGAATTGCAAAGCTGCCTGAGTAGTAATCTGCTTGCCTCTTGTCGGCAGACCATAGACCATCCGACGACCAACCATCGCCGATATAAAACGAGTCTAGCGTTTCGAAATCGGCGTCCATGAATGGCTTGACCTCGTCGTGGGGGACTCCACAGGATTTGACCAGTGCCAGGTTCACCAAAATTCTAAACCAACGCCAGTTTGATGGGGGAACTGTCTTTTCGTTTATTAGGCGCAACCAGGTTACAATTCTGTCTCTCTTTTGGTGATCTACTTGAGATTCTAAGCCTGGCGAGCTCGCGGGGGTTGATAGAAATGCTGAAGGGGCTGTCAAGAGCGCATATGCTATGGGCTCCATTTCCACCATGCGTTGATCATGGTCTCCCGTATGGCCCCAAAATGTATCCGAATTCGGATCAACTCCAGCGCCCAGTCCGCGAATCCATGACTCGAGACCTAGATCATCAGCTCCGGAAGCGGTCGCGGACGCTGTGGGTTGAGCTGCAAGCAAGTCCGCAACAACCCAGAGCGGTCTCGCAAAGCCCTCGAGCTGAGCAGAAATTTCATCAAACCCTGTTCCTGTTGCGGTGGACAACTTGATTCTGGCACCGCATGGTGACTTGTAAGGCGTTAGAGGTTTGAGGAGGGATGTGGCAGCTCGCGAGACATCATCGCGGGACTGGAATGGATTATCGGAGAACCCTAATAGCGGTGGCATATTGAGATCGATGGGCGATGGGCAACACCAAGAGAACAAGACAGAAATGGCAAGCTAGAAGATCCTCCAGGCTTCCAGGTCGGAAACAATATTGAAGGCTGCCTCTGCTCACCCCAGTCGCGCCACTTCGTACTACTCTAGTTCCTCGGGTTAGCTATCGACGCCTCATAATAATCTCGCAATACATAAAATCATAAACGTTACCTCCAGCAGAAACGATGCACGCTCCAATGTCACCAGGTGCTTTCGGGGACTAGAAGGTTCGGATGAGTGGTTGACTTGCGGCAGTTCAGGGCTGGTGCGGGGAAGAGCAGGGATAGTTTGCGGGGGTTGATATGATTTGTGGGCTCAATTTTGCGGGGTTCGGTATTCGGGGTTACTGTGGCGGAGAACGGGCAAAGGCCAGCGGGCATTGTATAAAGGTAAACCCGTCAACCGGAAAGTGTCACTACAGCTCCCTTACCTGGCGATTATTGATTTTGGGCCGAAAAATGGATTCATCGCAAACTCCACTTCCCGCTTCTAACAGACCCGCATGTCGGGAATGTCGGCGACGTAAGCTTGGCTGTTCGAAGGAGCTGCCAGCCTGCAAAGAGTGCAGAAGGCTAGGTAAACACGGCTCATTCCAATAAGCTTTACTGTTGCTAATCGTTTGCGTTATTAGGTGCTGGATGTGTTTACGAAGCACGCGAGAAACCCGGCTTGAAGCCCGGGGCGGTGGAAAACTTGAATAGGAGAGTGGGTTAGTATTACAATGCCATTTTGTTTGCATTGCCATTTATTTTTATGGGCGATACTCTGCGATTATTACTGATTATTTGTTAGACAGGGTTGAGCAACTGTTGCAGCAGTTGCAACAACAGACCGAGTCAGCCCAGAGCTCTGGATATGCGCCAAGTCCTGCTTGGCGTAATGGCGACGACCACAGGCCGCGAGAAGCTTCCGAGCTCTTGCAATTATTCGAAAGAGAGATGAGAGAGTTTAAAATGATGAATAATCGTCGAACCGCTGCTTCACCTCAAGGCTCAGCTCAGCCAGAGAGCCAATCGCTAGAAGGCCCCAAGCGGTCAGCTGAGTTCTCACCTTGCCATCAAGCAAAACGGAGGCGCTTGATATCGGAAGGAAATTTCAATTGGGGAGAACTAGTATTGTGTTCAGATTCCCTGGACAAGCAATCTTCAGCATACTTACTGGATGGCGTCTTGGACAACTACTTCTCCCAGGTCCATCCGTGGCTTCCCATGCTGCACGAGAACAGTTTCCGACAGCAACTCGCAGAACAAGTATATGATGAGAATATTGAGGCAATCTTGCATGCCATGGTAGTTGCAGCTGTGAGGTTGGTCATACGCCCAGATACACCGGCAAGCATTAGGCGCACATTGAAGTTGACAAAGCGCTCTCGAGACTGGGTATTGCTCCATGCATTTGGCTCGTTGTCTGTTGAGAACCTACAGGCTCTGCTCATTATTGCCTTTGACTATGTATGATTGTAGAACCCTGAATATGTATTGATTATATCTAATGAGAATAGATCGGAAGAGGCCAGGCGAACAGCGCATGGTCTATCGTGGGCTCACTTACCCGCACCGTGGAATATCTCCAACTGAGTGTCGAGGTTGATGAGACTGACGAGCAACCATTACTCAAGCCATGTCCTATTGTTCCATCATGTAAAGACTGGACTGAGATGGAGACCAGGCGAAGAGTGTTCTGGAATATTTTCAATCTAGATCGGTAAGTGCGGCAATGCACCCGCATCTGCTTGGTATATTAACTAGTTCTAGGTTATGTTCAGTCATGACAGGGTACGCTCCCACGACAGCATTCAATAGTTGCCCTTTTACTTACCTATTTTTAGGTGGAACACCAGCCTCACATCCGACGATGTTCATCGACGGCTTCCAGTAGACGGTGTACTATGGCGGAAGAGAGAAGCAGTAACAGCACCTTACTTCGGTATATGGGACAAGTCGGCTGGAAGGATAGGAAACTCCATCGCGTACTTAACAACACAATATCCCACTCTAGCGCAAAGCCCCGAAGAGGAGCACCAGAGCCCAGGATCGATGTCGAATTTTGGTCAGAACAATAATACCGAGGCGATGTCATCTGTCGGAGCCTTCGCCTATTGCATTGAAGCCACTGAGTCTATGAGTCGCGTTACGACTTATTTCCTTCAACAGAAAGTAAACCTTTCAGACCAGAAACATATTGGTAGCTGGTTGATGAGGTTCAAAGAGCTGGATTTGCGACTTGTACAGTAAGACAGTTTATCCCCCCCGCCTGTCTCATTCTGACACAACCTCCCTAGCTGGAAGATGTTTTTGCCTGGAAAATGGAAGGATACTAACATCTCACGGCGACCAACGGAGATCATAATGGATCCCAATCTAACACTCGCACACATCACGCACAACGCTTCCATGATTCTATTGCATCAATTGATTGCATATCCACCGGAGAACTGGGACTGGGCAACCCGCCTTCCAAGCCGTTGCAGCGCCGATACGTGTCAGACTGCAGCTCTAGAGACGTCGAGTATAACAGAAAAATATCTTTGGAGTCCAACGACTAGCAAGATAGTCAACAGCCAATTCACCTTCTGTGTATTTCTCGCCGCGAGGGTGTTACTGGGTAAGATACGACTCTACTTACTACTACTACCACTTTTTGCGTATTAGTCCTTATCAGTACGTATTGTTTGCTAATTCACATAGTTCACTGGAGATACTACGAGGATAAACATCCCCTTCCCGAATTTTTCAAGCTTATTGAAAGCCTCGACGCCCTATCCAATCGATGGGAAGGTTCCCGGAGACTGAATACGACAGGCCACGGGAACCTAGCTGCTAAATATGCGGGCTTGCTACGCCGGATGCATGAGAAATGCATCAATGACGTGAGCTTTCGAATTGAAGTCCTTGCCTACGCCAATGAACTGGGAGTCGACAGTATCAATAGTCCCCAAGTGGTCAACGTCGACCAAGAAGACACCAGTGACGAAGAAGATATCATGGCCAGAACGGAAGAAAACAGCCGGCGGCAGACAATAAATAAACCCAACCACGTCCGGAATTCTGAGGTCCAAGACGTGGCTAAGAACGAGGATCGGGCGGCCAGTGGATATCAAACCAACGAGTCAAATGGGACAACAGGGCGCAAGGGGACATTCCAATCAACCGGCGAGCTGCGAACATCAATAAGTATCGACCCAACACCGGTTCAACCCCCTGTCAGTCAACAGCAATACCCCTTAATGCAGCGACCGAATGTCCCGGTGATGCAGGGAAACGATATCGTTCCCGACGAGTTTACATATATCTCGCAAATGTTCCTCAACCAACAATTTTTGGATAGAGATCGGGTAATTAGTTACGATGAGGGAATGTTCGCGGCAAATATGGATGGATGGGAATAAGGTGGTCAATTGTTGATGATTCAGTGTATCTATAGCTCTAAATAAATGCTCAACTTCACGGCAATCCGAGAAGCTCCCAGCCCAATGTATCGGTTTACAGCTCCGATATTCTAGTAAATTGGAAATGAATGAAAATGCTGATGCGCTCTATACCCCGTGCGTAAATCATATTAACCCCATGCGGAGAAGTCGATTGCCAAACTGAAGCAGGTAATAGTCTCCATAAACTAAACCATGGTTTGCGTACCTGCGATTTGCGCCCACGTTGTTGTTCGCTGTCCCGTTCTTGAGTATGCCATCGAAGGTGCTTCCGGCCAGGACGTCTTCTACGGTAAGCTCCCTGGTGTCGTCTTCAGACCCCTTTTCTAACCCGTCAACAACAAACTTCGCCTTTTCCTCAGCAAGTGCACTCCGGAGAAGCCCCTTCACCACATCAATCGCTGCAACACGGAAACTTTCGGCAACGGCAAGCTGTCCATCTGCTACCAGAGCTTCGGACAGAATCATCATGCCATTGGCCGTAATAGAACTCGCCGAAGAGTCGAAGACAGGCTTGTCCGGATTTTCAACGGGCGCATCAAAGTCCCAGGGAGGAACGTTGTACCCGGGACCTAGACGCCGCAAAAAGTACTCGGTCAATCCACAGGCCGCATCGAGGAAAATGCGCTCTTTAGTCCACATGTATGTCTGTGCATAACCCAGAATAGCCCATGCCTGGCCCCGCGCCCAGGTTGAGTCAGTGGCATAGCCTTGGGCCGTGAGGCGTTGCTTTATAGCTCCAGTTTTCGGATCGATATTGGCTACGTGGCAGGTCGAGTAGATGGGTCCAGAGTATCCTGTTATTGACGCTTTGGTGCCTGATTCCAATCGAAGGTGGGATGTTAGCATGGTATGGGCATGCGTGCGTGCGATTGTCGCCAGGGTGGTGTCCTTGGTATAGGCTGAAGCGTAGAAAAGCAAGTCTAAGTTGCAGAGACTGTCGATGATGACAATATTGTTCTCTTCCATTGAGATAATGCTCACATCCTTCTTCCGGATCAAGTCCCAGCTGCGAATAGCCCCTGATGGCGCCACATACCGCGTTGCTAGACTGTATGCAGCCGTAACAATTGACTGCAAGCTGCGTCGATTACCCGTAAGTTCCCAGTCAAGCCGCAGGGCAGGCTGAACAATAAACCCAATGTCGTGAGTATCGGTCCTTGTTGCCATTGCATGAAGAGGCTCTGCCCATGCTCGGCATAGAGCGAGGAGAGATTTCTGGGGCAGTGGAGAGCCTTGCGACCCTGGATACCTAATTTCTCGCTCCAATAGTGTATATAGCGAGCCGGGGAAAAATCCACAGGTCCAAAAACTTGCTTCACGGAGCTCATAGCGGCCCTGCTGCGAGCCTTCCTGAGGGACAATCTCGGGGTAAGCAGCTGGAGGATCCTAGATGTCGTGTGTCAATAGAACTCGTGGAGTTTGAATTATAAAGGCTAAATTACGTTGTCCTTCAAGTCTCGTTGTGCAACACGCCATAGTTTTGCGGCTATATTTTCTGCGAAAAGTTGCTGGAGTTCGGCGTCCTTGGTTTGGCTAGTCTTCAAAAGAATGGAAGCTAAATCCTCGGCTTTTGGGATATGTGAGATAGAGACAGGACTGGCCGTGCTGTGTGTTGACGGGACTTCATGGAATTGTGAGAGTTTATTCTCAGCGGCAAGAGGGCCATAATTGTGATGAATCTGTAATTCAGTCATCGTCGTAATAGCCGTGATGCTTGAAATGAGCGAGAGTATGTTCGAGAAGAAGTTTATTCTATCGCAAGCTATGCAAAGTCGACCTAGGCTGGACACGGGAGAAAGAAGGCCGATGCCTATGTCATGATTTAAGTAACCCGTCTTGGAACTCCTCTTATTCCCAAATCCACATCGTGATCCATAATAAGCCTCAAAGTCCAGAGCGGCAAAGTTCACCGATGGCAAAGTGATAACGGAGAAATTCACCCGGGTGGGACAATTCGCTGCCGGCGCTAGTATCATCCACCTCCACATGGGACCTCGTTAAAGAGGGTCGGGCTACCAATACCCCGCAAACTCCGCTGTCAAAACCCCGTTACCCGACGGGAACCAACATCAGAACCCCAGGAAACACAAGCTTGTCATTCAATTGCTCGTCGAATTCGGACAAAATGGCGCCCATCACTATCCATTCGTCCTGTTCGCATCGCTGTGGCTTTACCGCCAAGAATCGACACGGACTGCGTCTCTGACTTCAACCTCTACTTAATAGTCGCGACTGCCGGCCGACTCTGGAAAATCAACACCCACCTGCCATCTCACCGGTCTCTTAACAGACCTCCCTTCCAATTATGGCTGAAGTTAAGCAAGCCGAGGCTGGCACGACGCCAGTGGGTAAGGCCGACGATGAGGTGTCGACCATGGAGAGAGGAGTACCTCCCAAGCGGTCCATCTGGAAAGCTTGGATGTACATGTTCGATTGGTATCCTAGCCATTACTCTGTCGAAGAGCGCAAGCTTCTCAGGAAACTCGACTACACGCTGATGCCATTTTGCTGCTTGATGTGTAAGTACACCATGCTCGAGATCAGATCATACCAGCAAATATCTTACTAACACGGAATAGTCTTTATTAAATGGCTAGATCAGTCCAATCTGAATAATGCATACGTATCGGGAATGAAGGAAGAGTTGAAGTTGAATGGCAACCAGTAAGTCTCATCATACCAAGCCAGTACCAAAGCATTTCTCACACAACCCAGGTATTCCTTATTTGGAACTTTCTACAACGTCGGATATTTGCTCTTCGAGATCCCCTCCATGATGCTGCTTTCCCGCCCCCACCTCGCGCGGTGGTACGTTCCCAGCATGGAAGTCGCCTGGTCAGCCCTGACCTTCATCCAATGCCGCCTACGTAACGAGTACGACATCTACGGCCTCCGCTTCCTCCTCGGTGTCCTCGAGACGCCCGCTTCCACTGGCTCGCTTTATATCCTCTCATCCTGGTACCGCGCGGACGAATTGTTCAAGAGAGCTGGCGTTTGGTACGTGTCGAGTAACGCTGGTGCCATGTTTGGAGGTTATCTTCAAGCGGCGGCTTACAACAATCTCAATGGTGTCATGGGGCGGTCAGGATGGAGGTGGCTGTTTATAATTGATGGCTGCATTAGCTTGCCGATTGCTTTAGCTGGATATATGATCTTCCCTGGATTACCGTCGAGCCCAAGGATCTGGTACATGAGCGAAGCTGAGCATGAGCTGGCAAGGAAGCGCATGATCGACGATGGCGTCAAGCCTAGCAAGAAGATTGGGAAGGCTATGTTGAAGAGAGTCTTTACGAGATGGCATCTATACGTTGGTGTTCTTTGTTATGTCTGGTGAGAAACCCTCCTTTCGTCGAGTGTCCCTCGATTGCATACTAACTAACATTTTAGCTTCCAATGTTCCTCATATCCAACAGGGCAGATGGGTCTGTGGCTTAAAGACGAAGCTAAGAAGCACGGAACCTACACTATCGCCCAGATCAATACCATTCCTACTGCGGTCCAAGGCCTTGCCATTATCTCAGCTGTTCTCGCAACGTCATTATGTATGATCTATCCTCTGTGGATTATATCTTCGGTTGTTTGCGCCATTCTATTGTTTTGCAACCTCGTCCTTCTGGCCTGGGATGTCCCGGTTGGCCTACATTGTAAGATGCTCACTCAATCTATACCGATGTCAAGTTATATGACAGTTGCTAACTGATCCGGCTTTAGACACGGCCAATTTACTCCTTGGATTAACTTCTGCGGTTACACCAATTTTGTTCCCTTGGGTGAATATCATTATGAAAGACGATGCAGAGGCAAGAGCATTTACGACAGGAGCAATGGTGAGTTTTGCTTTTGGATGCATATGAGAATATATTACTGACATTTATCTTTTAGATGACCGTGGGCTGGGCCTTCTTCTCATTTTACCCCATCACAGTGTTCCCAGTGGTTGAAGGTAAGATAGAACCATGCCCCTTCACCGAGAAGAGATACTAACGTACTCTAGCGCCCAAATGGAGAAAGGGCTACACTGTGAATACCGTCTTACTCTGTCTCTTCTGGGCAGTCTTCATGCTTGGAATGTTCCTCCACAGAAGAGAAACCAAGAAGGCGGAAAGAGACGCCGAAGCCGAAATCCCTATGGAGACCGATAAAAGGTCTGAGGAGTTTGACCACGTTGACGTGGTGGCGGGGAAGAGCTCAGAGGAGAAGATTTGATGATTGAACATTAATATAGTATTAGCGAGTCGTATTGGAACAATGTTGTCAGAAAATCAAATTTTACTTTTGTTGTGAAACGTCCTTTTGTCACATTTACATCGAAGTTCACAATCACAATCACAATCATTAACTTTCGGAATCATCATAGTAAGGTGGCATGAATGGGCTTAGATTTCACTCCTAGCTAATCATACAGGCGCCATTAAATCCTCCTATTCCGGAAATGCCACCCGCCCATCGACCCTAGTCATGATTTCGTGACTGGAGAGCAGTTCAACTCTCGAGTTGTTCAGTGCTTAGCGGCCTCCTTGTGGACATCAGCCTTGGTGTTGTGGCTGGCCTCGTCGACCTTGTCCCCGAGAGCATCCTTAGCGGCGCTGGCGCGGCTGGAGAGGGATGCGTCGCTGTCCTTGGCGACAGACTGGGATATAGTTAGTTTTCTGTTCTATCTTTGCCATTATAGTAGAGTAATGCTTACCTTGTTGGCCTCCTTGGAAGCCTCGGCGCCCTTGCCCTGGACAGTCTCGCTGACGTAGTTTGCGGCGTTCTTGATGGCCTCCATTTTGATTGAGTTTGGGCTGTTTGTTGGTTGGTTGGTTTGAGAGTGTGAAGATGATGATGTTTGATGAAGAAAGAGAAGATGATGAGAGAGGGAACCAGGAGGCTATATGTAGTCGACCGGACTGGCCCTTGCTTCCGTCAGGAGAAGGGGGAGGAAGAGAGGGGTTGAGTCCCTCAACCTGTTTAAGGGTATGTACGTCATGGAGATAGGTCCATTGTGATACTCTGGTCGTCTAGGATTCCCAGACTTAATCCTGTTTCGGCGAATGCAAGTCACGAGAGAAGGGGAATTTAGGGCGATTCTATGCAATTTGTCGCAATCCCATCCGGCGAGGGGTTCTGGGCCCTTGGCCAGGGTATAGCTAGGGAGTTGAGTTGACGTCACTGACACCAACCAAACGCCGGATACACAACCAACCGGTCAACCACTAAAGAAGGTAGCCACTAATATCAGCCACAGCCGCCACAAGTGGCGAAAAATGTGGGGAGCTAGAGGAGGAAGTGAGCCACAGTCAACAGCCACAGTAGTGCCTTGTTAACCTTGTTTGAACAGCAAAAAGCGGGGAATCCGCGTATCACAGACCACACCGAACACCGTAGACATCATTATTTGTGCCTTGGTTGAAATGGGAAAGTGGTTTCTGTTCTGGGAATTGTTGCATCTTTGGTTGCCCCTCCATTGCCCCTCCACTTGCCCCTCTCCTGTGCCCCTCATTGCGGCGCTTCGAGATGTGGCTCATACAGCTCATACTTGTTTCAGCGCTCTTATTACGTCACAACTCCCACCTGTGGCTTAGCACAACCGGAGTAAGGTCCAATTGCGAATACTCCGTCGTTTTATCGTGTCCCTGCTTTATAGTAGTCTATTATAAGCCGAGGTGAGCACAGGTCGGTTAGCTAGGAATCGAAATAGCATGTGTATTTGTCTGCGGAAGGGGGTGCTGCTTGAAAATAAAGTCACGTGATCATATGATACCAGAGCCCGTTGGCAACAAGGCTTCTGTGGCCGGCCCATCGTGGCAAGAAATAGTCGGTGTACGGCGAGAGGGTATATATTTGCGTCCGTGTCTATTATATGTGACACCGTGTCCAAAAGAGCCTCCTTCCTTACCTTAGAATTTGCAAACTCCGTTTGTTGAACGCCGTCTCAGGCTCAAAACATATCTCCCAAGTATTCCCACTACCTCTATGTCTTCCTCTCTTCTCGACTCTTCATCCAGCCGTCCAGAATACTCCCCACGTCCCTAAACCTCACCGGCTTTGTCATAAAAATATCCATCCCAGAGTCAAACGCCATTTCCTGATCATTCTGACTACTGAAGCCCGTCAACGCTATGACTAGTGCCGGTCCGATGATCGGCTGTAGCAACGGCGTCTCGACGGGGAGTAGTTGGTCCGTAACGCGTCCTGTTGTGGGGAAAGGGAATGCAGGCGGTGAGGGCGGGGTGGGTGGCGACGAAAGGGATTGGAGTTGGACCCCGTAAGCGGCGCGACGTTCGGCCTCGACCGCGCGGATTTTGCGGGTGGATTCGTAGCCTGTCATTATGGGCATGGATACATCTGTTAGGAAGGTGATTAGATGCCCGTGGGCATAGCTCAAGGAAGTGGGTGGCGAAGCTTACCCATGAAAATGACATCGAAACCCTGAGGTCGGTTTTGAAATGCTTGTAAGGCTATCAAACCGTTCGTTGCCTCTTCGTAGTCCCAGCCGTTCCTCTTCATGTAGGTTGCAAGTAGCATCATGTTAACTGGGTTGTCCTAAAAAATTATCAGTAGCTTAGTTGTCCGCCATGGTGCCCTCTCAGAAACTGACCTCGACCAACAACATCTTTGGTGGCTCTAGTGGGGCGGGTGGTGACTCCGTAACCTATCCAGTATTAAATCTTGTTCCGAAGAGATAGAGCTAGCCCTGTAGCTTATGTGGACAAAATGTATTACTCACACCCGCAGTATCCGAGATCAATGTTCCTTTCAATAGCTCGCTCAATGCACTTTCGCTCGGTACATCGCTCGAGTTCAATCTCACAGCCACATTACTCGACATCCTATGAATGAATGCCGGTCTTAGTTCAGCCGTTTCTCTAGCCTTAAAATCCGTCGTCAGCTGTATATCCAGACAAATGGCTTTTGGCGCGAAACTGATAGGTGACTTCAAATCTCCCAATAGCCTCAAGTTACTAGTACCTGCACTTACCCTGGTATTTTGTGGTGAGACTACAGGCAAGACTAGTCCACCCCGTGGTTCCGCCTGGATGGCATGGTCTGATTTTGACCTTTTGAGAGTGTCCTCTGCGTCGAGAATATTCAGTAGTGCTTTCGCTAGCCGATGGGGGCCACATGGTTTGCTGATGAACTCGACAAGTTGGCCGACTTCAAATTGAGATGTGTAGATACCACGTCGGGCCCCGTTACTACAGAGAATGAGCAACAGCTGGGAGCTGCTTTCTGTGAGTCTGGTGGACTTGAGGAACTCCGATTCATCCGAGATGACGATGTCAGCGACCGAATTATCCGAGTTAATCGCCAGGTTAAACCACTCCACGGCATATTTTACGATAGAAGCCTTCAAGCTTGTGATCGCGTCTATCTGGAGATCTGATTTCCCTGCTGTATTGTCGAATCCACGGATGGTAACCGTGCGGTCACGAGCACGGCGTCGAACGGCAGCGATGGAATCTTCGGGCATTGGCATCATCAACTCTGGCGATTCGCTCGTTCGCTGTAGACGATCATCCAGAGGTAGGCTAAGCTTTATCTCTGTGCCCTTGCCAGGTTCACTGTGAACTTCGATTATCCCACCTGACAAATCGACGATTTGCTTCACGATACTCATGCCGAGGCCAGTTCCTGGGGCTGTCACATTCTCCTTGGATTCAGTTAGCATTAATTACAACGACCTAGCATAATAGATCGGATGTGATCTTTCAAACCTGCGTGAAAGGCATGAATAATTTTGTCTTCATGAATTCACTTGACATCCCCTGTCCAGAGTCCGATACCGTCATCGTAATCATGGTTCTGTCGACGCTGTCGCCATTCACACTTGGATTCACAGAAGGTATGTTTCGAGCTTCCAGCTTCACCTTGATATAGCCATCACTTGTATACTTTAACGAATTCCCAAACAAATTCATTGTCAAACGTCGCCAAGTTCCTGGGACGGTGGGGAAATTCCAGTCATCTCTGAAGTCTATGTCAATTATGACTGTAAGCGCATCATCAGAGAAGTCAAACTGGAGCTCATCCATTGTCTTGGTGTCTGTATCGCGACTGTTCAACGATTCTCTCATTCGGCTCTTGGTTGTATCCGCCAGGCCGTGTGAAGATAGTCCATTGAATTCGAATCCGGCGAAAACACCATCCAGAACCTCTTCAATAATTGCAGAGACATCGAGGTTTGCAACGCTCCCCATTGGCTGCGTACTTACCTGTCCGAACTTCTTGATCTTTGAAAAGTCTAAAACGTGTTCGATAGTGTCCAGCAATGTCCGGCCACAGATATCTACTGTATCGACTAGATTTCGTTGGAATCCATCCAAGACAGTATCTGCCAAGAATTCTACACTTGCTAGAATTCCATGCAGCGGGCTTCTCAGCTCGTGACTAACGTTACTGATAAAGTCGTCCTTTGCGAGGTCTGCGCTCATTGTATTCAATCGCGTGACTTCAGACATGACGCTGTGCCCAAAAGCTATGAGATATGACAAGTGGTTTTCAATAGAAAATATCCGAGTCGCTGAGGTTGACCAAGCGAAAGACCCCACAAAGCATCCAGATGTTGAATCATACAAAGGTACGAAAAATATTTGTCGGGCTCTTGGAAATGCTTTCAGCAAGCGTAGAATCTCAGCTCGTTTACGCGCATTATGACGGGTAAGCTTGGCGTCGAAAGATACGTTTTTAATGGTGACTTGTGATCCGTCTGGTGAGGAGATATCCACCGGACGCATAACCGGCCCATTCTCGTCAAAGACAAAAAGCTCTCCCAGAGGGTAGTGCCTTACAAGAGAGGTTAGGAGACTCTGATCGATGGCAGTAAAACTGGCGTCAGATCCTGTAGTTTGGTCAGCCCACGAAGAGGTTTCTCGCGTTGAATATCCTAAAACGTCAGACTTCAACTTGATTGCACCCTCGTTGCTGTGGTTGGCGTGGCGTTTCGTCCGTTGCACACGAGGGCGTGGTCCCGCCTTGACTTCTTCGTCACTCGAGCTTTCAGAGTCCTTGCCTTCCAACCGGCGTGGATCTGTCTCGAGGGTGCTGCGACCCTGATAGAATCTGAACGGGGCATCGAAGAATACCGCACCATCAACCTCCATGCCTTCTCGGATAAGATTCGAGGCACGAGAAAACGTTGTACGAAGCTGATTTGAAAACCCGTCATTGGAAAATGCGGCGTCCTTCCCGCTGGTGATCTTTCTTGCGACATCATCAGCGCCCTCAAATACAGACTTTAGCGTTGGGACTTGTGACGAGGAAGAGCTCCAGGGCGAGTTATTGAAGTTAAAACGCGCGTCCGGGTTATTAAAGCTATGCTGCAGGGGCGATTGGGTTTGGCTCATCAGGGTTTCCGATGCGGAGTTCGCAGATTCAGTGGATACAGATGCGTCGACGTCATTCGTATTGCTTTCCCAAAGGAAGCCCACTCCAGCACCAGCTGGAAGGTTATACTTCTTGACTCTCTGCCAATCACCCTCCATCGTGCCCTCGCCTTCAACGAAAGCATGGAGAGCTTGGCTCATCATAGTAACTCTAACAATGTCTTCCTTCGCCCGTATATTCTCGAGATGATCCATCACCGTAGCTGCCATTGTGGTCAAGAACTGGGCTTGCTCAAGGCTGAAATCGGTCCTCGGTCTGTCGTCGACAACATAAACACAGCCAATATTAACGCCCCTCTTGTTAGTCAAAGCCACCCCGCAATAGAACCTCAGATACGGTGCGCCCTTCACGCAGTCCAGCTGGCTCGTATTTTCGTCCAAACGGAGATCTGGAACGAGGAATACCGGTGTCATTTCCGCTGCTGTATCTTGATTCGGCACAAGGCACAGCGTCTGTTCACAAAGAGAGGCTGCGCGCGGGACCCGTGCCCCGCTGATAGATAGCGACGCATTTTGTGCATGACCATCGTCACCGACAAGGCTCAAGTTGCTCGTTGATTCAGCAAGAAAATATTCATTCTCGTGATCAATGAGGGAGACGATAGCTCTTTGGGAGTCAAGGCGGAGTGCGATCAGTTGGGCAAAGGCTGTGAGCGCAGTGTCAGAGAACGACTTCTGCGTATCAAAGTTTGTGTCCTTTGGAGGGGCATGACTTGGAGACAGAGGGACATTATCCGCAGAGTATTCCGTTTGGACTGAAGGCTCTGCAATATTCCGCGGTTGGTAGTACCTACAGTTTGTAAGGCCCTTGCAACAGCCCACATTGTCTCGTCACTGACCTGTACACTTCTCTCGCACGAAACGTCTCTGCCGCCGACATGGTAGAATTTTAGGTTGGTCGGGTTGGTTAAAGACCAATCATGGTGGAGCGGCGGAGTGGTGGGGTTAAAATCCTAAATGCGTGTTTCGCAGACGTATCTCGCAGATCGCAGCTGATGGAAAACGGTCGCGAAGTATAGTGTGGTCCCTGATGGAACAATTAAGGCCTCAAGAATCAGGTAAATAGCGGGGTAGCTTCAACAGGATAACGCGACATCATGTTCAATTGGGCGCGCTGGATGATTGTCACATTCACTGGGGCGTTATCCAGAACGTATGGGGCGCCTTTCAAAGAGGAAATTTACAGTCTAGAATTCAGTTCCAGATGTACAATATTGTTTGGGGCATCAGTTTTGTCCAGACGTCAAGTTAAACTTCAACGATGTCTGGCAACTTTAGCTCCGGATCCCTGACGGAGAAAGCTATTACGCGCTATACCAAATACCTACTAGTGCGAACGAGTTTAGCCGGAGTTTCGCCTTGTGGACAATGACCGACTTCTGTCCAAGGTCGATTGATCATGAATAATTATCTGTGAGACTCCAGACATCACATAAAAGAGATATAATGACGGTATTTGCAATCTGCACATGAAATTGTCACCGTCACTAGTTTGTGGCCGACTCGACACATCACAACTGGCTTCAACACTAATCTATTCGCTAAGTTGTGATATCGTCATTTTCTCTTGTTGTGTTCTTCATATGAGAATGTTCACACACATGTAAATTTAAGGGGTTGTATAGGCATTCCATAACTCATTTTCTTGGTGATCTGTTTGTGAAGATTATCTCACTGTTGGTGTGATCATATCTCTGGTATGGTCAAGCTAATACACGTCGGACGGCTTTGGTATTGCCAATAGCATAATGTCAATTTAGCAGAGATGAGCCTACTCAATAACTCCCCAGCTAAAATAACTCGCCCCAATATTGCCGCCCGCCTAGCGAGCATGAAAAGCGCTTAAACCACTGCTGATTTCCATTTCCAGTCCATGCCTCCTCTACTTCTCTCATCGGGCGCCAATCTCGTCCAGGTCCTGTACACCAATAAACGCGATCCCCAGCAAGAAATGTCTCTTTACTCACCACCAGTGGCTGTGGCACAACACTAGTTATAGTAAGATCGGTGGATTGCAAACCTCCGGCTTTACACCAAGTAGCTTCAAACTCGAACCTATCCCTTCTAATATCCATCCAGGTGTCATCGCCGCCCAAGCCAGAAACAAGAGATATCATCTGTAGCGCCGGCATCTTGCGTTTTGCATTCCCAGCTGCGCCAAGCAACTCGTTCACTGCCTTGTCTTGCGGATAAGTCCTCGATTTCGTAAACTCATCGTAGCTGATAAGTCCCGTGGCCGCAGAATTGTATGGGAGAGAGTTGTCGGGATGCTGGACAAAGTACCAGGACCCAGACGGGCGTATGTCAGAGAATTGTATGGAATACTTCTTTAGGGATGGCCATTGAGGAATAGTTTTGGCCAGATATGCAAATTCCGAGTCCATGGGGATAATGGCGGGAGGCTGAAAAAGTTGCGGTGATACTATGAAGCTATGGATCTCCATCTCCTTCATAGTTGGGATGATAGAGATAGCATATAATGCCAAAGATAAACAGTCAATGCCGGGAGCTCCAGAATGCAGAATTGAAGGCGGATCGTCGTTTGTCATATACCACTCAGGCTCGTTGTAAGATTGTATGACGAAATGAGTGAGAGAAAGCGAAGCCAGCGGAAGAAGAGAAACGGCAAGTTCTAGAGATCATTACAAGTAAGCTCTCATGCATTAATATAACTATCCCCCCTCATATTTAGGGATTTGGGATAGGAGGTCAAATTCCTTGTACGTACTATATCGGAAATCTGGATCCACCAAGTTATCCCTGTGCATCTCGCCTAACTCGAGATGTAATTTCTTCAGAGCTGGGAACTTCATTGCTAGTCTTGTCATAGAGTCTTCTGTCATGTGTAGCTCATCTGACAATTGACCAAGGTGAAGGCTCGCCACACTCTTTAACTTAGGTAGATCGTCCACCGGGCCAAGCTCAACGTCAGGGTCATACAATTGTAGCATGCTGGTATAAAAGCGATAATCATTGAGGTAGCTTGAATATTCTATCTCTTTGAGGCGTAATTTCCGCTCTTGCTGGCCGTTGCTGTAGAAGTAGAAATCCGCGATCTCTAACGATAGCGACATCGAAGGAGTATGTTCTTCCCACTTTTTTAGCAGCACAAAGAACTCAGCAATAGCAACTGTGAATGCCTTGCCACTTTCCTCCCAGGCTTCCTTTGTAAATCTGGATTCTCTGGAGTATGCTGCTTCAGCACCCTCGGATGTAACAATGCCATACTTTATCTCCCTGAGTGCTGATCTGCGGCTCTCGGTCATAATTTTAGACCAGTATTCCAGTTCGCAAGATATAACATAAATCTCCCGAAACGTTTGTAATTCAATATGCTGCTGCCATGCCTTGCACACGGTGGCGTATACTGGGAGGTATGCCGAGACCTCAGAGGGTGGATTGGTAGGATAACTGTGAAGGTCATATCTTTTGCGAGGGAGATATGAGAGGATATCCGAAAGGATTTCAGGTGGAAGTGACGTTATTCCAGCCATGTCGATTGATGGAGCGGTGATTGTCGACAAGACTGTATATATGTTTGCCTTTGCTTGGTGTGATGGTGTAAAGTTGTCAGTGAATCTATGCAACCAGACTTATAGCCAGTTTATATCCAACACTGTTTGTGTGGGCATGATGATGTGAAGTAGGAGGTGAATTAATGTAACTAGCTGGTAGCTAGCAAGTTTGTATTTGTGTTTGTATTTTTCTGTGTGGTGTAATTATTTTTGTGACTATATTCGTAGTTGCAAGTGAATTTTTGATATTAGCCGTGCAAAGACAAGGTCAGATGAGTATAATGTATTATAGAAAGGCCGTTGTGATCTACTAGAGGTGACGACTAATACCGAAAGCAAGTTGGAGAGTGAAATGTGACAAATATGGAAAGCAGGCCTCCATGAAAACATGCCACATACGTAAATACATGCCTGCTGCCATATAAGCTTACCCATTCAATCACACCGAAACTTCAAATGCCATATCCTATTTTTTATGCTACACTTCAGTACATTATGTCGAAGTCTGATGAACCTCCTGCCGCACAGATATCCCTCTCCCACTCTTCCACCTCACATCCTCACCCGAGCTACCCACAATATCCTCCATGCTTTCACTTGTGACATGCCCCCGATGGATCTTAGTAGTCTGCGTCGTCCTCGACTGCAGTGGAATCGACCCATTTCGAAGCTCGTTCGTAAGCGCGCTCTTGTTATACCGATCTTCGTATGAGGTGTTATATGAAGTATTTTGGCGGCTGGAGAACAGGCTTTTGAAAGGTGGGAGGCAACCTACTATCACGGCTTGGGAGGGGTCAGCATACTGAGTACCGGATTGACTGGGGATGACTTGAACTTACACACGGTGGACTCGATAATACCCCATAATGCAAGCAGCACGGAGTCACTCGTGGTTGTAAATGCGATCTGAACAGCGCGAGCGATAGCAAAGACGATGATCAGAACACCGATACTGAAGACGCCTGCCAGGCCCATCTTCTCGGAGCCAGAGATGCGGACTTTCCATAATAGCCGCAGTGGCATTGCCATAACTGTTTGTCGTTAAATCAAATACAATGTTGTGATGGATAGGGTTGACTCACTCATTATATCAGTCAATACATCCACTATGGTACTGTACAGAACTGCGATAATTGAAGTCTTCATATCGATATCCTTGTTACATGACCCTAGATGGCAGTAAGAGGGTATATTCCCACGGAATCGCGGAAAGGGGCATACCGAAGATGAAGTAGTTTTTCGCGGGGTGGCAGACGTTAATCGACACTATCCAGCAACCGACATAGGAGAGGAATGCGAAGACAACTACTGCCCACCATATTCGACGGTAGCCCTGAAGGCCATCGAAAAGTTTGTAGAAGAAGGCGAGAAATGAGGCTTTCACCAGCCACAGAACTGTCCAGAACAGCTGTGAAGCCCGTCAGTAAACTATCCGTGCCACCTGGGGAAGGTGTTTCGTACGCCTATAATTGTGAACTCATAACGCATGTCTTTCGGTCCAGAAGTTAGCAAGTTCTCATAACAGAAGCAACGAGCGGCTGTTGGGATCGGCATTGTAGCATCTTTTTCAAAACCCCGGGGAAACATCTAGAAATCAGTGCACATACATGTATTGCCACTGGCCATCGTCTCCTCCTGGGTCAACGTCGAGAGTCCATTGACGAGCCTTGCTAGATTGTAGCAATGCGGCGCCTGTAACGTCTGAAGAACGGCATTTGCAACAAGGACGAGAAACGCCGCATAGATGATATAGTCATCTACATGCAGTTTCTCAATCTTCTTGACCCGGATCGCCGTTCGTGCCATCACGAAGCAACCCGCGAGCCCGGTAGCGACCCACACGATGATGATGAGACCGTGTTCGGGCATCTTGCCAGCCAATCCCATACCTGGGGGCGCGGGCGCGGACATTCTTAATTGCGTTCGTCGCTTCAACTGGAAAATGTCGAAATCTTCTGATGGTGAATGATTGTTCTTAGATGGTCATTGAGGAAGCTGGATCAAAAAATCCTCAGTTGTAAAGGGAGGTCCCTCCCATATCTTGAAACAGCATGATGGACCGGCTGGAAAGAATCGGAATTTTGCTCTATCTATGTTTTTCGGCTGTAGTTCACCAGGCTGTCCAGCGAACCTGGCAATCCTACGGTGGGAGGTAAAGTTCTGTCGGTAACCCGGTAAAGTATTTCTTTTCTGGCTTTGTGGCTGTATCATAATTGCTGTTGGCTGTATCATTCCCAGTGGGGGCTGGATAGTTGGTAAGCTTTGCGAAGTGGGACTGACTTTCAGTATGGGCCGGCCCTTGAGAGATTTGCAAGACGGCGCTACCGTAGTTCCAGATTGACAGGATTGACAGCACCACAGTCGATGAATTTCCACATTAAGATTAATGCTAGACTTCATTGGCTAGAGATAGAAAGGAGCAATTCCCAGGCTCCCATAATAGTGATACCTTGCTAGTTCGGCGTGTGTTCATTGGAGCGGGGAGTCAGGGACAAAAACGTGCGCAGACAGGCACATGTTCTAGTGAAGTAGCCGAACAATTAGCACGACAACTAACCGGGACCACTAACAGTCCCCCCGAATCGTCCGTCCTGACGTTGTTCCCGAGCGCCACCCGCTGAAGATTTTGTGAGAGCACGCACTCACGAACAGATGGCCAATTCGTGCGTTTGCGCCGTGTAATGAACAGTAGCCGCTCATTACAGCAACAATTAGCCAGCTTTGCATATAAGCTCTCCTCGGCAAGTTAAACAAGAAAGGGGAAAGAAAGGCCCGTGAACGGGCATGTGTCTGTCAGAGATGTGGAGTTTGTTGATTGTGTAGATTATCCGGGCCGGTTCGCAGAGTTGCTGATGCGCCAAGTTTATGGAGTAGTGCAGTACAGTAGAGCACTAAGTATGCACGTCCCATGCTCGCCAAGGGAGGAGAAGGATTAGAAGGATGATATTGACCCCGGATCCCCCACTAGTAGTCATCTCCATGCGCGCAAACAAGACCGCGTCGCGATCAGCGGAACTCGTTTGAATACTGCCTTTGTGATAGTATCTCGCGACGTTATGATTGCCGAGCGATCCAAGTGCAAGCTGTAGACAGATGGATAATAGTCGCGAATTATCCCCAGCTTCAAACTGTCAAAGGAAGGCGCCATGGAATGCAAATCTCCTTTGATTGCTGGCTGGAGATTGTGTTGGTAACGATCCCTGCCGTCGGCGCAGTAAGCATGGTCGTACCTGCACAATTTACCAGGATTGGAAACTCGGTTGCCCGTATCTCGCATTCGAAGGCCAGTAGCCTTCTCGCCTTTTAATTGTTCATATATCCTGACAAGCTCTCATTCTTTGATTTTGAAATGCATCCCAGCAACACACTTCTGCCGTAGACGCCATGCTTTTCAATTCCTTCGCCTTGCTTGGTCTGCTAGGCGTGATCGCCCGAGCAGAAACCGAGGGTGTATCGAATGTGAACAGCTTCGCTCTCTCTAACAATGGTGGCTGTAAATGTGTATGTATACAGTGCATATAACCCGGATAACAATGCTAAACTCTCGAAGGGACCGAGTGACCGATGCTGGCCCGAGCCCCTCATCTGGAATGTCTTCAACTTGACCTTGGGTGGAAAGTTGATTGCAGACACCCCTCCAGCCATTTCTTGCTACGATGGGCCCCAGAAAAACCTCGAGAAATGTGCGAGTCTTCAGGCGGACCTCAAGAACTCGACCTACATTGGCAACAGCCCTGTTGCCCCTGGATTTCCAGTTAACGACCAATGCCCGCCCGTCAACTTTGCTGCCGGAGAGGTTGCTGGGACTTGCACCATGGGAGGTCTGCCTAGGTACACTGTAGATGCGACCAACCCGCTCCATGTCTCTGCAGCGGTTGTCTTTGCCCACCTGTCCAATATTCGATTGGTGATCCGTAACACGGGACACGACATACTCGGGAGGTAAGCACAACTGACTCTAATCAGCTGAACCATCTAATTTTTTATATAGATCCATTGGGGACGGCAGTTTGGCAGTGTGGATCCACAACCTCCGACAGGGCATCACCTTCCAAAAGACATATACTGCATCTGATAGTTGCAGCAAGTCGGGCTGGAAAGGGAGTGCCATCAAAATCGGCGGTGGTTACGTGTGGGGCGAGGTCTATGCCATTGCAGAGGCCAATAATGTCATTGTAGTTGGAGGAGGAGATCCTGTAAGTTTAGCTCTACGAAACCACTGAATTAACTGACAAAACTCAGTCCGTAGGATGCATCGGCGGTTATGCGCAAGGCGGTGGACACTCTCCAGCCAATCACAACTATGGTTTAGCAGCAGACCAGATTCTTGAAGCCCAAGTTGTGCTGGTTAGTCACTCTCTCCGCCTTAGTCTTTCCTATATCTGACCTAAATAGGCGAGTGGACTCATTGTGACGGCAAACGCCTGCCAAAATACCGATCTATTTACTGCCATCCGTGGAGGAGGTGGTGGCACATACGGGGTTGTCGTTTCTACCATCGTGAAAGCTCACCCAACCACCAGCGTCTCTGCGCAGGTCTTCTCCATGGCACCTCTGACGGACGCAAACATTCCGGATTTCATGGATGCCCTTGCAATCCTGTACTCTGCATATCCTGACCTCGCCGACTCCGGTCTAAATGGCTACGGCAGTTGGGCGACTAACTCTTATGCACCTGTCATCCCCAACCTTCCTTACACCACCGGGTATTCGCACGCTCTTGCCATCATGGGCAAGACTATTACTGATGCAAAGAATGCATTTGCATCAACGGCTGTCAAACTCTCGGTTTACAACGGCACATCACTCTTCATGTACTCCGAATATTATACCTTCCCAACATACGCACAGTACTACCGCACATTATCCGGCGGCCTTGGACCAGTCGGCTCTGAGGCTGCTCTCGGCTCCCGTCTCCTGGACCGCAGAGCTCTTACCAACACCACAGGGCTGAAGACCATGCTGAACACCGTCGCCGGGAACCCGGGACAGTTCCTCCAGAACAACTTCTGCCTCGTTTCCGGCGGCCAAGTCTTCAAAGACGCCGCTGAGCCGTTTTCCGGCGTCAACCCTGGATGGAGGACGTCATACGTACACAACATCGTTGCAGGCGGTTGGTTTCCCGGTTCGGATGCCGCAACTAAGGCGGCGGTGCACAAGGACATTACGGAAGTGAAGGTGGGATCGATGCGCGCTATTGCACCGGATACGGGCTGCTATATGAACGAGGCGGATCGTCTGGATCCGGACTACTTGATAAACTTCTACGGCGGTGCGCTGCCTAAATTGCAGGCTGCGAAGAGGAAATACGATCCTACAGGCGCCTTTTATTGCCCGACTTGCGTGGGTAGTGATGCGTGGAAGGAGGATTCGCAGGGGAGGTTATGCAAAGCTAACTAAATTCTCGTATATAGAGTTAGAGCGCCTGTATATATATTGTATGCATATGGCCAGATAATAGAGTTAGAGAGCTTACAGCTAGGAAACAAATATTATAATGTTGGCGGTATGCATATGCTCGTTTGAGATGGCCTGATATTAAAATTGTCATCATTTTAGAATGAGCAATATAAATTTTATATGCAGCAAATCTAAAATCTTATGTTTCAAATCCACCCAAATCAAGGAATACGCTCGAAAATATACACCCTATTCAATAATCAAGGCGCCAAATTATTTGATTAACCGCCCATCACCCGATTTACCAACTAAAAGAAGTTAAGTTGGAATCGGCTGGCCATCCTTGCGTCCACCAGTCGTGATCTGGAAGAACTCAAACTTGGCGTCACCAGTGTTGAAGCTGCCCTGCCACTCGATAAGGAACAGCTCCCAATTAACCCAGTAGAATTCCTCGACCTCCGTGGAAAGGTAACTGTCAATAATTAGCGACGGCGGAATTTAGATTTCTCGGAAGGAGGTAGAACGTACGCAGTACCGAATCCATGGAGAGCGGCAGCAGAGTAAGTCGTCAGACCTTTCATGTCGGCCAGTATGCGGTCGCCCTTATCATTCTCAAACACCCATCTCGTCTCAACAGTCTAGACAATACGAGTTAGCCAACATATTATTTCAGCTCCATACATCTCACATACTCACGCTGTATGTTCCAGTCTTTGAATTCAGCAACCTCTCAGTCTCAGCAGAGAGGTTTGCGATGAGATTCCCGTTGAACTGGCCGCTGATATCGCCGGTTATGATAGGCACCATTGCGACGATTCCATCGGGGGTGGTGACATTATAAGGCATTCCGACCTTGGTATTGATGGTCACGAAGGATGTTCCGACAGGCGGGTTGTAGATGCCATTGGTACACGCTCCAGTCGCCAAAGCGGTGGCAATGGAGCAGAGGAACAGCAGGGATCGAGGAAGCATCGTTGGAAAAATTGGAGATTGAGAAATTTTGGGATATTATTATTGATGCCTCGGAGATATTAAAGGAAGCCGCCGATGAGATGGTTGGAAAATATAACATCTGTCAGAGGAAGTGGCCGACTTTATAGTTTCCTCTCATATCAGCTCATTGAGATAGGGGAATATACGAGGTTACGAGATTTATTTTTACTTCTCACCGTGCCTGTTAACCTGCCATCAATCATCGCCGATCATTATCCAGTTCAAAATTATCATTGGCTCCATGGCGTTTGTCGGCATTGGCACAACCTGCTTGCGGAAAAAGACGACATTAAGGATTTTGGCGCTGACACCTACCCAAGCTACCAGTGCGGCTGTGGGGACATCAAAGTGCCAGTCGACAGCAACGAGCCTATGCCATGACGGCAGTGAAGTTGGTCGTCATAAGCCTTATTCTGTTGTAGAATTACCCTCCTTCGTCAAACGCCTCTTTCGGATTAGCGCATCAGATTGGGGGCGAACGGCCCCCTCGTTTGTCCCAGGGCTAATAATTGGCTCCCGCGCGGGTGGAGATGCCAAGGAATGGCGGGTGTCTCTTGTCACAAACTCCGCCACTCATAGAGTTGTATTAAAGTTCAACAAATGCTCGTAACGGCCTCAAAACAACAAATGGCGGTAAACACGAACAAAGGCTGATAATATCGTGTATGTGTGTGGATCCAATGTCACTATCGGTTGACTTTACGTACTGAGTCCTCTATGGTGTATCCTTAACTGCTTGGTGATGCTGGATACGTCGCAGAGCGAGGACGGACGTTGGGTGGATGAGAATATCAACATGTATATTTATATATGTTCCGGCCCAACCGTGAGTTCTGCCAGTTCATGAACTGGCCGGCCCGTTCGTGAACTGGCCGGCCCAACCAGAAGTCAGCCCAACCAGAAGTCAGCCCAACTATAAGTCGGCCCAACTAGAAGTGTAGATAGTATTGTAGAATATTTAAATCCTATATCCTACAACTATAGTAATTATGGCTGCTATTGCTTCAATCAACCCGTTTCCACATGATGTACGCACTGCATTTGAAGCCTATATAAGCAATACTACCTACTACAATCGCGAGCAACTCTCACATACAAAATGGCGCTCTATGCTTATAATACTCAACAATCCAGCAGCCTATATATACCATATAATAGAGAGACTGCAAACCTTAAGCACCGCACACAGTCTAGCTATAAGCTTCTTCATAATAAGCTATATAGACAGAGTGATACAAAACACCTAAATCTACGATATGTTGTGCCAAAAGCAGAGGTGTTTGATGTTGTTGCACAAGAGCACCTAAAGCTCCTACATGCTGGTCGCAATAAGGTGTGGCCTACTATTAAGTAGCAATACTATGGAATAAAGCGTGAGGATGTTGAATTTATACTCAAACGATGCAAGAATTGCACACTAAATCGACCAAATGCAACAAAAGCTCCACTAGTTCCTATTGTAAGTGGGCGAGCGTGGGAGAGGGTTCAGATTGACCTAATTGATATGCGTCATGAGCCTTCTGGGTAGTATAAGTGGATTCTGCATATAAAGGATCACTTCTCAAAATATACACAGCTATATTCATTGAAAAGCAAGCACGCAGAGCCAATTGCAGACTGCTTTGCTCTCTTTATTGCAGCTTTCTTACCTCCTAAGATTATGCAAGCTGATAATGGGAAGGAATTCAAGGGGGCTCTACTTATTCTACTACGCAAGTATGGAATTCAAGTAGTAAATGGAGCACCACGATCACCTCAAACACAAGGCCTAGTTGAGCAGGCAAATGGAGTTGTTGAAGCAAAACTACGAGCATGGAAAATGGATCATGGGTCTATAGAGTGGAAAGATGGGCTCCTTGAAGTTACGCTTGCAATGAACACCCAACCCCACTCTACAATTGGGTGTGCGCCAGCTGAGCTTCTATTCCGAGAGCGGAGCTCTTATACTAATTGGCTTAATAGCCAGGCTCGGAAGGATCTCTTAATTGGAGTTGAACAGGAAGACAGAACCCAAGCTCCTATTCTTGAGAGTGAGCTCGGGTCTGAAGCTGGGCTCGGGTCTGAAGCTGGGCTCGGGTCTGAAGCTGGGCTTGGGTCTGAAGCTGGGCTCGGGTCTGAAGCTGGGCTCGGGTCTGAAGCTGGGCTCGGGTCTGAAGCTGGGCTCGGGTCTGAAGCTCGAATTGACCCACGGCTTCGGGCGCAAGAGCTCGGAATTGAGCTCTCGCAACCCGAGCTCAATTCTGAACCCAGCTCGGGTTCTAAGCTCAATTCTGAGCTTGGAGTTCGAGCTCCTACTCCGGCCAGAACCCGAGCTAGAACCCAGGCCCAGGCGGCACCAGAACTCGGAATTGAGCTCTTGCAACCCGAGCTTAATTCTGAACCCAGCTCGGGTTCTGAGCTCAGCTCTGGATCTGAGCTTAGGCTTGAGGTTGAGCCTGAGCTCAATTCTGAGCTCTCACGTCGAGTTCCTACTTGGGCTCAGGCTCGAGCTTTGGCCCAGCTCCAGGCTGAGCTAGAGGTTAGAATTGAGCTTGAGCTTACACGGCTTAATCCTACGCTCTAGGCTATACCTGACCCTATAATTTAGCAGGCTATAGCAGCTACTCAAAGAGCAAGGGTTTCTATGGTACGCAAATATACTAAGAAGCATGATATTCAACACTTTGAAGTTGGGGCTATAGTCTCTATAAAGGTTCCTCGGGAGAATAGAACCTTAACTGATAATAAGAGGCTATTTGCACGCATTCTCGAAGAGCCTTACCCTCATAGGTATCGCATTCTTACACTATCTGGTATTATACAACGCCTTATACCTACAAAATCACTTAGTGTTGTAGAGCAAGCTCTATGGTCTGATATCCTAATTCCTACTTCTACAAAGCAAGTAACGCTAGGGCTTGTAGCTAGAGAGGCTTCTACAAGTGCCCGGGTTGGAATATCATGTCAATGCAAAGGGCAGTGTAGTACAAAGCGGTGCCGTTGCTATAAGGAAGCTAAGGAGTGTAGTGTACACTGCCATAACGATGACCATAACTGTGGCTATTTATCAAGTCTAGCTACTCGTACAGAAATAGCTTTAGTTGAGAGGCCTCGTCGGAAACGAGCTCGGGCAGACACAGTTGGTAATACTATGTAGCTATATAGATCAATTGATTGATTACTCCCACTTCTGGTTGGGCCGGCCAGTTCGTGAACGGGCCGGCCAGTTCATGAACTGGCAGAACTCACGGTTGGGCCGGAACATATATCTGCCTTTAGGTATGTAGATATATACTGTTTTCTCAACATAACGAACAAAAAACTGCCACATCCAACAAGTTCCGTCTTCACGGCCACAGACCGCCTACTCGGGCACAGGGCAAAAGTCGTAGTTACCGTTGACGTTGTTGCCCCACCACGAGGGGAATGGTATAGAAGGACCTCCAGCACCGAAGACGGCAAAGGACAGGATAAAGAGAACCGTGAGACTAGCACCGTCAAAGGCGCCAGTGATCAAGTACGAGTAATCCTTGAAGATGCGCGGGCGATAGTTGCGGAGGTAGAACTGGACGAAGAATCCGGCAAGAATCTGGCTGAAGATGACGCAAGTCTGCGACGAATTATAAGGGATATAACCGGCGTATTGGATAAACTGGGGGAAGTTGAAATCCGAGAGCGAGAAGCTTCGAATCCTGGGGACAAACTAAGGGCACCTAGAGTCAGCACGGAAAGGAGACGAAGTCGGATACTAGAAAGGTAGAAGGTAAGGTGTACTCACGTGTACAACAAAACGGTGGACAACGACAGCACCTGCGCCAATTGCTAGACCGATAGGTACAATCGAGTACCTAGCCCCGGATTTGTAGAGGTATTTGGCCATCGCCCATGAGGTTGCGTTGGTATTATAACTCTGAATGCTCGCACCGCTCCAGGAAGCGTTACCGTTGCCGTTAACGAGGAGATCGCGATTACCAGCTACGATGGAAATCATGACAGCATAATTGATGAAGGCGCCCAATACAGTGCCATAGACTTGAGTAAGGAACATGACACGAGGAGGGATTTTGACTATATCGACGTTAGCATCATATCGACGAATGGCGCATGGAAGCATAACTTACGATATTCGCCCATCTTCAAGTCATTGCACAGGTTCAGTGAATTCAAAATGACATTATGCGACCAAGCATTAAAGTACATATTACCAACGGGGCGCCCGGGGAGCATCAGACCTGCCAGCATCTTCGATAGGTTATTCGTGGCAATGCCATTACCGTAACGAGAATAGAGAATAATGCTCTATGATGATGTTAGACAACTTGCTTAGGGGATAATTATCATATAAGGGCATACTCACGAAGGGTGAGACGGCTATTCCCAGCAACAGCGAGACAATGTACGCCCAAACCGGAAGGATATCTTTTTCCTTGATGACGATTGCGAGACCAAGGACGAAGCTGATAACGAGAAGAGTAATGTACCACCACCAAGGAGCTTCCTTGTAATGTTTGGTCATGTACGCATGGTGTCGGTCACTATAATTACCCTGTCGTGCGCTTTTGTACGCCCTTTTGATGTCACCACCCCAGAATAGGATACAGTGTGTAATTAAGGCACCGATCTAGGAGATGCTCAGTTCGCGATTTGACGAGTGCCTCAAATGTTTTAAGTTTAGGAACTTACGGCAGCATTTGCCATGAACATAGAGTATGCGAAAGTCCCGGTAATGCTGGGGTTGCCATAAGTGGCGAGAGCATCCGTATCAAGAACACCACCAGCAAAGACCTTTTTGATAGGGTACTTTGAGCCGTCCCCGGTTAGCAGCCGCGTCGACATGAATGGTAGTGACTTTGAACCCCATGCATCAGTGTAGTATATGCCGAGCATCGCAAGAAAGCAGACGAAAAATCCTGCAGCGGCATTGGCTTGTAGTGTGAGGGGAAGGGATGTCTGGAAGGAAGTGATCTATAGTATGTTGGTTTAGTTACTCCCCTTGATTCAATTCGGGAACGGTAACTTACATATTGCCAGTCGAAGGACAAGGTGAAGAGACCTAGCCCCTCATTGTTGATGGACCCGCCGAAAAGATTTGTGAGCACAGCCGCCTTGCTGCCAGTGGCATGCATGGCGGCAAGACAGGGGATAGAGACAGAGTTGAGGAAAGGGAAGATATAGGCAGGGAACCACTCATAAGCGAACATGCCTGCAAAGGCGTACCAGAAGAATCGGATAGGCTTAGAGTTCTTTACCTCCTGCCAATGCATCCCTTGGAGAGTTTTGACTGTGGGAAGAGTACTCCAATAGACTGCATCGACGTGCCAGACGGCGATTGGGCGCATTATACCGGAGATTCCATAACCAAACAACCCAATGGAGAGAGTACTCAAGACCACGGTGCTTGCCTTTACAGGTAGGTCATAGAAAAGGTCTTGTGCTGCGAACACAATAATGGCTATGGAACCGTTGGAGGCTGATGTGGCCGTTATCGTGCAGATTGCGTGCTCTTTTAGATTCCAAGGTCCGGAATTGAAGAAAGAGATGATTGCGATCCATCGGGGAACTTTGCCCTGACCGCCACGCTCCCTCCATCGGGCTTCGTATCGATCGCCACGTGGGAGGAAGGCGGCCCATGCCTTGCCGAGAAAGTAGGCTATGATGACAATAAAAGTTCCTTGGATGGTGATGGCCGTTGGTTTGAACTAGAAGAGTGGTCAGCATATATCAATGAAACGCATCTACCATGAGCGCTTTGGTATAAAAGGTGGTATTGCACTGTGCTCACATAATATATCTGATTCATCACAGCCTGAAAAGCAGAGAGAATAGTAGCCAAGAAGAGACTCCGGAAGGTCAGCGCCGGCTCGAGATCGTCCCGCAGCGACAGCAGATGCTTTGCCGCATCAGCGCCGGTAACGATGATGGCATCGTCAGTACCGCTGTCAGAGTCGTAGTCATTACCAGACTTGGTCTCAGGAACTATCACCAGATCATCATCTTTCAGAATCTCTGTCGCGTCCTTGTCAAGACGGATCTTCTCATCGATCTTCTCGTCGCTGGGAACTGAGACGACCCTACCCTCAATAGGGGTGAGAACTTTGCCGACAGGGGTAGACATTGGCACAGAAGCAAGAGCAGTCGTCTAAGAGGCAGGGGAGCACAATCCAAGCAAAGAGATCCGCCATAGCGCACATGGTCTCACCTTTATACCACGAGGTAGGGCGCTCAAAGCCCCAACCCCTAAACCAGATGGATACGAGCACTCATCTGAGGAAGGTGATGCGAGAACTGGTTGCGTGATACAGACCCAGAATATATGCCATCGCACGCCTTCTATAGCGTCAATCGCGATGCGCTCCTAAAATGCCACTAATGAGAGAAGATAGCTGCTGTGACGGCGGGTGCTATGAATTTTTAGGAAGGTCTTAATGGAAATAAGCTTCTGCTACTACGGTATGGACCTTCCTAATGCGGCAACCCCCACCAAATGTGTGTTGGTCCAACACGGACACGGGACACGGCGGTGATACTCATACACAAAGGGACGAAGAAATGGGAAGAAATGAAGGAGGTGATAAACGAAGGAAATTAAGATAACACACGAGTCGTGGGCAAATAGTGGAAGATCTGTCTTGTGCAAATGTAAATGTTAAGTTTGTCTCTCCAAACTGTGGAGAGCAACACTCCCGCAACTTCGTATCGTGGTAATACCTCGGCAGTAACCCTCCGTACTCTGTCGCAGGTCCGTGCCACCAACAGGGGTTCAACTGGATTGTCACTTCCGCGCAACTTCTCGTACAACTCTAACATCCCGTCGGGAGATGTGGTCACGTCAATAGGCCCATCTAAAAGAGACCCCGACTTCTTTTCCCGTCTACTTATGTGATCCACTACCATATTCTCTATGATGTGATTTGCGACCTGAATTTGGGATAATGAAACGTGCCGATGTGCCGACGCTGGGAATGGAAGGTAGATAGATGAAGCCATGCGAGGCGTTTATGACGCGGTAATCGAGCACAGGGGTGTTTTGACAGATCCGCCACATAAAGCGTGGCTTGTCAGATAATCGTGGGTGGAAGCGGGTTGCGTCAACTCAAATAGCGACTGTAAGTACCTTACCATAGTAATTTGTACGTAAAAGTACTTAAAAATCCCATTCTACAAAATTATCACTTCCTCATTCTCACGCTCACTCTCACTCCCACCCTCAGTTGCACTCTCATACTCGCTCTCAGTTTCGGCCTCTGGGTCAGTAATTGGGTCTTCCAACTCTAGAGGAATTGGAAGGCCTAATTTAGTAAGCTGAGCTAGGCTCTTCTTCCGGAGGCGCTCCTGTTTCCGGGCCTCAATTCCAGCTCTCTTAAGCTGGTTCTGAGCCTGGTTTTTGGCCTGGCTTAGCTTCCGGGCTTCTGTGGCAGCGAGCTTCTGGGCCTGAAGCTCGTGGGCTTTAGAAGCCCGGAGCTCACCTCCACGCTGGAGTCGGCCCCGGCCCCGGGCCCCCCGCTTCTTCTTTGAGTTCTTAGCCTGCTGCCAAGCAGCCTGTAGGTCGAGTTCCTGGAGCTGGCCAGTTGCTAGAACCCGCTGGGCCCCAGTAACCCAGTTACTATAGCTCTGTTTTGACGGGCTACTCCAGGCCTCCGGAAGCCGGTCTTTCCAGCGCTGTAGCCCCTGTTCTACACCCTGGAAAGTAGAGGGTATAGGGGTTATAGCCCGAGGTAGGGTAGGCGTAGTAGGCTGAGTAGGCTGCGTGGGCTGCGAGTACGTACGTAGCTTTTCAATGGCTGTATTACAGCTTATTGGCCAGATTCCAGCTTTCTGGAAAGCTGATCTTATAGTGGAATCCTTAAAGGTCTGCTCCTGGATCTGTGGGAGATCCCTCATAAATAAGGGTAGGTTGTAGGTAATGTCCACTTGTCGTATGGCACGGAGCACAGCCTGCCTATGCCAGTGCTTATATGGTTGGAATATTCCCACGTCTAATGGCTGTAGAACGTGTGTAAGATGTGGGGGAAACGCCCATAAGATGATATGATATTTAGCAGCTAGAATGATGAAATCATGGCTTGTATGGCTCACATGAGAATCGAGGAGTAGAAGCTTGGGATTTCCCGGATCGTGTGGAGCAGTATGCTCTATAAAGTGCTGTAACCACCGTAGAGCAAGCTGGCTATTAGAATAGCCAGTTTCAGAGAGCATTATCAGCTCATTCCCATCGAGGTTTTGAGGGTACCACGCCTCCATATGAATTTTGCCTGGAACAACAAGTACAGGTGCAATATTCTGTCCAGCTGCAGATACTGCCTCTATAATTGTAATCGATATACGATTCTCAGGGCTTGGAGTATAGAGCTGCTTTATAGCTCGGGGGACCATAACTCTCTCACCTCCTGGAATTCCAACCCTAAAACCAGTTTCGTCCATATTCCAGATTGACTCTGGATTTATACTATGCTGTAGTATAAATTCCATGTACTTTTCAAACCACTCAATAATTGTAGGCTCCTCTTGGGCTTGCGTACGCTGCTGCGCAATAGGCTTTGTAGTGATAAAGTGGAATTCTAGAAGCTCATTCCGGATATATTTAGTGAGCCAGCTCTGTGACGGTGGAGCTAATGGGCTCCGTAGGTAGCAAACTGCCCTGTAGACCATCTGCCTATTAGCTCCTAGCCCTAGGTAATACTGTTCTAAGATCCATTTCTTTAGGGCTTCTGTTTGAGCTGTAGAAAGCACCTTATTCTGACCTCCTATAGGTAGGGCTGGTCGGGTAGCTCGGGCGATTCTAGACTGTATAGTCGACCTTGGGATCTTAAAAATCCGACTTGCAACACTTGCAGATTCAGAGGGGTTTGCTGCTAGCCATTCACAGGCATTTGATAGAGGAGTCCCTTCCATTGAATGAATTACATTTAATTACTATATAAAATACTATGTAGGGGAATGCTGAAGGTTTTGGTAGGGAGTAGCGGTGAACATATGCAAGTTGAGTTGACGCAACCCGCTTCCACCCACGATTAGGCCAATAATTGGATGTCGGGAATTTAAAGAACGAATCAAGTCGCACCCATGCAAATCGCGCTCAGGCCGCACCTTCAGATTCAAAATCAAGGACATCGTGAGCAATATGAAATTCGTTTACTGTCGCTTGGAAAACTTCTCAGATAGACATACTTGCGACAGTTGACTGTTAACTGTTAGATTTAGTTGAGTTGCCGACATTTCGGATTGTTGGACTCTCGAGCACTGATAGCGAGAGAAATGTAAGTACAGTTGTTGCCCAAACTGAGGAAAGCCCGACGGGAGCTACGACAGCGACTATTTTTCGAGTATACGGTCTCATGCACTGTAATTTGAAGCCGAATTGATATCGCTGAGAATCTGAGACGAAAATGGGAAACTTCACCGTCTCATTAATCTTGACTTTCCATCGCGATCGATGCACTCGTGTTGCTCCTTTCACTTATTAGTTTATCACATATGTCCTAGGAAGAGGAAAGGGCAAGGATTCTGCTGTTTAAAATCTGAAGAGCAGCAGTTAATAAAACAAAAGAAGTCTTTCTTTAGATCTATTTCGAAATGAGGAGGCTATGAGGGCCATAACCTGACAATTACAGCCCTAAGTGGCTGCGAGTTGTCATTTGAAGCACAGTTACTCCATAGGCTTGCCATTATGTACAGACTTTATTAGAACCTTTATGGCACTTGGGTTTAATATCGGACCAACGGTCGAGGTGGCTAAATTTTCGAGCTGACATGGAAGTGTTGTGAAAGCAATGAGAGGAATTGATTCCACATTTCAGATACGGCTCACCGACGTGGCTCTGTTCGCCCATCACTTCGCCCGTAATGATATTTCAGGCAGCAAGCAGTATAGATTCGACGATATTCCTATTATTAGCACGGTTGGAGAACAAACCAACTAGATCCCAGCCTGTGTATGACCAAGCGGAAGAGTATATTACAAAGTACGGAGGCAAGAGTGCTGGGCTGGAAGGGGATACGATGACGTAGAGTAGACCCCGGAGAAACTATACAGAGAGTTACAAGATGCAAATTAATGCGGCGAGTTGGAATTTGATTGTGCCCAGACGGACTGCTGTTGGGCGAGTTTTAGATTCTGTGTTGCCGCACCGAGCCCCGACGGCCTTCCCAGACAGAAATGTGATAATTTAAACATAAAACCTCACAGGGTGTGTGTTACACACGATTTTACAGATTTACGGGGACGCCATTAAAAATGCGTAAGCATAACCAATTTTTTTGAACACAGAACCGTATACGCCCCCATATCGTTTCGTCTTTATATTAATTTTAATCAATGGACACTTCGGCATTTAGCCAGCCAAGAGGTGTACCGCGTTTCAAGCTTACTGCCACGCTGCACCGATCCGCAACTCTAATCCACAATTGTAACAACACCGTTTCACGACTCCAATTGCACCCATTTATCAATCTATCTGAATAAACCATGCTCGTGTTCCTTCGACCTTCTCTGGCTTGGCATAGCAAAGTAATACTGTCGATTCCCACATTTACATTTCTCCTGCTCATCATAACTGTTTGGGAAGACTTGGCGCTAGACGGAACGATTTTTCCTATGGTCTTCAATTAACTGCGCTTGGCGGAGCGGCTTTGCCATGGATTTCTGGTATCTCGACTGCCGATCTTGGCGATCTGCTTCTCCGCACTACTATCGCCGCACTTTCAATGGAGGCTGTGAGCCAGCCTCGATATCAAAAATTATATTCTCTAGGAACTCAAACGTGGGGAACCCTGGGCTTTCGCCGGCAACTAATTATGCGTCGAGCTTAAGATGACCGCCAAGATGGTGGCAGCATGACTATAAGTACTTCATGGCACGCCGCTGAGATGTTCTTTTTGTTCACCATCCACATTCGCAAGATCAACTCATCTTCCATCTCATTCAATAAATACCCGTCTTTGACACACCAGATCTCTCATCATGCATTTCCAAACCGCCACCATTGCCGCCGCCCTGGCCAGCCTCGCCGCTGCGCAGACTCTCAACATCCCCACTCGCTCTGGCGACATCACATCCCTCCCAGAGCCCAGCACCATCTCCGGCGTCAATGACTACGCCAACATGGAGTTCGACCGTGGACAGCCCTGCGACTCTGACGAGGATACCGGATCTGAGAACGCTGTCTTCATCCTTAAGGATGGTGCGACCCTGAGCAACGTCATCATTGGAGGCGACTCTCTCGAGGGTGTCCACTGCGAGGGTGCCTGTACGCTCAAGAACGTCTGGTTCAGAGATGTGTGCGAGGGTACATTCTCTTGATACCCCCCGTTTTATTTGTCTAACGGAACTCCAGATGCCATTACCCTCAAGGGTGACGGTGATGTTCTCATCGAGGGGGGTGGTGCCCAGGAGGCCTCCGACAAGGTCGTCCAAAGCAACGGAAGGGGCACATGCACCATCAAGGACTACACCGTAGTCAACGTAGGCAAGCTCTTCCGCTCATGTGGAAACTGCAGCAACAACGGTGGCCCACGTAATGTTATCGTCCAGAACATCAAGGCAAACGGCGTCAAGGCCGATCTGGTCGGCATCAACAGCAACTACGGCGATGTGGCCACCATCTATGGATCGTGCGGGACTGGCGTCAAGAGCGTCTGCCAGGAGTACAAGGGAATTGAGAAGAACGGCGGCGAGGACCCAGTGAAGGTTGACACTACCGCTAACTGCAAGGGTGCCCAGGGTCTCCTTGACTCGCTCCCAAGCTGTTAAATGGTGGTAGAGAGATGAGAAATGTGGAAATGTGGAGATGGACTGTTTAATTCTTGTGTATGTATCATTGTGCTATTTATAGGGAGTGCACGCCTTTAGCAATGTACATATTTGGAGACTTATCAAATGAATATATTCCTTAACTTGCAAAATTACCAACCCGGGTTGCATCGCAAATCTTTGCTGAAGTCGTGCCGAAAAAGGTGGTTCAACCCCAGAACTTGTAGATTGGTAGACTCCGCCCGAAATATCACAGCCGTGAGCCGTGACACACTGTTGATAAAAACCTGTTACGGTGATGATGAGGAAGTTGAACTCAACCAAGAAATATCTCTTCGTGATTTGATTACAAGGGTCGCTAGGCGGGGAACCCCACCAATTATCCCTGCTGCCGCGTTTCGTGGCGCCCTTCCAGACCGCAAACCGGATCGACAACCCTGATCCCTACCATGCACCACTACGTCACTTCCCGCCATGTGAATATATCGACCACATAAGTAAGTTGAACCGTCGAGCAATGCTCGATCTTTCTTCAGACATTTATAAATCGTTGGACTTCTCGTTGTACAGAATATCCCCACGGAAGCCCGCCTTCCTCACATACCCATCCGCCACCCTTCTCCCCGTCTCGCCTCGACGACGAAGCCCCCAGTACGAGTACCAAGCGCCCATTCAAGATGTCAAACAAGTACGCCTCAACCCCTCTTCTATCATCCACCCATGAAACCCCAGAGCTAACCATCTCCACAGCCAAGAATACGACGGCGAGGCCCCAGAACAAGCAAGTTACGAATCTGACAACGACGACAACACCACCCAGCCCACCCCCGCACAACCCCAAAAGTCCCTCCAGCGCCAGCAACAGCAACAGCAGGTCCCTAATGGCGCCCCGGCGAATAACCAGTTGACCCGCGACCAAATCAGGGAGAATATGGGGTACCGTGCACCAGTGATTCGGAAGTCGAGGATCAAGGACAGGCCACCAAAGAAGGATGAGAAGGATAGTGCGGTCAAGATCAAGATTGAACTTGACCTCGAGGTATGATTAATCTAACCAATGCATTTTGTAATAAACTAACGGGAGGTGCTACCAGGTCGAAGTGGACCTATATGCGAGGGTGAAGGGTGATGTGACTATTGGGTTGATGTAGGGGGCTTGGATTGAGGTTCTGGATGGGCGTGGGATATGACTGTTATGATTAGAGATGTTTCTTTGTTTCTGGGATGTTGATAGGGACTGCATGTTTGATTCTGCAGTGTGGAGATAGCATATTTAGATATTCGTCAATAGAAATAGAATTACGAGATATGAAAATGTGAATTTTCATAACAGAGTCTATATTTAATGCATACAGATGAGGGCTATTTATCTATGCTTGTGCCGCCTAAAAGTCTAGAGCAGGGATGTCTGTGCTAGAGAATTAACACCGATATTTTAATTTAATAGAAATTATTATCATTGTTATATTTTTCAGTAACTCGCTTACACACCACTGCCCCGAGTAATCAAGAATCTATATTTCACTTACGATTACTATAAACAGTGACATTCTGCGCAGCCCCTCTCCAAACATCTGGAGGGCAGGAGAAACGTCCGAGCCCAACCATATGCAGCCATCGTGACTTTAAACGAGCTGACATGGAAATGATGGGGAATGGACGCTGATGAAGATCGATCTATAATCTGTCTTCGAAACACAAGATAAGGGCTACAATCTACGCACAATTATTATATTATACGTATGAAGTGCCATTGTTTACCATATAAATTATAAATACGCTAAAGCAGACAAAGAAAGATAAGCGGTGCCCCACTCGAGTATTCTGGCAGTCTAATCTTACTTCACTTCCACCATCACCTTCAATCTGTCAACACCCACACACTCTCTTTTGATCTGCCAACGCCACTATACGAAATCTTCTGTTGAAGATTTCGTATAAAGGAATAGGCCAATACAGGTTTGAGATATATCAAACATCTCTCGCAGTATAAGCTTTGCTGCTATCTCGATCAGTAAGTCCGCAACAATGTTGTTTATCAAATTCACCTGTTGCTGACTACATTCAGTCGTATCCGCAACTTCAGAAAACTAACAATCCTTTTGCTCATTTGCTGTGTCGTATGTGAAGTAGGCTTTTATATTCACATCCATTCAACTTTCCCACAACTAATTGTCAACAGTTCTGCACATCAAAACAATTTCGTTTCCTATCACACCTTGATATACCCACCGATCTGAAGATCCTGACCTGATCAGAATCCCATCTGTTGTCTTGATTCGGTATGAATACAACCTTGCTTCTGCTCCGATATTTCTTTGCTAATTGTTTATAGTTCGGGACTTCTACATTCCATCATCAGTTCCTGTCATACTGCCGTGCCCGCTAAAGAACTCGACGTCAATACTCGATTTGTTTCAGGTGAGTCCATACCCATACTTTCTACTTAATTATATTGTTGCTAACTATCTGCAGTTGGGCAATTTCAATATGGCCCCACCTGCCACTTTAACGGACGTAAATTCCGAAAACAATCCCCTTCTCGATTATGTGCCCTTTGCGAAATGGGAATGGACAGACAGTTTAAATTCCAAGAAGTTGTCCGATTCCTATGCCATGGGCATAGTATTTCACTAGGCCAACGGAGGATACCTGACAAGTAAGGGAAAGCAACAGAAGCTAGTTGACATTGCTCCATCTTTTTTTGTTTCGACGGGGATGGCTCGCAACTACGCACATGGGCATGGCCATGGTATCGTCTACGAGGGCCGTTGGGTTACGTATCATGGGACAATCATGCGTGGAAACTCAAAGCGTGCTCTACGACCTGGCATGTGCTTTACTGTGTTATGTGCAGACGAGATGTTCAAGAAATGGTATACCGAAGTGCTTAACGGCACCTTCAGCAAGTATGACTTCGACACATTATCATTTGATGAATTGGTGTCCCTCACATCGCCTGAGAATCCAGACTCACTCGCATCGAAGATTCTGGCGGACTTGAAATCCTCTGCTAGCTTGTCAACTAACAATGGCCCGAACGTTGCACCCGCTGAGAACGGGTTGTCTCAAGATCAAACCACAAGCAACGGTGCAGATGTTATCTCGACCTCCCCGGAATTGCCAAACACACCAGCCTCTGCGGCACCAGAGGATCGACCAACTAACCAAGGCACGACTGTTGGTAAAGAAGACAATGCCACGCCTGTTCAAGGTCATTCCGCCACGGAGCCATCAACTCCAACTCAAGCACCAAGCGCTGCTACGATGAGCACGAAGAGACATGCTGGTACAGCATCGATGGATTCTTTGAAGCGTAGAAAGACTCGTTCGATGCATCAACAAACAGAGATGATTGATATTTCTGATGCTGACGACGAGAATGCGAATATCATTCAACGCAAGTCTCAATTAGCTGGGTATGCCGCCGAAGAACCGTCTGTTGCAACCCTGTCGTCAAGCAATGGCGCTCTAGCTACCAAATATGCGCGAAATGATACGGACATCATCGGACAGAACCGTATGTCGATGGAGGAACATGAGAGGTTCAATCTGTCTACGTTAGTCGCAGTGACTATGAGCAAGAATGAAGACCTCGTGAGACAGAACGAAAGATTAACCCAAAAGAATGAAGACCTCGTGAGACAGAACGAGAGATTGACCAAAAAGAAGGAGAGACACAAGTTATTCAAACTCCACGCTGCCGCCAGAGAAAGTGAGGCATTGGTCAAGATTGAAGGTCTCGTTAGAGAGAACCAGAAGTGGATGGACGATTATGCAACCCTCAAGCAGTCGGCGATGCGTGCAGATAATGGAAGAGATAAGTTGAACGAGGCGAATACCCCCCGCGCTAGTTAGATCAAGGACGAAGATCAGGCTGGACAACACGAGGAGTAAACATGAGAGAATGTAAGCTTCAGACTATCAGAGTTTCGCACTATCGCAACATCGGATCTCAAGTGTTTTGCACCATCAAAGATTCGCAATATGGCAATATCGAACTTCGGGTTATCAGAGTTTTGCATTGTTGTAACAGCAGGCTTTCACACACACTGTCGGAATTTCGCATCATTGCAACATCAGACTTTCGCACCATCAGAGTTTCGTACTTTCAGACTTTGGCAAAGCGAGCCATGGAGGAGTTGGATGTTGGGCAAGCTTCGTTGTGAGATGGACAATGCGTGGGCTGGATATGGGATATGAGGTATAGGTGTAAGATATGAAGGAAAACAGTGGACACCGATGAATCGATCGTTGTAGTCGCATCAGGAAATAGACCGTCGATATGCCTCTCAATCAATCAATGTTGACTACGACCATAATCGATCATCGCGCCGTGAGCCTCTCAATCAACCAATGTTGACACCACTTCCATAATCAATCATCGTGCCGTGAACCTCATATCCACCTCCATATTCGCCTTCAATAAAGATAAGTAAACAAACGCCCCCGAAAACCCTCCCTTCCCGACACCATGCGACGGCCGACGCATGCGGCACAAAATGCAGCCTTCCAATATTACAATGACGTGCAGCATATATATATTAAGTACCCAATCCCAACCACCACTCCCAATCCCGCCCCACCAATATACCCGCAGCAGCAAAACTTCCACAAACACCCCCGAACAAACCAATCCAGCATGCACACACATCGCCATCTCACCTTCCAACAAAAACCTTCCTCAACCGTAGTCGACGTCGTCGTCGTTATCCAGTGTAAGCACTACCCACTACCTACCCACTACCCACCCCTAGCGCCGCCGCAGATCCCGACCAGCGGACCGGAAGAACAACATCCAGATCGCCCCTCTTCTCCCTCGGGAGTGATGGATACCAGCCCAGCCCAGTCGAGCGTGAGTGGATACCTTGGATAACCTTGCAGATACGACGTGGCAGATGTCGCTTACCTTGGCCTTCCTTGACCCAACCTTGCTTGCTTGACCTTGCTGAGGGATGGCGCTATGAGATTAGTGACTTGCGACTGCCGCCAAGGAAATGAGGTGTGTCTTGTACTCTGTGAGATATCCCACGTAGATTGTGGAAAGTGTATGGTGTATGGTACTGTACTTACCAGGCCACGGAGCTGATAAACAGACTGTTCTGTCTGAAGGATACATCGATGACAGCCAACAGGTGGAGATTGATGCTCAATACTGGACGGTCAATAAAAGCCACTCAATAAAAGCCACTCCTCCCTCCTCCTCCTCAACTGAACACACACAAAACTTGTCCCCTCGACAACAAAACACCGTATCACCCGTCCGTCCCCATTCATCTCCACATGACAGCGCCTACCGACCCAACCCGTCGTCGCACCACCACACACAGCCACCGAGCACAGCTCCGAAAAGCTCACCAAAGAGAGAGAAAAGAAAAAAGAAAACGCCATCACATCCCGTACCTGAGCCCCCCTCGCCCCTACGACTTGCCCGACCACCACTTCCCACTTCCCACTTCCTTCCCACACATATCCAATCCATCTCAGATCCAATCGCCACACCCGTATGCAGATCCCTATAAATAACCCCCCAAAACACCACCGTGCACCCACCACCAAACACTTCGCTCAGCACACACCAAACACCAGCAGCACGGACACCAGCGATAGTGCAAATCAGTAGCCCAGCCCAGAACCAGCTAGTATGTCCAGCCAGCCTAGCCAGCCCGCCAGGGACCTGTTCTCTTTCGCGAAAGGGGAGCCGATGGGACTGGCATCCCATCCCATCCCTCCGTTCCGTAGCGTACCTAACTAGCAATAGCGCGCACGGGTCTCGATCGGGTAAGCGGACCGAGTGAGGGAGTGTGTAGCGAGAGGGGTGTGTTGAAAATGGTGGAAATAGGTGGAGATGGGTTTGTGGTGGCGCCGCCTCGTGTATGCACCCTTGCTGGCATCCTCGGCCCACTTGGGCGCGTTCGATTCAGCTGGAACAATCGCCCGGCGCGCGCGTTGGCAAGGGGAGAGTACGGAGAGCGATTCAGAAATTTCTTTCTCTGTGCATTGACTGCACCCGCGCGCTTTCCTGGTGGGGGCAGGGGGGTTTTGTTTGTGTTCAGCGATGGATGAGAGGGGTTGGTTGGTGATCGGTGTTTCGCGATACGGGCGTGACGCGGATTTACGTCGTGGTTTGACTCGGATGAAGGGGCGTACACTGTGCGCGGATACAGTACCAACCACCCACCCACCTTTCCCTGCGTTGTCGTGCTTGGACTCAACACTGTTTCTCTCTCTCAGGTAAGGAAGTACTCTACCACAGTACAGAAGTGAAATCTCACCACTCGTCCCTCGGCATACCCACCTCAGCAAGCCGCCACAACGACGACGAAACCAGAGGACACAGCCAGCCCTCTGTCCGTGTATTATTGTCGTGTCTGGCCAGTCTCAGCCTTCCCTGCGTACTTCTCTGCCAGTTCTGCCAATTCTGCCATTTTCTTTTCTCCCTACCCACCCTCCAACCCATCGTATCATTCGCTCCCGTCGGTGATCGGTGAGTGGTGACTTGTCTTGTTTTAGTATGGTCTTAGTCTCGGCCTTGGCACTTTCTAAATAGCAAGGAAGGTTAGGAACAGCAAGGTTAGGAACAGCAAGGTTAGGAACAGCAAGGTTAGGGTTAGTTGTCAACACACTCTGGACTCTATACGTTCTACGCTGGTCTACTATAGTACTCTTCTCTATCGCTGAGTCCCGCCCACCGCCTTACATATCCTGGTCAACGCATAGAAAAGTAACCCAAGCTATACCATCTCTAGCTATTCTATTGTATGCCGTTGTATCTATTTGTATGGTACTACGCACTACTACACATATTCAATACGACCCGTCCCACCTTTAACCTCTACTTGGAGACAATAGTACCTTGTGGTTCTTTCCCGTTGTTCTGTTGTTCCTGTAGGGCTGTCTGTCTGGCCGGCTGTCTGTCTCTGTGTGTCTGCCTATCTACGGAATAAGGGTTCTTGTCTGTTCCCGTCTCTCTGTGTGTCTCTGACCTCTTGTCTCTCTCCATCTTCTTCTCTCCATGTACTTCTTCTTCTTCTATCTCTCCTCTCTCATCCTCCTCTCATTGTTATTGTTGTCGTCCTCTATCCCCCGTGCTATCCTCGTGTAGTCCTCCCTCCCTCTCCCTCCCTCCCACCACTCGTTCACCACCTCATCGCAATTGCCGCGCGCTCAATTCGTGCAATTAATCTTTCCTCTGCATCGCCCTACCCTACCCTTGCGCACTCGACCCGTCTTATCACCAATCCTCACTCAAAAGAAGGTGGGGGTCAGCAATCTTGCCCGCGCGCTATCTATCGCATTATCCTTCCACCCACGCCGACCTCACCCTGCTCGATTCAGCCGCAATAATATCTATCGATTTTTGAGCTGCCGCCTTTCATTGCCTCCCAATTATAGGTTCAGCCACAGCTTGTAGACAAGGTACCTTACTTCCCTTTCTGTCATCAATCTCTACCTCCCGCAATTGCACCGTCTTGGCCTTCACCGCACTCATCCCAACACCTGCCAGCCTTCCTTTCCTCCAACTTACATTTACAAACAGTCATATACCTCACCACCGTCAACCACCCCAAAGGCTCTCACCGTTCAACCAAGGCTTGTCAACCTTGGCGTGTGAACATCCAATCCTAGTCCCTCCATCGACAAGAGGCTTGCAGCAAACACACAAGGAACGACACACGGCAACGCCCACCCACCGTCGTGGAAAATGGCCGCCGGCAAAACCTCACCTTCGCCGTTCGGTGACAGCAATGCCATCAACTCAGAGACCTCGTCGATAGCACCGCATTCGCGGCACGGCTCCGAGGGCGGAGGCACAACGACACGGCACAGAGACTCGGGGGAGAAGGAGAAGGTGAAGCACCAGTTCCGCAGCTATAGGCTCATTGGCGAGTAAGTGCTGGAGAGAAATTGCTGGGTGTGTGGGCATATACTGACTGGTGCAGATATGAGCAGCCGTGGATCAAGGACAAGCGGATGAAGAAGACGAGATATAATAACTGGATTGTGTATACTTTCATGATTATCGGATTCGGTGTGGCTGGATATATCTGCTTCGCCGCAACACAGAGCGTTCCCAAGCATGATGTGCGTACCCATATCTCCCCAGGCAGATCCCAACTAACACACAACAGTACTGTCTAATCCTGGACGAGGACTTCAAAACCCTCGACCCAAACGTCTGGAACCACGAAGTCCAAATCGACGGCTACGGCACCGGCTCCTTCGACTGGACGACCAACGACCCCAAGAACTCCTTCGTCGACGCCGAGGGCCTCCACATCGTCCCCACCCTCACCAACGAATCAACCCCGATCACCAACGAGCAGATCTCCAACGGCTTCACCGTCAACCTCACCGCCGACGGGTCTTGCACCTCAAACACCCCTTTCAACTGCGTCATCCACAGCAACAACTCCATCGGCTACACCATTCCCCCTGTGCGCTCTGCGCGTCTCAATACGAAGGGGAAGAAGACGATTAGGTACGGGAAGGTGGAGATCACTGCCAAGATGCCTGCGGGAGATTGGCTCTGGCCCGCGCTCTGGTAAGTCGAGACGAACACCTGACACTGGTGATTCCCCACTAATAACATTACAGGCTTGTCCCACAAGATGATGTATACGGCGGCTGGCCTCGCAGCGGCGAAATCGACATCGCCGAAGTCCGCGGCAACAGCCCCTCGTACCCCCTCGGCGGCCGCGACACCTACACCAGCACCATTCACTGGGGTACGTCTCCCTCCCCCTTCCCCCCCCCCCCCCCTGTCGACACCCCACTAACCCCCTCCAGGCCCAACCACCGAACTCAACGCCTTCTGGCGCACCACCGCCGGCCGCCAAATCCGCCGCACCGATTTCTCCAAGAGCTTCCACACCTTCGGCTTCGAGTGGTCCGGCGACTACATGTACACGTACCTCGACAGCCGACTCCAGCAGGTCCTCTACGTCGGCATCGCCGGGAAGGGGACGCCGAAGAATTTTTGGGAGAGAGGCGAGTTTGGGGATGTTTTTGTGAATAATACGCTTTTGCCGAATCCGTGGGCGGGGAGCAAGAATAGGGGCGCGCCGTTTGATCAGGAGTTTTATTTGGTTATGAATGTCGCGGTGGGGAGTCGGAATGGGTGGTTCCTGTGAGTCTCTTACTTCTTGTTCCTTGTTTACAGCCCTTTTTTGGGGAGGGGGTGTCTAGGGGGGATATCAGCTAACGAAATAACAGCGACGGCGTAGGCGGCAAGCCATGGGTCGACGCATCAACCTACCTCGCACCAGGCGCCTTCTACCAGCGCGTCGATGAGTGGTACCCCACGTGGGGCGAGGGCAACGCGCGCGGGATGACGGTTAAGTCTGTGAAGATGTGGCAGGAGGGGAAGTGCGCTTAATCTCTCCTCTCTTCTGTCCTCTCTCTACGACAATTTGTTTTTCTGGGTGCTGGGTGGTGGAGTGTGGTGTGTAATCAATTTTCTATTTTATTTTCAGGGGCACTTTGTTTTTTGTTTTTCGTTGAAGTCATTCATTTTTTTGGGGAAAACATCAAAGGCACATATAGACGGATCATGGATATGGGATCGGGTAGGATGAATCTGGGACCGCGTTGGGGATGGGGGGAGTGGTTATATAAGGGATATTTCGAGTTGGGGAAGGGGGGTTCGTTTGGCGGGAAAGGTGGGAGTGAGTGGGGTGGGGTGGGGTGGGGGGAAGGAGGGGAGGGGAGTTATTTTAATGTTGATTTCTTGGCACGACCGACAGTATGTACTGAATTGAAAAATACTTGATATTTTGATGTTTTTTTATATGGACTAAAAAGGCCTTTGTGGGTGTGGGTGGGTGGTGGGTGGTATGTGTGGTGCTAGGTTGAGAGTCTGGGGATGGAAAGGGGGGTGATGGAGATTGTGCATGGAAGGCATGTGAAGATTACCTGGGAGAGGTGGGATGGGGAAGGAGCCTGTGGATGAAGGTGAGGAAGAAGAGCCGCGTGCCGGGCAACTCTGATGAAGAGCATCAAACCCATCACCTCCTTCCCACCTCCCCCCCTCGATATCCTCCCCACCCAAACGCCACCCTACCCTCCACACACCGAAAAAACACGTCGATGGACGCCCTACTTCATGGTCGGCCGAACCTGGAAAATACCATCGTGACAGTCAAAAATCTGCCACGAGAAAAAGAAAGGATTTGTTGTCGTGGAGGTTGTATTGACGCTGTTTGTGGAGATTATGTTGGGTTGTTGAGGGGGGGGGGGTTGGGGTGGGGTGGGATTCTGGGATGGGTGTGCTGGGCTGCTGTCACTGCTGGTTTCTACCGTTGTTGGTTCGTTGTTGTCACTGCTGGTCTCTTGTCACTGTACTCCTGTCACCGCTCTGCCGCTTCCCATGATGCTTCCTGCGATGGCGTCGACTTTGACGGGCTTGCTGTAATCGATCTTATTACCAAACTCATCTTTGGATATGTTGGCCATGAAGTCGTCGTCGAGGTTGTTATCCGGTGAGGTCTCGCGACCGTTTGTGGCAGATGATCCAACATGACCAAGGAAGATAGAAGGTGGATTCTCGACGTTGTCGGCCTCCCTGGACGCGATCTGGTTGGCGTGTCTCTGCCTCGTCCGTCTTGCCTCTAACAGGAGCTTCTACAGCGTCTCATCTCCGTCCTCGTTAGGATTAATTTTTTGTTCCCCGACGACCCGTCCTTTTCAAGATTTGCCAGGAATTCGTCGTCGAACTCGTCGTCTGATGCAATCCCATGTTCGATCGCGGTAGATGATCCGACAGGACCGAGGCCGACGGGAGGTGGACGCTGGGACTCGCCAGCTCCAAACAGTTGGGTCTTGTCTTGCGAATCTAGAGCAGTATCTTTGGACGAGATCTCGGTGGTGCGGCGGAGGTGCTCGCGGCCAAGGAGAGCAGACACGCGGTGGCAGAGGTGCTCGAGACCAGGGAGAACAGCCCCGAGGCCGCCGTCGCTAAGGGCACTGCTTCGTTCTTCTTACTGCCCACTCTCTTGTCATTGTCACTGCATTCCTGTCACCCCACTCCTGTCACTGCACTCCTGTCACCGCACTCCTGTCACCGCACTCCTGTCACCGCACTCACTCCTACCATCCAGCAGTGAGTTGTTCCCCCGGCCCTGATGCTATCTGGCGTTGCTGTGCTCGTAATGCTCTTCAGTAGGTGTGGTTGTTTCATCAGTATTGCCCAGGTGAATGCCTCGTAGTCTCCATTTATCACCCGCTTTATCCATCCTTGGAACACGACGTTTGTCCGACAAAGGAGCCGGATGTCACATCCGAGCTCGAGGGGGAGAGTGTGCAACTGCCCCGTTCAGTCCAGGTTTCCCTCTTTTATCGATTTGACAGCTTCTCCGCACAACTATTCGGTCGATAGCTTCATGCTCATATTTAGTGTCGGAATGTGACCCGCCATGATTTCAGAGACGGTGGCTTCGGCTTATAAGCTGCCCCGAGCATCAGGGGAATTGGCTCTGGGATGTTGGGGATTGTGATACTCGATAGGGGATCGGGGTGCTTTGGGAATACGGTCTGAGTAAATGCGACATATTTGCCGTCCATAACCCTCTTTATCTACTGTGTAAATGTCGGGTTCATCCTGCCTAGCGGTCGGATATCTTGCAGAAGGTACAAAGTGTTATTCGACTCTAATTCCTACAAACTCCATTCTAATAAAACAACCCGCCCCCCCCTTTCCCCCCTTTATCCTGGGATATTAAACCCCATCAAAATCTCCAACTCAACCTCCACATCCCCACCATCCCACACCACCCCCTCCACCGCCCTCGCAATCCTCTCCTCAACCTCGCCCCACCGCGCCCTGGACCCTGGATTGACGTAGACAAGGATGCTAGGCCGTCCAGTGTCCTCCCGATTCTCTGCATCGACCCTGCGCTTCCGACAATGATACGCGATACTAGTAAACATGCGACGGCATCCCTTCTCGGCTTCAGCTGTGACGACTGGCTGAACGGCATCAAGCGCTCTAGAGACCTCATCGCCGCGGATGGGACGCGAGAAGTCATCATACATCTCCCCCGGATTCCGGAGCTCAACTCCCATCTCCATCCCCGCTGAACCCGCAGCCACCTCAACCATCTCGTATATATAATCCACTGCTTCCCTCCAGCGCGTGGTATCCGTGCTAGAGGTGGAGATGATGAGTGTATCCCTTGCTGTGGAGGGGAGTCCTCTTTCCCAGACTTTCATGGCGGAGATGGAGGTGCAGGGGATCCCGAATGAGGATGTTGCTGAGATGATGGTGGGGTGGAGGTCGGCTTCGATGGTAAGGGCTGCTGGGGAGCATGGGGAGGAGTCGTGGGGGAGGGGGGGGGGGGCGTGGGGGGGTGGGGGGAGAGGCGGAAGGGGTCTTTGGAGGAGAGGTAGGTTTCGATGGTGAGGTTTTTGCTATGGGGATGTTAGATTTGTTGTATGGGTGTTAGTGATGCGTGGTGGACATACTGAAGGGGTTGAAGTTCTCGTGGGGTGAGCTGGTTGGGACGATCTTTCGTCTTTTGCAGGTGATTCCCATTGTGATAATCGAACTTCGGAATATGGGTTTTGTGCAATAATGCCGAGACGGGTGGTTGAATATACTCTTGCGGTAATAAAATAATATAAAATAATATAAAATAAAGTTGCTTGAATGTTATAATATGGCAATAGCAGCATTTAAATATACACAACGTGGAATATAAAGGCTATATAAGTGACTCATATTATAAAGTCAGGCCACTTCCCATGGTCATAGCTACTGAATTTCAGGAGCGCGGTTAATGGTACCTACTGATTTTGCTGTGAGATGGTGCACTTCCTTCCTCTGACTGTTCGTATTGCTTACAGTCGGACCTGCCGATTATTTCTTCGGGGGTGGATTCGTATATAGCGCAAATTAACGGCGGTTACTACGATGGGCCGCATGAGCAGCTCTCCAAAAAGCAGTCAAAGCGGCCAAGGAGAGGAAGCCAGGGCTTCCAACAGATATCCTGAGAGGAATCAAGGAGTACGCAAAAGCTGCCGTATCGATGCCGAGGGAACAACTCACTACTAGGGGAGGCATCCCGTGTCGAATTTACTAGGCCACCATGCTGTCGCTGTGCTGTTCTCACCACTGCTTCTCACCGCTACCACTTTCTTCTTCTCACCGCACTCTTCTCATCGCACTCCTGTCACCGCACTCCTGTCACTGCACTCCTGTCACTGCATCTCTTTGATGTTAGAAATTAACTTATGATATCCGAATGCCGAAGGCAAATATGAAAAGGTTAAAGCTCGGGTTTGCACGAGGCGGTCGGCAATGGGCAACAGAAGTAGGTGGACCATCGAGAGTATCGGGTTAACACGTCTCGCAGGAAGTTATCTGGCTATTTATTTCCATTTGAGATCGTCCTGACGGAATAGTGTACTTCTCTAACCAAAATGCTTGACCGGTTGCATTGAGTCCGCACTCCTATCATCACCACACTTGGGCTTGCGGTGCGCGCCAGGTGCCCCCGTTCCCAGTGAGGACTGCTCCCGATACCCCATAGTTTGGATACTCCCAGGGGTGAGTCGAACTTCCAATGCTCCCTGGGATCTCTGGACTCGTTACGCTCGGGAGTAGATCTGGCTACTTCAATAGAACTTGCCACTTAAATGCGGCATAACGGCCATCATTCACCCTCTTCACCCATTGTTGAAATGCTGGATTCATTCGACAGAGTAACCTAATGTCGTCGCCAAATCCAAGTGGGAGACTGGAGTTGCCCTTCATGACAAGGTCACGAAACTTTACGTACTGATTCTCAAAAATAACTGGTATCCCATGTCCAAGGACGTTGCCAAATGCTCGGATAGTGTCATTATTCGCATTGAAATATTTATAGCCTTGTAGCCAAATGTGGTCGGATTCTTGGCAAATTCGGCTGGGTCGTCTCGTTTTCTCGAACATAGCGGCAGCGAAGTCGGAAACGCGATTCTTACTGAAATTGTGGTTGGTACACCGTTTTACCCTCAACACAGCTGATATTGTCTCAAGATTAGTCTCGTCCAAACCCGAGCTTTAACCTTTTCTTATTTGCCTTCGGCCCACAAGTCCATCAAGGCTGTCTGTCTCTCGATCTAAGCCCTACAGATAATCCACCATTTCAACAGTCCACCTGACATCCCTTAATTGTTCACCTGCTACGCGCAAGTTGACAAATCAAGAGCAAAGGATATGGCAATAGGCCTGAAGGAGGCCACAGATGCAAGGATTTCGGATCTACATGCATCCATTGACGGCATGCTAGGAGACCAGGCGTGAGCATGCATTCTCACCGCACTCTTCTCACCACTAAGTATATTCCCACCGTCGCTCTCATCCTCTCACTATATTAATCTCACCACGAGGTGTATTTACACCGTCACCCCCCTCTTGATACCATACTAACCCCACCACTACAGTTTTTCTACCGCTTTCATCTCCGCAAAAACGCCCACGACCTGCTAGAGGGTATGTTAGAGATTGTCAAGCGACTACACTCTGATTCGATAGCTTACCCATCAGCGAACTCCCCCATCGTTAACTGCGCCATGATCGTCCTTCGCGTCGCATGTGATCATGGGAATATTTGATGGGATGCTCACGAGAGAGAATGTCGAAGGTAAACACACATCGCAACCGAGTTTGGTTGTGATAACATCGCTCCTTCCCAACAGACTGATTTCTCACATAAATCGGAATTTCCCGAGTCGCATACCCAATCGCACCTTTTGTATAAATATAGCATCGATTGAATAGAAACTCTTGCGAGGTACGTTTATTTGCATTCTACATTTCTCGTCAGTGCCTGTATCTAAATTCAACGAAATATGGTTGACAAGATCTGTCCATATTATCCCTCCACGATAAACAGTTCGCCAGATGGGCGAAAAGAGACCAGAACGCCCGTCTAGTGCTGAGTTGGCTCCACCTCAAAGGCGCAAACACACCCAGTCTGCTGATGTAAATCCTTGATATCTCACCGCACTCCCCTCACCGAACTCCTCTCACCGCACTCCTGTCACCACACTCCTGTCACCACACTCTTGTCACCGCACTCTCATCCCTGTCGTCTAATTGACTGTGAAGGCTGGCTATGAGCAATACGTCGGCGTTGGAACGCATGTTTGTATGGTGGGACGCTGGCTTGCTGGGACCGGCGGCGCTCGAGGACGATCCAAGCTTTGGAGCATTTGACGTTCTGGTTGTGGCATTTCTCGATCTGCTGATCCGGACTCATCAGTAATGGTAAGCACCTTAAATAACAACCAGACTTACGACGGGTTCAACTTTTGCTTTTTCACCAGCGGTCCCTCATCGCCGACGTCGTTGAGAGTCAACAATGGCGTCCCGCTTGTGTAAGGCGCGTTGCTCTCAGTGAATTGGTCTGTCATGATAGAAACTGAAATTTGGTATAACTGAGACCTCAAGCAAAGTATCATTTACGGGACCTCAAGCAAGGCCCTGTGAATACTATCACTTTTGGCAGCACTAGCTCCAAAGGTAAGAATAACCGCATCCTATCCTATCCTGTTGCTAGTGCTACGTTCGGTTTCTAACTTTATCTGGGGAAAGACTTCGAAATACACTTGGATGGTATTGAGATACACGAGGACTAGGCCGCAACTTGCGCAAGAGCAAACTATGTTTGCAGACCCCAGTTGTCAGCGTTAGTATCCTCGTGTATGTTTGGCTATATGGCCTATCATATCAAACCTCAAAGCTGGGCACCATTGTTGAAATTACAGGCTGTGTGATTGTGTTGATACGGGCCGTGGTTGGGCTGTGGATGCGGGCAGTACCACGGAATACACTAGAGAATGTTATAACGGCGCTGGACCAGACGCCGCCTGCAATTTTCAAAGCTCTGGAGGCGGATCAGGTGGCTAGGGTCAAATTCAGGATGAAGAATCAGAAGGATGCAGATTTTGGGTTTACATCAAAATAGTGACATCGCAATGAATAAGGACTTTATTGATTATTACTCTTAATCACGATATGGCCGTTGTAGTGACGAATAAATTTCCAACGCAGATCGACTACAGCCACTTCTAAGTCTATTCTATTCCCTACAACTTTAGTTATAACTAAATTCTCTGCGGCTGAGGCCCAAACTCGGCGCATGTGTAAAACAGTCTTGAGAACAGCGTCGTCCTACTACTGTTGAAGCATGTAGTGTGCTGCATTTAAAGCGGGGTTCTTTACTGCTTCAATGAAGCCAAAATGTTGACTGGATGATGGCAACCCATCTAAGACCATATGCTGATATGTCTCGTTCTGCATCAACCCTCCAGCAAGAATCAGAGCTGAGGTCGCGGCGTCTGCCTTCTTGGAATCTATTATCAATCTCAAAATTCGCACCAGGGATTTGCTACCATTCTCTATAATAGCCTTTGCCGTGTCGCTAAGAGAGGCCGCATCGAAAACAATCCTGGAGATATCGGCGACCCTTCTCTTCAGCGTCGAATCTTGTTGTCCACTTTCACTTATCAAGATTCGACTTAGCAAGTCAATATGGCAGCCAGGCTTTCCATCTAGGCCAAAGTGCTCGAAGATCTTTGCCACCAGAGGATCGATGTTCTCTGTGGTTCCGTCGTTTTCTCGCCTCATGTTGGCCTCGTCAGCTGCTTCTAGAGCGACCCTCAACCCCTCACGGCCGATACTGTAGCCAGATCCGTCATCTCCGAGTACGCTGCCCCATCCACCACGCCTTCCATTGGGGATAAATTGATTTCCAACTCTTTTGTAGCTCACCGCGGCGGAACCTGTTCCAGCGACAAGAACTGTCACAGAGTCCATATGGCCCTTTTCTGCTAGCGGTGCCACAAGTAGTTCTATATCATTTGATATTCTGAGGCCATCACCAACGGGCCTGTTGAACAAATCTGCCAACGCTGAGTTGACAAGATCAAAAATTGCTGGTCGATCATATCCTGCTATTCCAATCCATATAGCTTTGAAAGGGATGGATCGGAATTGCTTTCCCTTTGTAGCTTCACAAGAGTCGACCGCTCGTTGAATTGCGAGCGAAATGGATGCAATGACACTCTCAATACCACTACTAGATCTGGTATATCATTAGCTTTGATCTCGTTGTAATAGTTTATACTCACACATTGCATTCGCCAGCTTCGCCTCTACCTTCTTCCCCATTCCGGCCCAAGAGGACTGCGGCGCATTTGCTACCGCCTCCATCGACACATAGGACAAAGTGACTATCTTCTGCCATTGGTTTATCGTCCAAAACATCAGCCAGGACACCCTTGGCGGCCTCTAATCGTTTTGCTGCTTCATCACCAGACACTTGAAGTAGAATAGTGGCTACCGCAAGTTTCACGCTGCCGTTGCACAATGCCAATATCTGGTCCAGCTCATTATCTAATACTGGAGCCGATGGGCCGCAAATGGTACGTATGATATTTCTCGATCTCTGTTGTAGCTTTTTGTTTGTAGCTTTGAGATCAATCATCTAGATTAGAATTAGCACATGCTGGTTATAGTTTGAGGACGAGTTCTTTACCATATTTCCATATGTCTTTCCTACTCTTATCATCACACCAGAGCTCAGCATATTTAAAACTAGTTTAGTCGCAGTTCCTGCCTTCATTCGAGTACTACCAGTCACCACCTCCGGTCCAGTAACAACACTAATCATGTAGTCCACATTGCCGCTACTACTCATGGCCGACGGATCACAACATGCAATCCCAATAGTGGTACAGCCCAACGACTTCGCAAAAGCCAAGCAGCTTAGTACGTATGGAGTTCGACCAGATGCTGCAATGCCAATCAGTGAGTCGAGATCCGGATTCAAATCCAAAGCCTTCAGGTCTTCTATGGCCGCTTCAACATCATCTTCAGCACCTTCTTGCGCGTGACGCAAAGCAACATCTCCCCCAGCGATGAGAGCCACAAACTGCTCGCTCGATGCCGAAAAGGTTGGTGGGATTTCTGAGGCGTCTAAAACGCCCAGCCTATTGAGTTTCAGTTGGAATCCCCGCATTTGGTTGGATGAGCATACCTTCCACTTGTTCCAGCGCCAACGTATACAATTCTTCCTCCTCTACGAGCCTTTGGCTCTACGGCATCAATGGCTTGTGCTATAATCGGCAAGCATTTTTGAACGGCCGCCGCGACACTGGCGTCTTCGCTGTTGATGATCTGACACAGTCTTATCGTACTGACTTGGTCAATATGATTGCTTTCCTGATTCCTCCCCTCGGTTTGTAGACCCTCTAGACGGATTAATGGTGACATATTTGGCAGTGATATAGCGACGAGTACTGTATCTCTTTCCTGGTGCATCTGAGTTTCCGTTGGGATATCACGTGGAAAATCTGCTTCTTCACAATATGCTACGTTACTTAATTAGGCTTCTAGTTAGAATTAACAAGATCGGGAAAAGAACTACTGTGGACGACAGAGAGCCGAGCCGAGCCGTGTTTGTAAAATTACTCGCCTTATCTTTCCGACCCGCCTTGGCAAGCAGGACAACGTTGCATTCTCCGCATTCCCCACACATCAAGCTAACTTATCATAATGGAACTAAGCAATGCCAATCTCTATTGCGACGCCGTATTCTATTTAAACACAATCCTTCTTCTGCAAAGGCATTGCTTAATCAAGTCGACTGAAGGTATAACGAGATCATGGATATTGAAAATGGGACTCCGCGACAGAGTCGCCTAAAAGACTTATATGCCAACCCATGGACTCAAATAATACTCATTAGTGCGATATGCTTTTGCTGCCCAGGGGTAAGGAGGGCCCGTACATTATTTTTGGGGTCGAAACCACGAGCTAATCACATTTCAGATGTACAATGCCCTTGGCGGCTTAGGAGGCTCAGGCCAGGTCGATCCGACTGTTGCAGCTAATGCTACTGTTGCTCTATTATCGGCGACTGCTGCCACTGCCTTATTTATAGTTGGACCACTATTCTCTTGGGTTGGCCCTCGAATCTGCTTTCTTCTGGGTGGATGGACGTATGCGTTATACAGCGGCAGTCTACTACATTTTAATCGTAGGTTTTGTTAGCCTTCCCGTATCATCGAAAATACTTACAAATAATAGATGAGGGTAACGGCGCCTTTGTAATCGCCTCAGGTGCAATTTTGGGCGTTGGCGCGTCTATGCTATGGGTTGTCCAAGGAGCCATCATGACAACCTATGTCGAGGAGTCACAAAAAGGCCGTGCGATTGCAGTCTTTTGGATCATCTTTAACCTCGGAGGTGGTGTCGGCTCACTGGCCTCCTTTGGTCTGAATTTCCACTCTAAAAGTGGCACGGTATCGGACTCGACTTATATTGCGCTCATGGTTATCATGCTTGTGGGCTGGGTTCTTGGGATTTTTATATGCTCCCCGTCTCGAATCAAGCTAGCTCAGCTTCACGCAGCAGTAGAGACTGAAAGGCACTCTCTCAAGGAGACACTGAAGCGATCCGTCCAGACAGTGTGTACATGGCGTGTCGTGTGCATGTTTCCCCTGTTCTTTTGCGCCAATGTCTTCTACTCCTACCAACAGAATGATGTAAACGGCATGACTTTCAACATTCGCAGTCGATCCTTAAACGGTGCTTTGTACTGGATAGCTCAAATGGCAGGAGGACTCCTCATCGGTGTACTTCTCGATCTACCGTTCCTTGCACGACCTGCAAGAGCTAAACTCGGCTGGGTTGTCTTGTTCGTTACTGGAATGGCAATTTGGGGTGGGGGATTCGCATTTCAAAAATGGCAAGACCGCCGAATGGCCGCTGGGCATAAGCAAGATATCGACTATATACAGGGTTCCATTGCCACCGGTCCAATGATTCTCTACATTTTCTATGGGGCTTACGATGCCTTGTGGCAGGGATTTGCCTACTGGCTGATTGGAACGGAATCGAATTCTACAGCAAGAGCAGCGGTGCTAGTTGGCGCGTACAAGACTTTCCAGGCGACGGGTGGAGCCATGGCTTGGAGGATTAATGCACTGCATGTATCTCCTATGACGCAGTTGGCTATGAACTGGGGGTTGTCGATGGGTGCGTTAGTGATTGTCTTGCCGACTGTTTGGACGGTGACGCAGACGACGGTTTTAGATGGCACTGACCTGGATGAGCGTGCTGAGAAGGAGATTGAGGAGTAGTGGGAGATATGAGCCACAGTGGTCTAATTGTTTACGCAAACTCTAAATAATACCAGCCCGTGCGAGTTTGATATGTGTCACATATAACAATAGAATATATGAAAAAATAGTAAAAGAATTGTGACTCAGGAGGATCTGGTGAGAATCTGGTGAGGATCTGATGCCTTAGTGTCAACGCCGGGCGATTTAGTAGCGTCCAAAGCTTTGTCAATGAACCAGCCAAACTGAGATCAAAGCGGGGGACTTCGGTGATGTTACCTCTTAGTCGTTGGCTGCACAATACAATATTGATCGTTGGCGAGACCTCACACATAATTATTATAATTATAATTTTGATACAACTTCACAACAGAAAATCAAGACACTGTCGATATTGGGTGCTTGACAATGTGGCACTGTCGCGAGGGGACCGACGAATCCAATAGGCAAGTTTATGTCTATTTGTTTATATTATATCATTGAGGCTTCTAATGCAGATACTCAGCCTACAAAATTGCCCGGGGGTATCTCGAGCGAGATGTTCATATTGGACAGGGTGACATCTTCGACAACGCGGCGGAGCTGATCTTCAACTAGTCCCCACACACTTTTTGCGCCCATGTGTACCAAGACAATCACAGTTGGTATGTTAGATCCCTTGTCTCCACGTGGAGCATTCAATGGCTGGCGCCCATGAGCAGTAACGGATCTCCATGCTTCTGGGATTAGACTTTTGACCTTGGCTAAAATCAAAGGTTCGATCCGTGACATGACCTCCTCAACATCTTTGTCATAAAGAGGTGCTGTCAATATATCCGTGTACATTAGGTTATGATTGCGTATCTCCACTCGGAACTGTAGACTGGCCTCGGCGGCCCATGGAAGGATGGCGTTGTAGATGTCATCTGCGGCCAACGGCCACATGGTGGTGTCCGTGTCATCCGTAGATACAACCATAGTATCCTTCGATGTGCTTTCCATCCCCCGTCTCCACATCTTCAGTACCTGTATCGACGATGGCATAATGTTGTATCTCTGCAATATATCTTTTATTGTCGTTTGGAAGATATCTTCCATCCGCTTTGCTGTCTTTGATGCCATGCCGTGACTGTACGGCCATGGTAAAGGGATTTTCCCAGACGGTGCGATTCTATATCCTTCTTTTGAGGCATTAAATAGCTCTATAGTCGAAACGCCAGCTATAGATGATAGGTTGGTTTGGAAACTTTTCGTATATCGTATATGGTATAACGTACTATCGATGTCATAGTACTCCGACGACGAACTCTTGCAACCAAGGCGACTCTTCCTTACGAGAACGACCATTGTGATTAGATGGCAAATATAACTTTTGTAATCTTTGATTAAGAATGGCGTAGGTTATGTGAACACTTTGACAGTCGGTGTGGTAGAATCCAGGATTAGTGTCGAGATGGGCGAGATGATTAAATAATGATAAATTAGTTTATTGTTAGCCGGCTGAAAGACTCATACCCCAACTCCCGCTAATTATCATCCCACTCCACATCGCCCCAGGCCAGCTTATTGTTATTTGTCTTCTCGGTAGCATTGCTCCTTTTTTTTAATAAGTGAACTGGCCATCATGTATATTTTATCACGTGTCATTACCTTAGCTAACTCGATCTTCTCAAATCGGAGCAGCCACAAGAAGTCATTACCCAAATCGACTTAATTATAGCTACGATGATATCAATAATCCATTTGAAAATCTTGAATTTCCTTCTGATTCTACCAGTTTCTTCGCCTGTTTGTTGATATGAGGTTTCGCGGCGCGATCTTCTGGTGGCGTATGTTGCCGGAGGATTGTGCACAGCTTGCATTGTATGGTCCCTTCTCTATGTTGCTTTCTTTGTCGTCAAAGCCGTTTCAATATTGCATTCGGCCCTGGCTATAGTACCTCGACTATTTAGTATGAGCCTCTAGATCGTCTTTGGAACTCACTGGGGTCATTGCCTTGCCCCTAGTAAAGCATGGACCTGGGTGTTTCTCTGATAAAGATGTCTGGACGAGGTCATCATCAAACCACCAATGCGGGTTGGATCGCGTGTCTGTGCGCACGCAACTTGCTCAATACTACCATAAATCGGTCAAATACAATATCAAGCCCTTAATTGCTGCGCTCGAAATCCAAATAATTGTCAGTCGAGTATTGCTCTGAATGCACCGTGTGCGACTTTGTCTGAAGATAGTCCTCTCGCTATGGTTATTCACGTTCCCATCTGCCGTGACAACCGCAGTGGAGGCCTGGGGTGGTGTGCGCCGTCCTGCGCTACCTGGAAATGGATGCAGGTCGATGACTTCTGGAAACTGCTCATACTAACTTTGTTTACTTGACTATCCGTGCGAGTCCTGGGTGTGTTGCTCAGACCACGATCGATCGTTGGATATTGAGACGCCGGTGTGGAATATGCGAGGGAATCCATATAGGAAGAAGCGTCGCATTGTGGGTATAGAACCGCAAATGACAAACAGATTGCCTTCGACAAAGCTATGACCCCGTCAGGACTATGATTCAATTTAGAGGCTTTGGGATTTTGGTTTGTACTCACGTCCATACGTTTGCCGGTGCTGCATCCCAAGAAAGGTCGGTGCTTTTGACCGTTCATGGCAGATATACCAGTCGGATACAGGAGGTCGCAATAGTCCTGCACAATTGTTCAATACACGATGCCTTGATTTAGGATTAGAAGGTAGGCTAACTCACAATGAGCCAATGGCAAATATGAGGATACACGCAATCTTCTGTGCTTTGCCCATCTTAAGTTTAAGTATCATAGGCGTGGGCAGCAGGAAGAGCATAAGATCGGTAGCTATGTTAGCCCCGGCCGTAGCTATGTACAGGGCACCAGCGTCTAAGCAGTGTCCAGCCATGATCTTGAAGTCAAAAGCTCGGCGGATGGGGTGGCAGTGGAAGAACATGAGGAGCGTTATGATGGATGTGTCGAGACCAACAATGACGATACTGAACCAGGCGGCGATGCGAAACCACTTCTGCGGCGACAATCGGAGGTAGACCGTGAGCAGCGAGAGTTTCGTGAAGCCATTGCACATCTGGTAGATAGGTGCTGCAACGTATATGTCCTTTGGGAAGTCATCAGTCCAACTCATGTAATCTGCGGGGCTGTAGGATATTGCAAAGACTTACGACCGAGTATCTCTCAAATCTTGTGAGTGGCATTTCCCACACATGAACACACAGGCCGCGCTCGACGATTGACCCTAAAAGGTCATCATCAACAAAGCCACCTTGACACTGTGAAATCAACTATTCTTACGGGTAAGTATTGCCTGTGTTGCTATTGACATGGCCTATAGATTGTTGTTAGTCGTCTATGTTATAGAGGGATTCGCTGTATCGCCATATCATACCCATCCAATGAGCATTAAATCTTCTGGTGTTAGTAACGAGTTATTGCCGGCTCCCTTGAGTACTAACAATCATCTATCTGCAAAGACTTGTGTTTGGTCAAGAATAGCTTCGTGTAGAGCCGCTGGCACATAGCGAGAAGGGCCAAAGTTCCTCCTATGGCGAACACTAAGTATTGTGCCAACCATAAACGCCGGCGCGGATTGTCGAAATCTGGGATAACGCCTGGTGGCGGCAGCTCGAAGACGGTGACGCCGTCGACGACTGGAAATCCCGACATCTCATCGGCGGGGCCGGTTACACAGTGCTTCGCGTCACCGTAAGAAAACTACTAGAGGTGTAAGCAAGTTGGAGATCGCGTGGAGAGCACCACGGTCGGATTATATATGGTACATGCATACGTAGGTGGCTCCTCCCTCTAGAATGGATTACTACGTATGTTAAAATTTGTCTCAGTCCTCTCGTTTTAATCCCTGCGATGTTGTAGATCGTCGACCTGCCATTCGTTTCATTGATATGACGTATTTGCCCGCTGTTGAAGGTTAGATCGTGTTGATGATAACCTTGGATGCCTTAGGCCGAAAACCGTTGACGGCTCAAAAAATCGATTATAGATTATAATAGTCAAATCGTAATTAATCAAGGCGACCGCATTTATCCCTAACAGATCGGGCAACTCTCATTTCTGGTCGTGGTATACAGAATCGCGTGGGGCATTCCACGCCAAATCCGGCAGGGATGTGAGTGTCTCACCAGGTTATAACTGTGAATCAACCAATTGGAGTGTTGGTTTTACTATATGCCGGAAAGTTAAGCAATGATACCTTGAGTACCCCAACAAAGTCCGGGCGATACCGCAACACTAAAAATGTGAATCCACACTCGTGCGTGCAAATAGCCATTTATTTGTCCAATATAGGATACTTCAGACCCGTATGGTTGCTTGCGGGGATCTGTGTGTCCACTACTCCACATTGTGGGTTATCCGTTCGTTCCCGCGGGGAGCCAGTATTTAGACAATCGCCTCCTGTTGAACTACAGCGTTGGCGATCCGTAACGTAGAATAGTAGACGTGGAATGGTGTATCCGTGAATGCATGTTTTATTGATCTAGCTACCGTGTCTACTATATATACATGTAATAAGCTGAGCTCAGAAGGCAGCTACAACTGTCTACTTCCTAATTAGGAAAGTGTGATCCTCCGCGTGGTTGTTATGGATATTGGTCGGCACGGCTCACGTGCTTCCCTCCGGGCACAGAGTGAGAACTCCACACCTCCTGTCCTGGGCTTGTATGAGTGAGTCTTTTCTCTGCCATTTCAAGCGTTCAGTACCATTGTAATTGTTGCCGTCACTGCCGCTGTCACTGTGACTGTACCCTTTGTGTTTAATACCCGTCATCACCATGAAGTTCTCATTTGCAGCATCGCTTGCGACTCTCGCTGCCACAGCGATTGCGGGCCAGGATCCCCACCGCGTCTGTGTACGCGTCCCGCCTTTATACTATTCTTATATCTCTTTGCACTCTCAGTTGACGTGACAGAACCGCTAACCTGTGTCTAGTGCGAAGCTCTTGGAGCGGATAAACAGCTTCGCGGCAAGGTCCTATCACTGGGGAGTGTAGAGTACGATGCGCAATTGAATACGTACTACTCTGCCAATGCGGCGCAACACGCCTGGTGTATGGTCATGCCCGAAAGCACTAATCTCAGTTGGGAGCGAGGCTATTCAGACTACGTGTTCGATGTATGAAGGAAGGAGCGGTCAAGCGGCTGTGTCGCCCGCTCCTGCCAGGAAAACAGGACCGGACGTGCCTGCCGGTAGAGCACAGGATGTACGGTATATAGCTTACTCCCCCCAGAATACTCGAGAAATAGACAATACTATTCAGTTGAAGCCACCCATTCCTGAGATATCAACCGCCCAACTGAGAACTAAGGATGTGCAAGCCACTGTCAAGATCCTCAGGAAGAACCAATGTCCTTTTGGTATCAAGGCTGGTGGTCACTCGGCATTCAAAGGCTCCAGCGGCATCGCCGAGGGTGTCACTGTTGACTTTGGCCACCTGAATTCGACAAGCTTCAACCCAAACACTGGGATTGTGTCGATTCAGCCCGGTGCAATATGGGGTTCTGTGTATGAGCTCCTCAACCCGTATGATGTCGCTGTTGTCGGCGCGCGGACATCTGTTGTCGGTGTCGGTGGCTTTACTACTGGTGGCGGCGTATGTATTCTCTACGCAGTGACAGACGGGCGATCAATGGCTAACAACCTTCTCGTATACCTTCCACAGCAACTCTCACGGATTTTCTTGCGACATGGTCGAGAACTGGGAGATAGTTCTTGCAGACGGGAGCGTTGTCAACGCCAACTCCAAAGATAATGCCGACCTCTGGAAAGCCCAGAAGGGCGCCTCCGGAAACCTGGGTTTCGTCACCAGAATTGACCAGCGTAAGCAATTGCAAATATTTTAGAATGATGGGGTTATGCAATTGACTGATAATGTAACCTCAGAGACTGTCAAGGGCACCCAGCTTTGGGGTGGCTTCACTAGCTACGAGCTGAGTGAGAGAGATAACGTCTTCGCCGCCTACCTTGACTTTGTGGAGAATACCGAGGAGAACTCTCCCGATCAGGCCATTATTGCACTGTATTATGACTTTACTGGGTTTTCTATTCGGTCTATCTTGACTAACAATAAGGGCATCGCTAACGCCCCCGCTTTCGATGGTTTCCTTGCGCTGCCTAATATCTCTAGCACCGTGACCTCAGGACCCATATCTGAGATTATCCCCCAGTTCACAGGCCCCACGCCTCTTGGTCTCTAGTAAGCCCGATATTCATTCCAGCTTTTGCGGTCTTTCATGTAATCATCGACTAACACCTTATAGCGCCAACTGGTTCACTGGTATGGCCACCAACACCCTCGAGGCCCTTACCATCATCGATGACCTGCATCACAAATACGCTCCCATGATGCAGGCCGCTGCCCCGAACTCTAACTTCAGCACGCTCGTCGAGTTACAGCCCGTCACCAACTCGATGGTCGATAATAGTGTGAAGCGTGGGGGCAACATCCTAGGCCTTGAGCGCGTCGTCAAAGACGGCCCAGTCCTCATGTGGCTTGTTTCTCTGACCATCGACACTGAGGAGAACCAGAAGGTGATCCTACCAATTGCACGCGAGTTCGTTGACGCCATTAACAAAACGGAGAAGAAGGCAGGGCATTGGATTGATTGGATCTATCTCAACTACGCCTGGAAAGATGAGAAACCATACAGCCACTACGGAAAAGATAACATTAAGCTGCTACACACCGTGTCGAAGAAGTATGATCACGACGGTGTGTTTCAGAAGCTGCGCCAGACCGGCTTCAAGCCGTAGGTCTACAGCGTTCGCTCTAGCACGAAGTAGCAGCAGACTATCTATTCGGAGAGATGTACGGTGTGCAATAGTGACTAAAATAACACGTCTTACTTATAATCATGATTACAGCTAAGCCCAATTAATTGATTGGGTCGAGGGTTATAATTATTTGCCTACCTACCTCATATATTAGGATTCTCCTTCAAAAATTGCTCTAAACTCGTCTTTTTTACGCCAAGATAACTATCGTTGTCCAGCTTCCCCAAATTCCAGGTTCCCTTGATCGTGAATAGTTGGAAGAACAAGCGGTGGTACTCCCAAAACTTGCTCCTGCCCCATTTCTCTCTACCTGCAACGGCCTTCTTCTCTAGCTCTTCCACTGACCCCTTTTCCGTGATGTCAACCTTCGCTTCTAGATGAACTTTTTCGTAAATCCCGGCAACTTCGCGCAGGGAATGGACCCACGAAACCAAGTTAAAAAATCCCCCTTTCTCTGCATCCGGACCCGTCACAACCTCGATACTGAACGCGCCAGCATCAGCCTCCGTAGTAAAATACCAGGGCTCGTTACCGGTTCCATAGATGTCCATTGATCTTGCCCTGTGATTTGGACCAGTGCTATCAGCGCCCTGGGGTTCCGGATCCCACACGCCATCGTCGGCAGGGGTGAAGCCGCGCTCCTTGTGAGAGCCAAAGAAGACTTCGGCCAACATGCCGGTCAGAATATGCAGAGTCTTGATACTACTGGATAGGCTGGCCTGGGCGTGGAAGGCTATATAGGGGTCGTAGACTTCCTGGTCGTGCAAAGAAATGCGGCGCCAGTCGTAGTTCCAGGATGCGGCTAAGAAGCGCTGATATCACGCATCAAACTATTAGCCAATTGAGTGCGCATGTATGGCAAGAGCCCGGTAACCAACCTTGACGCCAGCCCGCTCCGCAGCGCGCAGGAGCAAGAGCTGCCCTTCAAGCGCTAGCTCTGCAAGTCCTCCATACGCACAGATCACAGCATCGACACCTTTGACAGCTTGCTCTAGCGCGGAGATATCGTAATAATTCTCCGACTGCACAAATAATTCGAGGCCAGAGAGAACGGCGGGATCGAGCTTTGATGGAGAACGGCCTAGCCCGCGGATTTGGTGCCCTCGCTCCAGGCCGGCGACAGCAGCCTGCTTCCCAACGTTACCCGTGATGCCAGCAATCAGAATGAGCATTGTGGACGAAGTTTTAAATGAGATAAATAGTTGGGAGTAATGTCATCTGCTTCGACAGCTCAACTTCCATTATATATTGTACTTATAAACTTTAAGTGAATCTGGTAACTGGTAGACAACATACAGGGGGCCTTTACGTGGGGTTAAGGTTTGGATTGTTATGATCTCATAGGTCGGACTGCGATGAGCTAAAATGACTCATTCCCTGTCATGCAGTACCGGTCGGGATGCCCAATTCTCTCGAGTCTATGGTCGTACATTGTATGTGATTGTTCTTGCCATACATTGGCATATAGAGACTGCTCGGCTACTCGATTTACTCGCAGTCGGATCTTATATTATGTGTCCATGGTTGCCACTTCGGATCGGCGTCGGGTCGGAATTCCGGGGAATTTAACCCCGCGCTGTAGCGTCGGTGTCAGCCAGACTCTAGCGCTGGACCCAGAATTCTCTCGCCGCGCCCTGAAATGGGCATATTAGGGGATTCTGCGGTACGTACCGCAACTCCCCTTCACGCCGATGTGCTGCGCCCCCAGCGCACGCGTAGTCATCCATAAAGCCGATGGTCTTGGCAATGAAAATGATTTGGAATGCGAATAATTTATAATGGTGAGAATTTGGAATAGAGACATTTTGGAAGTGAGATGGGAGTGAGATGGGCGTGACGGCGTACGCTGCGCCATGGAGAACGGCGGCCGTGGTGGGGAGTTATTGGGGCGGAGTGGCCGAGAAGAAGGGGATGAAGGAGAGACGGTTGAAGATGAGGTGGATCAAGGTTGAAGAGAGTATGAAGATTCGAGATGCGATGAGGCTAGAGATGGGGTGAGTTGAAGTGAGAAATGAGGGAGCCTAGAGGAATGGATGAGTATATAATCTTCTTGTTTCCTCCTGAGGATTGTCTTTTTTTTTTCCATTCTATCATCAACATTCTCATCATCAGCTTCATAATTACAGCTTCCAAATCTCCTTTCTTTCATACACACAAGAAATTCGTTTCATCTCGCCTCACACACTTTCACAGCTCCAAAAACAAACCTTAGCAACCACCACAATGCATTTCACCCCCCTCATCGCCGCTGCCATCATCGCAGCTACCGCAACCGCAACCCCTATTGCCCCCCTTACCGGCGACCTTACCACCCAGCTTACCATCGCCGACACCCAAGCAGACCGCATCGACCTGCTCCCCTCAAACTCAGACTTCCACTTCGACTTCAGCGCAAACCCCAGCACCCCCGTCGCAACCCGCAAGTCCTTCCCCGCCCTCGTCGGGTCAGGCGCCTCTATGGCTGCCGGCGTCTTCGGTCCCTGCGGCTTCAGTCTCCCGCACATGCACCCGCGCGCCACTGAGCTGTTCGCCATCACAGCGGGCAAGGTGCACACGGAGATGATTGTCGAGAATGGCGTGCGAGTCGGCAACGCGACGACCGGGCGCCGTCTGATCGAGACGGAGGTCAGCGCGAACCAGATGACGGTGTTCTACCAGGGTGCGGTGCACTCGCAGTTTAACATGGGCTGTGGGAACGCGACATTCGTGGCGGGCTTTGGGAGCGAGGACCCGGGAGCAGCGGTCGTTGATCAGGAGGTGTTGGCCCTGGCTGAGGGTACATTCCTGGCGCCGTTTGGGACCGTGGTTGAGGGACATGATGTGGATGCATTCCAGGGGAAGATCTCGAAGAGCATCACGAAGGGCGTGGAGAAGTGCCTGAAATCGTGTGGGATCAATAAGAGGGCTGTTGTGTAGATGTGGATAGGCTGATCTGTGAGATTTGTGTCTAGCTGCGGGGATTGGAGATTGTTCGCTTCTTGATTTATCTTACCTATTTAGATTGATTTAGAATTCATCTCAGAATTTGTTTTTTATATACCTTCAGTGTGTCTTCAGGAATTCGGGGGGCGCCAAACCCTGAGATAATAAGACTTATGAGCCTCATGATTACTTGTATGTTTATTTCAAATGGTCGTATTTGGGTTGCCAAGTTCTGGTGGCTCTCCGCTCTGATGTATGCCATTGTAACACCATATCAAGATCGTGCGAGCAATAGTGCCCATATCATTCCCCGGGTCGGTGTGGGAAAAGGAGGGCTGTTATAGAGGCTGGGAAAAGTAGAAGAGGAGGAGAACGGATCGGAATGGGACATCAGTTTTGAGAGCGGTGTGTCGGGTCAACGAAGTCATACGTCTGGCCTTGACGAAGGGGTGACTTACATTACAACTTTAGTCAACGTAGCGGTGTTTAGGCTGTAGAATGTGGTAGCTGCTATCACTGCCCTTACATAGGACGCAATTCGTTCCTCCGCGACGAGATAGATGGCCGAAGTCGCTCCAGGATGGGAATCCCTGCAAGGATTCCATGATAGCGAAATCTATTTATAGAAAACTCAATATTTGTGCCACGAGCCTCAGCCTTGGAGAAAAGTTAACGGCCGAAAATCTAATCCAACCATATTAAAAGAATATATCAACATAATACGTCTTTGATCTACTGCTAGGACTCTCAGCTTTGTGACTGCGTGGTTATATTTTATGAGTACGTCTCTCGCCTCTTCATTCAGACCGGTCTCCCGCAATGACAAGCTAACTTCAACATAGGTCCGGAGCAATGTTTTTCGTCATTCTTCTTGTGGGGTATTACTGTTACCAACTACCCATGCAAAAGTTGCAAAAGACTTTACTAGATGGTATCCAGCCTTTGGGCATGATGAGGAACACGCTTGGCGACCTTGTGTAGATGGAGCAAAGGATCTCACCTCGTTGTTCAGTTGTGGAGATATAACTAATTGCATTTTGGGCGCCCTTACTGAAGAGATCAAGGCAATGCAAAGTAGCATTGGGATATTCTTAGGATTCACACCCACTTTGATTTCGATCTTGGGCCCCTCTGCAATGGAGGTTGCTACTCTCTCACTCAAGCGGCCCATACTCTCAACACTATGTGCATGGGGAAGCCCTGGGTTCTCTGTCGAGCGTCCGTTTAAAACTTTGGGGTTAAGCTTTGACCAGACTCCCAACACACCCAAGATTGAGCATGAGTTTTTTAAATATCTCCAGCCAGCTTCTAAAGCGCGGTTCAAAGACCAAATCACCTATTTCATCCTTTTCATACAGTACTTCCTGGCGGCCGCCGCTGTTGGAAACACTATACACAACTCATATGAAGTCGGCATTCAAGTAGTCATTGCTTTCTCGTGTCACAAATCCAACATATTACCACTTTCATGGTATTCTTTTAGCGTCGGTATCAACTTCCTTGGTATAATTCTCATGCAGCTACACCGAAGACAAAGAGCTGCACAGGAGAGCGACCCGGCTCCGACATCTCAGCCTAAACTTTCAATTCAAGGTCAAGCACTTAATACTCTCAAATCATGGGCAGCTGACGAACTACAACTCGGCTGTCAGCGAACGCAGCCATATGAAGCACGAACTAGGTATTGGAATATTTGGTGAGTGATGATTCAATGGATATTGAATATCGCAGTTAAGCGCAGTTTGCAATGGGGACTGTGGTGATGAGTTCTATATATTTTGTGAGACTTGAGGACGCATTGGTTATCATGAGCCGATATCTGCTGTCAGCCTTTGTCGTGAGATGTATTGTTGGATTTGAGATTGAGGGGATGAGTTATGCAACTATGTAATGCTACATCTACTTGCAGTATATTATATTACACCGCAATTAACACATCACAGAATTTCAAATGCAATTTGTTAATGTGTGTATTAAACGATCAAGGTGTGTAGCCAAATCAACTATCAAGTAAATTCCATATTCCGCCAGAAAGAAAGATATTGGGTGGTATGAACGTGATTCGAAGTTGTCCGTACTATGTCATCTTCGTAACATTTACTCTCGCAATGCTCTTTTGTTCAACGGGGATTATGCAGCGAAACATTGGGTGTTCACACGCTGGGCCCCAATGCATGGCTGCCTTCTTCCAACGGTGCTTGGGCCGAAGATGCTCCCGCGATGGGATAAGGTGCCAGAGACTTGCCTCCCTCCTCGCAGATTTTTTTCCAAGTAGCAATTGCATCCGCGAACAGAAGGTCGAAGTAGTGTGTTAAGTTTTGACGGACAGACTCATCCCACGCAATTAGCATATGTATGGCCATAGAACTTTCGATGTGGTACTCCGCTTCAATACAATCAAAACCCCGACAATTATTCATAAATCGATGTCCATTATCGATATCACGTCCGGCTTTAACCAGATACGTGCTTGCAACAAGAGGAGAGTCAGGAGCTTGTGCGAGAGCTTTTACGAGCACCTGGCGGCCTCGAGTCCAAATGGCGATTAGATTATCTTGAAGGTCGTCGTAGATTTCGCCGCACTGCTCGAATGCGTACGATGCCAGCATAATAAAGGCCTCATGCATATAAGTATCCATAGAAAGGTGCTCATATAGCGGTCTCAGCCCAGAATTCATCGCTCGATGCACCCTACCCGCCTCTGATTCGATAGCTTTGTTGGAGACATTATCGTCAAGTGGTTGGATACCAGTCACTTGCTCAACAGGTGGCGCCATGATACTAAAATGCCAGACTACATAGAGTTAGTAACAGTACAGGTATATAGGTGTGGGATTTAGACTTACTTGAACTCTACGGTTGGTAATGAGGTCGGGATTTGTTAAAGATGTGGTGATCTAATGCGAACTGCCGTGATGGGTGGCCACGAAACTGCAGAGAGTTAGTATTGAAATAAAATAGCTGTTGTAAGCTCACTTGAGGTGAACGGTGGCTGAGGTTCACTAACTGTCCAGAATTGGCAGTAATACCGTGAATTTGATTTACCAAAGTGTATGTGCAATCGAGAATTTTCGATGTAGAAAAAGTGAAGTTGATATGCTGTAGAAACGAAGTCCTTTTATGGATAACTATGAACAAAAAAAATACAGAGGATGTTCTAGAATGTGCTGTTTTCAAATGGACAAAGCCAGCTTTCTAGAATGTGCTGATTTCAAATAGATAAAGACGTCTTTATCTCTGTATCGGATCTGATATATGGGATAGCATGTTCAGAGAGCCATTCATCTAGCACACAAAGCAAATCAACGATGCCATAGCAGAGTGGAACATAATTGGTAGAGTTTATGAGATCTGTGCTTGGTTTATATGCTACTTTAATCACTATCTACAGAGACAAACTTTGCATTAACCTGGGCAGATACAGTTATGGTTCTTGGTTCGAGCGCTGGCCCTTCCATGGCGACACTGGCACCAGTGGTAACCTGCTGGGCTCTCTGCTGTGCTTGTTGCATCTGCTGTTGCTGCATTTGGGCGGGCCCACCCCCAAAATAGTACGGACGAGAAGCAGAGTTGGAGGATGGGCCATCTTTGATCTCAACAGCAACGACCTGCCTTCCAACAACCCCAGCATAGTCGTTGGCCTTTTGCACCGCATCCTCGATAGCCTTCACGCGAGCCTCGCGCTCGATCTCCATGCGAGTAGGCCCAGTGAGTCGCCATTCCGAACTAACGATGGACACATGAGGCATATTGGCAAGCTCGTGGGAAATCTCACTGAGCAGTTCAAGGTTGCGAAAGACGACTTCAGCAGTCGACCTTACGACGAACTCCTTGGGTTTGGATTTGAGCTCGTGGTAGTTATGGTCTCGTTGGAAGTACGACGACGTGTTCAATGGAGAGACTGTGAATGTAGTGATGCCTGCCAATGGATGGGGTCGTCCATCCTCAGTCTTGGTAGCAAAACTGCGGAACTTCTGGGTGAGCGTTTCAACAGTGTCTTTGACGTCGACGAAGACCTTTGTCTGGTCTATACCGGTGGACGAAACGCTGAGGTGAACGACGCCACGCTCAGCCGTTCGGAAGACAGAACCCTTGCCATCTACATATATTTCAAGTTGAGGTGCCATGATTTAGTGCGGCAGGCAATATGAAGTAAGTCTAATGGATGTTGAAGTTGATTGTTGGTGTTGTATCGATCATCCTTCGGGGTGGTCTGCGAAGTCAAAGCTCAAGGCAACAGGATCATAAGCGAGCAATGGTGTTTCCACCCCATGCCTCACATGCTCAATATCCATGAAGATAGAAAGCGCAGATACTCATGTTTCGTCGTAATACCTAAAAATATGGCAACCCGAATTGTTGTGATCTGCAAATCTCATCTGATGCCTGACGTTGACAGCGACAAGAATCAGGTGATGGCCAACATGGCCTGCCCCGCCGTGACTTCGATGCCTCCCAAGGCAGCCTTAGATTATGTTGGCTTCACTGTTACAATTATCTATTCACTAGTTAATTGCTATGATATCTGCAATGTGCAGTCTTCACCATCAGAAATCATCCCCCTCTCAACCCAGACCTCCTGCAGATCGTCTCTAATCCTTCCCGCAACCACAAAGCCCCTCTGTGCCACCCTCGAAAGCATGTCCAATATCTTACCCCTCTGCTCCTTCCCCCCAGCGCGCGACCCTGCCACTCGAAGCGGGAAAAACATCAGCGCTCCCGCAAGCCTTGACGTCTTCAGCGCCGCATCCGTTAACTGCAGTATCGCCTCCACGTGTGCTGCTACCTCAGATTTAGGCAGAATCGGCGCGTCGGGAGGGGCCCAGTAAGGGTAATAGTCGAAGTTGCCGGAGAGAAAGATTAGAAGCGCATTATAATATGCGAGGGCGAGGAGAAGGGGAGAGCTGTCGCTGGTGGTGTCTCCCAGAAGCGACAGTACTTGGGCGTGCCACGCGTACAAGTCATTTTGGATTGCAAAACCCTCAAGACCCAGAGCAGAAACAACCGGATCAGTGTACCGTTCTAACTCGGGAATCTGCGAGACCATTTGCTGGCCCCTAAATGACGTTTTAGCTAAGGTTGGTGGATGAATGGGGGTTTGAGACGAACCGAAGATTAAACGTGGAACATCGGATCATGAGAGCCAGAATCTCTTCGATTGGGTCCCAGATTCCATCGTTAGGTGCAAGCTGCTTATGAAAATTCACCCACGAGTCCTCCGCCAGTATCGTAGCTTCTCCGTATAGGAGGGCTCTGCTGGCTTCAAGCATGCGAAATATCCCATAGAAGGTTCGCCGCAGAGAGGATATGTTCTTATCCGGGCTTGACAACCTGAGAATCATAGATGTGCCGTGGATTATGTGCTTGACCCATCCGTCCCCAGATGGATCCGTAAGGAGCTAGCAGACTGTTAGGTACTTTTTTCAGATTCGGATTTTCAGGACAAACCTCGAAGACGCCGAGGAAGAACGTTCCCCATAGCACATCATCTCTCTGGGCAGCATCCTTTTCCAATACGCTCGCCTGAAGGACACGAATTGAAGTACGGTACGAACTGAAAGCCAAATACTGTGGAGATTGATGTCCCTTTGACACGCTGATGGAGCCTCGGCGACTAGCATCCAGAGCTCCGATCGCAAGGGCGGAGTGGTACAGGAGTGGGGAAGTGCGAACCAGATGCAAAATCTCTGTGTCAAGGCTCTGAAAGCTTGCCGTAAACCGATTTTGCTGGATGAATAGGAGGAAGCAGCCAATAAAGCGTTCTGCAGGATCCCCGTTGGTTGGGATGACTGACCCTATATTCAATTTGGGCCGACTCAACGCCGTCTGTAGTTTGGTCTCTCCAGAAGCATGCCCTTCCACAAATAGCACTGTGCCTGTACTTTGCTTTGGTGGCAAACATGATTTTCCCGTCTTGATGCAATACTTGCATGGGAAGCCGCCCTCACACTAAATTTCTCAGTTAACCAATTTCCCGGCATCCACCCAAAGAGTCATCCCCTGGCGGAGCAGTGATGCGAACGAACCTTAATCTTACGAGCAGAACACGCCATGCAGCGCTTAACCTGCCGACGCTTATCCCCAGGGCCAAGTTTCCTTTTCTCGGGCATTGCGTTGGTATCAGGTGAAAGTAATATCGGCATCTGTTTGCTTCTAGGTTCGATCGCAAATACGCCACGTTGAAGGCTCGTCCATTGTTCTAGATAGGCAGTAATAGGGCGAGAATATTGGACAGGGGACGAGGCATATTATAAACTGCCGCCACGTAATTTGGAGATCCACCCCACACTGACGCATTTCGTCTTTTGTGTTGAGGCTGAAATTTGAGGATGTCAGTGTCACCCGTTGGTTAGGCCGAATCGGGAAGCAATTGAGCGCGCGAGGCTTGGCGCTCAATTGTGGGACCTGAAGATCTTCGGCCGAGCACCAACGACACACGTACAACACGGCCACCGCGCGCTTCATTGCTTCCTGTTCAGGTAAGTCTACCTCTCTTTAGTTTTCTATCTCACTGTAATTGCATGTAACTTTGAATACGCCTCGTAAGCCCAATACAATGAGAAAAGTCATGATGTGTATAAAACCAGCTGGAAGCCCAGCTCATGGGGAAAGAAGCATCAATAACAGACCATTCAATTCCCACACCACCCTCCTGCAAAACAATTTCAATTCTTTGCAATGCTCGTCCCTACCGCATCCCTCGGAGGTCTCTTGACGCTCCTCCCGCTCATTTCGTCGATTGCCCATGCGACGACACTTCCAAAACCTCCAGGCCCATTTGATGTCTATTACAACACCGCTAAGATGGTGGATGGGGGCCGGATCGACCCCTTCGACCCCAAAAAGGGTCACCGCGCTGTCATGACGTCCATTTACCTACCGGTTCGCTGCCGAGGGGACCTACAAACCATCCCCTACCTGCCTCCAAAAACGGCGGAAGTGGAATCCGAGGTATTCGCCGCCTACGGTCTTCCAAACGGGACTTTACAGTCTCTAGATCTCCAAGTATGCCCTGGCCCGCTGAGATCTCAATTGCAAGAGGCAGAACAGCGCCCTGTCGTGATATTTTCCCCGGCCCAGAACACACCGAGGCACTTGTACGGATTAATCGCCCAGGCCGTCGCGAGCTACGGCTACATCGTCGTCTCAATCGACCATCCATATGATGCCGACGTCGTCGAATTCCCCGATGGATCCACTGTTCTTGCGATCGACATGACCGACGAACAGATTCTAGTGGATGTAGACACTCGAGCTGGAGATGTCTCTTTCGTGCTCAATCAGCTTAGTTGCCCTGGAAGTGTGAAGGATCTTCTGCCAGGATCTAAGGGGCTGAAGACGAACAAGGTCGCCATGTTTGGCCACTCCCTTGGTGGCGCTGCAGCTGCACAAGCTACGCTTCGCGATAAACGTATTGTCGGGGGCATCAATCTCGACGGCTCCTTCTTCAGCACAGTGATCAAGAAAGGTCTCGATCGCCCGTTCCTCATCTTCGGACATGAGAACAAGACGCAGGCGACTGACGATACCTGGGCAGAGACATGGTCGCATCTGCGATCGTGGAAACTCGAGCTGGGATTGGCTAAGTCGCAGCACTACACCTTCTCTGATCTGCCTGCTTTGCTGAGCGCGCTACATGCGCCGAAAGAGATTCTCGATGCGGCGGCCGGGCGGGTCGGGACTTTGGATGGACTGAGGGCCTTGGATATCGTGCAGACTTATGTGGTTGCCTTCCTTGATCTCGTGCTTCGCCATAAAAACCCGAAGGTCCTCCAGCAAGCAGTGGCCGAGTTTCCCGAGGTATCAATTATTGATAAATGATTATATTAAGTATTTGTGTATCATAAAGAATGATAGTTTTTAGAAGGATGTTCGAAGAATAAATAGTACTTTTATATAGTAATTGCCATTATAACTCATCTTAATATTTTTTTCTTATTTATTAATTGATCAAAACCAATTAAATTTAAGACTGCGCAACTCCCCATAGCTTCCATGGCACAATTGGCTAAGATATTTTCTTTCGAAGGACATTTACGGCTCTCACACCATGGAAAGGTTTAATTTCAAATTGGCGCCCATGTTAAATTCTCGCTTTCTGAGTAGTTCTATGATTACAGCTAGCCTCCGTCGGAAAATTGAATCTTGCCAGTCGGCATCCACAAATATTGTCGAGACAGATTGCCAAGTTTAAATTTCCAGAGGTGAAGAAGCGTCCGCCCAAAATCCATCGCAGAGTGCACAAAATCAAATAAGTAACAATCCATAGCCTGTCCTAGTACCGCAATTACAAGGACGCCAACTGCTGCGGCGCCTCGGGCCACACTCCAAGTTTCGCCATCACTAGCCGCACAGCGTCAAGGTCTTTGCCAGAATCGAGATAGACGGCACCTAGTATTGCTTCAACCGTATCTGATACGGTGCGTGGAGGAACAGCGCCTTGCTGGGACGGGTTCCTGTTCACGAGGTCCTCGATATGGATTCGTCTCCCGACCCTCTCGAGGTTTGTGTTGTTCACAATTCTCTGGACAAGACTGTCCATGGAACCGAAAATTTGTCTTAGCATATATATTATCGGCAGATATGTACAGTTGGCTGTATTTATCCTTACCTCTAGGCATATTTAGAGCCCGAAGGATATCGAGGAGCGCGAGTTTAAGCACCACATCGCCTATCATAGCAAGCCGTTTGTTTCCTTCAGGGTACTTGTATGCCATATTAGAACCGCTGGCCTGTACGGCTTCCCATATTTCCTCGGAGTCGATAAACACGTAGCCGGTAAGGGCTTCCGCGGCGGCGATCAGTGTCGCCCGATTGTTCGCAGCCATTACGGACGATTTTTCCGTGTAAAGCGGTGATGTTTCTGTGGAAGAATCTGAAGCGGCCCAGAGTTTAAATCCTAATTGCGATGGAGTAAATGGATGAATAAGTCGTGCGAAGGTGAATATTTCTTGTATCGGCGAATAATTCCTGGGAATGCGAGAAATATCGAAGTGAATGTAGTATGGGACAAGCTTGCTGAAATATCGAGGATGGCTTGATAGCTGCAGAGATCAGCGTAGGGACATGAGCATTTTATAATCTTTCTATCGCTTTCGCATTTTCAACATTCCTGCCTCCTTGGCTCAGCCTCATTCCACGGTGGATGTGGTCGCATTTGGTCGGCCATGGGCTTAACATTCCGCAGTTCCAACATTGCGCAGTTCCAACATCACCTAGTTCCAACACACGAGGCTGAAAGTAAAGCATGCCCCCCAAGTCGAATATATTGGCTGCTACACCTTGTGTCAGCAAATGGGCATATAAATGTAGCTCTATTCGTTATGCTATACTGTGGACCTACCAAAGCGTCCTTGCCATCAGGCGGGCGAAGCAAGGCTGAGGAATTTGCGACGGGATTAAATATGCCTGGCCTCCAAAGCTCGGCCAATTTAGCAGTTGGAACCCTCGCGACTTGAATGTGCCTTGTTATGGTGACGTATTCCAACGTCTGATCCGTCAATTTAACGAATTTGGGAACTGGGAAATTTGCTGAGGGCATGAAGCAGTGGATTGGCCTGTGCCGCCAAACTTCCAATGAGGCTATCCAAAGCTGGGAATTGATAACAGCAATTTAGGTTGATATAATTTATCCCTTCGGCTGCTCTATTCCAACCATAATTGCCATGTACACTCTCTGATTTGTACATCCTTATCCAGGCCACACAATGTAGTTGAATTTTCCTTTTGCATTCTTCGTCACCTCGTAATATTTAGGTCCTGTCTATGATACACATGCACCTCCATCGCCACAACTCCTCCTGGCCAAAGCCGCCCATTCGAACTATACCGATCCAGCCATAACCTAACCCAGACCATGCATTCCATACCGCTCTTCCTACCCCTTATATCCCATAATGCATTCCATACCGCTCTTCCTACCCGTATACCCCATAATGCACCCCCTACTTCTCGTTCCGAAAGGAAATACATAAAAGAAATCGCGAATCTCGTCAGACAACTTTCTGTCATAAAAACGAACTCTCCCTGCGCTTTATCTTGAGCTTTATCTTGAGCTTTGAGAGTCATTTTTTGCCGCGAATAGAAAAAAACCGTTTGGAACTCTTGCTCAAGTTCGACCTCTTGCTCGTTGGTCGCTCTCGCTCTTGCTCTCGCTCTCCCGCCTTCTTAGCCCGATCATCAGCATAAATTTGCCTCCTCTCAGCGCGTCTCGCATCAATAGTATCTTGCGTCACATGACCAAACCCGTTGCGGCGCCGATAGCATGCTTCCATAAGAGCGTTCGCATCGACCAATCTGCGCGGAATAGTCTGCACAACTTGGAACACCTCCATGGGGTCATTTACGGCTCTGATCTCCGCTTCGCCAACCTTGAACACGGCGAGTGCAATACGAAAGAGCGTCTTGCTTCCCTCGAAGAAGAACGAATCCCACACACGCAGCGTAGTCTCGATCGGAAGCGTCCCGATGAAGCAAGACATGAACCATGCCGTACAGCATAGAGTGATAGGAGGGAGGTTGAAGGGGACTCCGCGCTGACTCGCTCCGGCGCTGCCGTCCAATTCACCTCCAATCTTGGCCCAAACGGCAGGCATGGAATCCTGGACACACATCATCAAGACTCCGAGGTCGACATTCGCACCTTCGAGGTTCACTTCGTGCGTGTTGGGGAGATACGTCTTGGTGATAAGATCCAGCATCCAGAAAGCGCGCTCCTCGCACATGAAAAGCAGAAGGAGGCCAGCGAGGAAATTGAGGCTCTGGCAGTACCCGATCTTGGGATTGTAGATCGCGGTTGCTTGTAAGACACGGCGGAGGGACTTCAGCATGGGTGTTTCCGTGTCAGTGACTGGATCCGGCGTGATGGCGTTCGGGCCAGTCAATAGGAAAGATGGGATGACGACTTGGTCGGGCTTGAACATGATATTGTCTGGGAAAGTTCGGTGCAGGTCGCGCTCGATAAGTTCCTCATCGGTTGGGGAAAGATCTCCATTCGCAGCGCATCGGACGAGGTCATCATAGACACCAGGGTGCTTCGCCAGAATCGCATGGCCACCGGAATAGAAGAACCAGGCTTCTCCTCGCCAGTCGGGCGGGATACCTTTGCGGACACATCGCTTCATCTTGTGGGACTTTGGTGGGAAGCGGGTCGGATCCTCGCTGCCGAGTCCATTGGACTTCATAATATCAACCCACTTTCTCCGACGGCGTGCCAGGTAGACTGTATATTGGCTGTTCCAGGCTTCGTAGACGTCAAGGGGAACATGCAGTGACTTCTTCTTGAACCCATAATGGTCACGCGTATGGTCAAATTTGGAGAACTGTGCTCCGATCACTCCACGCCCAGATGGTTGTCTGGAGATTCCTGGGACTGGCTGGTTTTGGTTGGAGCCATTGTCGTTTTGTGCATCGACATTGAAAGGATCAACGTAGGCGGGAGCAGTTCTGAACATGTCTGCAGAATCGCGAATGATCATGTGTTGAAGTTTGGGTACGGCAAGATCGAGGCCGTCAAGTTCGGGAATTGTTTGTTGGTTGCCGATTTCAGATTGGATGGATCGGGCAGTTGCCGGTCTATTTTGGCGGTGTTCGTCCTCAGTTTCTGCCTCAGACTCGCCAAATCCACTTTCGTACATATCAAGGAAATCGTCAATCTGATCTCTCCCGTTTACGGATCTTGCAGAGCTGGCTTTGCTCAAGACACTACTTCTCGCCGTGTCGAGGAAGACTGAAGAGGTGGGCGTATCCCATGTAGCTGATGTAGTACCAGTGCCAGAAGTTTGGATAGACCGAAGGCTTTCTCGGACCTCTTCGTTGTTGCTGGCTCCCGGAAAGTTTGGACGCAGGTCAGGGTTAGGGCTGTTGTCTCTGAACCTCAATCCGTTGCGTGAGTTAGCTGGGTTGCCCGGGCCATTCTGCTGACGCTCTGATGCTGAAAGCTCAGGAATAGAATATGCGTTGCGTAGTGAACGTGAAGACGCGGGGCCGGTTGCCATGGAAGCTGGTGATTCAGAAAAGCCTCTATCACGGCCAAACCCAGGTCGAGTCGCAGAAGGTCCACCCCGAGACTGTTGTGGCATCGTGGATCCTGAACTGGGAGCTGTCCGAGGAGGATCCCCTGATCTATTTGCGCTAACCTGTCTAGGTCTCGAGAAGTTCTCACGCGGTGGTGCCATTTCCTGTTGGTATAGTGGTGATTCGGAGTAGGTTGGACTTTGGTGGCCTGTGTTCAAAGAGCGAAGACGTGCTGCCTCTGAAGGCATCGGACGTTTGTTATTGGTGAATGAGGAGGGGTTTCGGTTGGAATGATAGGAGTCGTTCGAGGCCGAACGCTGTGTGCGAGAGTCTTGTTCCATATCTCTTTGTCTCTGGGCGTTTGCGAGTTGTTGGGGACGAGGGGCCGCAGGAAAATTAGGCGTAGAGGGGTACATAGAAGTAGGCGAGGAGGTGATAGGTGCAGGAGATCCATTCTTCCCCGAGAGCAGTCGTCTCAGGCTCCGGCTCCTCTGCACCGGCACGGCTCCATCACCTCTATAGGCGGTCGAGGCGGCATTTCGAGGCTCCCCGTCCATCGCCCGGACTTCGTACAAAGCTCGATAATCAACGCTTCTAGAAAGCCTGGCCGTATCCGATTTCGTCTTGTATATTTATATTATCTCCGGGAGCTGGTTTAGCAGAGTCGGCTTCGCAGTCGGACTCGAGTTATGGGAATGGCGGGCAGGTCGATATCGTCCCAAGGGGCCCGTCTCCACCACAACAGCGAGAGCGAGCCGAAGGAGTGTCAAATATTGGGCTAGTGGCCATTGATGAGACTTCTTTCCAAACGAGTGAATCGCTGCCCGGTATCTCTCTTGGTGTCGGCGCCTTGTTTGCCTTCGCCAGCAAGTTTTCAATGGGCGGCAGCGGGGAGAATCAGGCTATGAACGCGATCCCCACAACACACGCCTAGATCCCGTCCTCCGTCCCGCCTGTTGGCACAAACACGTCCTGGTCACGTCCGTACCTTTTCCAGCGCAATAAATGAAATTTCTCTCTTGCAGAGGTTTGTTTGACTGGCGATCTTAGTTATGAATATAAGGATACGTGCAGGATTCTAAATTATATATAATTACGTAGCTGTTGGCTTTAAGATTAACATTGAGACACTGTAATTTAATTCCTGAAATTCTGTCACCTTGGACAGTGGTTCAATGGCCCGTGCGGGGGCAATAGCTGAAGAAGCCGCTCTCCGCGAAATTCATTTCGGAGGCCGGAAGATAGTGTAATGCATGGTCAGGCAGACTCTAGAATTGAGGGCTGCCAATCGATTGAAAACTCACAAAATTTCTGTATCACGCATCAGCTTGACAGCAAACACCATAAGAATATGCGGCAATTGAGGAACGAATCACATTTCATAACAAAGTCTTGGGGGCAAAGCCAGGCAATAGATTGGACAGCTTGTGGTACATTCGCCACTCATACAGGTCATTTGAAATATATATATGTAGCTATTATTTTTTCACATGCCGCATCTAGAAACGCTTCTCGGCGGTCTTCCAGTTAAGGACATCCCAGATGGCCTTGAAATACTCGGCCTTGCGGTTCTCGTACTGGAGGTAGTATGCGTGCTCCCATGCATCGACACCCAGGATGGGAGTGTATTGGCCGACAACTGGGTCTTGGTTTGCGTAGGTCTTAATCAGGACCTTGCCGGTTTGGTTGTCCTTCACGAGCCATGCCCAGCCACTGCCCTGGATACCCGCAAGCGCTGTGTTGAACTTCCCCTGGAAATCGGTGAACGAGCCGTATGAGTCCTCGATAGCGGTCTATCACAAGCGGTTAGCCGTTGTTACATTCATAGGGAGCATGCTTCGAGGTCGAAGAAGATCGAGCTCGGCCATTGGATGAAGTAAGCATACCTTAAGCGCTCCGGATGGCTCTCCACCACCACCCTGGCTCTTTGGTGCCAGGTTCTCCCAGAACAGGGTGTGGTTGAGGTGACCACCACCGTGGAAGTTGATCAATGGCTGCAGAGCAACCTTTGCGGCGATATCTTGCTTGGCCTCAGCGGCTTGGAACTGCTCGGTGGCAGCGTTGTAGCTGGTGACATAGGTTTGGTGGTGCTTGGAGTGGTGGAGCTCCATGATCTTGCCAGAGATGGCTGGCTCGAGTGCGCCATAGTCGTCTGATAAATATTCATGAGTATATTAATTCAACAAAGAAAGTGGTGGTTTGAGCTTACACTGAAGGTCTGGAAGGGTGGCCTTTCCGCGGACAAAGCTGGTGCTTGCAACTCCGGCGGCTCTCTTTGAAGCTCCGGCCTTGAGGGCTGAGCGGATAGCCGGGGAGCTGCGGAAAAGTGTGGCGGACATTGTGTAGTGATTGGATATCTAACAGTAAAGATTATAAAATTGCGCAAACGGAATAGTTGGGCAAAGATAAATTTGGGTATGTGGAAGGTGACGGATATGAAATCATGAGCAAGTAAACAGAGCTTTGGAGTAAAACGTCATATTACTCTACTGTGACAATTGCCAAGCCCGTTTTTGCCGATGGTATTGGTAGGTTTAGCCGTGTATTTCTGCCGCCTTATGTCGCTATAAATGGTCTAGACTCGAAGCTTTGTTAGACAACACACACCCAGAAACATTCACCGCCCAGACATCGTGGGGTTCCGTTATCGATAACGACGCACGCGTTCACAAGAAACTTAAGTTGTTCTACTGTTCAAGTGGAATCTTTTGTATTCTGAGGAGCATGTAGCTGTCCTATTCTTCTTCATATCAATCCGATTTCTTATTGTCTAGTGGCAGCTCTATTTTTGCTCTAATAGAGAATTAGTTGTCATAACGGGCTGTAGCAGAGCATCTCGACGCGTTCTTGCAGCCCGAAGCAAACTTGAGGCCCAAAAGCATCCCACGCAAAAACCATTCGCACAACAGCCGCCAAGATGTCCTACTACGATGTCGATGCGATCCTCACGGACGCCCAAGTTAGTCTTTCCTTCCCACTCCTCTCCAGCGCCACTGCTAACCCACCCCAGAAAATCCCGTGCCACTTTACCCTCGCCGTCCCCGGCCTCGGCCATCTGGACGCCTCTGCGACACCAACACTTAAAGCCTCCACACCTCTCTCGCTCCCCCTCTGGCTTGCCGAAACCGTCGCCCTGAATTCTCCTACGCCGCCCAAACCCGTCCTCTCACTCGACCTCCCCGACGCTCTCTCCCCTGCCGTCATCGCGGCCCTAAAAGCAGCCCCCACCTCCGTCGACCTACGCGCCCAGGCTCCCTACTTTTTTGCCCTCGCGGCGCGCCTGCTAGCGTTATTTGATGATGAGCCTATGCTTGCGGTGCTACAGGACGCATTCAAGAAGAGGTCGAGGGAGATTGTAGATCATGCGAGCAATGTAGGTGGGAGGAGTGGGGCGGGTGTGGCAGCGGAGGCAGTGGACTTTTTGAGGGGCTTGGATGAAGAAGAGAGGAAATTATTTAGAGTAGCGCATGAGAGTGCTAAGGCGGCAAAGGCATGGCTGGATGATGAGAAGCGGTAAAGTGGTTGGGGCTGGTTGGCGTTCAGGAATATACCCTTTTTACTTGATTTGGGTTTCGTGATATGATAATTTGTGCTGCTTGGCAACTGCAAGCTATCCTTGTGATTCAATAATGTATTTATTGTTCTCTTCCATTATTGTCCCTTAACAATATCTTGCTATAAAATATTGTCATATGCACTACACGTGGGGCGAATCAAGATTACGCATGGACGAAGTCATAGGTAAGAGATTACACTTAGTATGTTTAATATTTGACGCACTTCTTGCAATCAGTATAATCTTGATGCTTACAGCCTATAATGAGCACATCCACTACAAAACTATCCCTTCTAGCTTCATCTAGGTGGCTAATGGTTTCTATAACCCAGTCACGTGAAATGTATATCACGTGCTCGCTAGGTTTCCAATTTGGGCGGATGACCAGCGATTTAGATATTCAGGTTCCATGATAGAGCATCGGAATTGTCATCGTGAAGGTCGCCAATCTATCGTCTTACCGCTTGAACCGTTGCCAGGGGCCAATGGCATCGAATTCTGATTGAATTCCGCTGTCGACATAATCCATACCCGGACGACGCCTTGACGACACAAACATCACTAGACGCCACATTTATACTGGACGGATGTATACTTATCCACTACGAACCTCATTTATATACAATTATAGCCGGAACTGAGATTATTCCGGCGAGACGTTGGAGTTGCCCATTGGGAACCGCTGACGACGCCAATTAGCGGAGGCGCAAAGAAAAAAACACACCCAGCAAGGCTCCAGGCGACCTGCGGCGCAAACACAATGACAACGACCGACCCCAGCGAAGTCGCAGACAATGCGAGCGCCCTCAATGGCACCCCTTCTACGAACAATTCAAGCGGCCCGTCGGCCTTCGTCTCCCAGCCCTTCTCCGCCGCCACCGAAATGATCCTCAAGCGCCTCCGAGGAGAGGGCGGCCCTCTCAATCCCACTTCCGTCTTGGGCGTCGCCTCCCAACACCAAGCAGCGGCATACGAAGACGTGCGGCGCACTGTGCTGGAAGGCATGAAAACATCACATAATATGGAGTTTGCGGCCCCTACACCCACGCCGCGTCGACCCCCCAAGGCGCCCCGCACCACCAGCGCGTCGGGGAAGGGATCAGCGAGCGGGACACCGATAGGGAAGAAGGGCGGTGCAAAGAGCCGGAAGCGGAAGAGGGTTAAAGACGAAAGTGAGGAGAGCGCGGGGGAGAGCGAAGAAATGAGTGATCTGGGAGATGAGGACGAGAGCGACGATTCGACGTCTGTGACGGCCTTTCCGAGCATGACACAGAGTGGGCGCAAGGTTGTAAAACCTACACAGTTTGTGCCCGAGGTTTCGGCGGCGCCTCCGAGGAAACGAAGCGCGCCAAATCGACGGCCGGGGCCTGGGCGGAATGTGGAGAATGCGCTCTGTAAGAGGTGCGGACGCGGCCACAGCCCGGCAAATAATATGATAGTCTTCTGCGATGGCTGTAATATTGGGTGGCACCAGATGTGCCATGACCCGGTAATCACAGAGGATGTGGTAAAAGACGAAACTACGGAGTGGTTCTGCGTCGATTGCACAGCGAAACGGGACAAGAGGAAGGGCGAGAGGGCAAAAACCAGTACGCCGAAAAGCAGTGAGGATACGCCCTGGGCTGGGAAGAGTGCGACAGAGGTATGTTTGTCTCTCTCCCCCTTACATGCATAACTAACCGAGATAGAAACGCGCATATCTCACATCCTTCCCACACAGCCACCTCGTGGACCTCCTCCTGCAGGCCACCACTCTCCACCCCTCAATTCCTATTACCCCACCTTCCACAACCATCCCATCAAACGCCATACGTCGCGTAAAAGTCCACCCCCAACAGCCCTTTCCGCCCTCCGCCACTGCCGCATCCGGCCTCTTCCCGCGCGCCTCCGCTAACCCATCAGCCCCTATAAACTTCATCCGCAAACTACCCCTGAGCGAGACATCTCCCGCCTCTAGCACGCCTTCACCCGCAGTAGCTGTTCCCGCGTTGCCACAGGCCTACACGGATGCAGATGCCGAGGGCGAGGAGGACGACAATATGAGTCGCGAGAGCACACCGGCAAGCCCGCCGTATCCGAGACCTGGAAATGGACTCATGGCGCGCTTAAAGAGTGATGTGGATGATTTGGAGTGGCTTGTGGGTGGAGGAGGTGGGGAAGAGGAGGGCGCCTTTAGCCATGTTGTTTTTGATGGGGGGGAGGCGGAAGTGGAAGCTTAAATGATATTGTTTTGGATGGCGAGGAGGAGGAGTAAACACCGATAGATATCCTTAGCTGCTAGCAATAGCATATACCTAGCCACCAGCAATAACATAGCTATCCATGTACAATATCATATACCAACCTACCAGCAAGAAAATAAGGTGCTTTTTTGAGCGCCAGGGTAGAGAGGACCAGCCGCCATTTTTGAATTATAGTATAAAAGCACCCGAGAGTCTTCACTTCTCACTCCATGCAAGGGAGCGAAAAGTTTCGTGGCCGCGTACGTACTCTGGCCGTTGCGTTATTACATGCTGAGCAGTGTGTGCGCTGCATAGAAAATACTGCTGTCTGTGTGATATTTTTGGGTGGAAGCGGGGTGGATTCTGCGAGAGGTGGGTGTTGGAACGGCGACAGGAGAGCGGTGACGGTGGTGATAACGGTGACGAGGAGTGCGGCGACAGGAATCAGCGTGTTGGATGGGGAAGCTTACAGCCGTGAGTGATGGGGCGAAGTTCACTTGCTATCTTCTCAGCTGTATAATTCCCGGGCCGTAGATCCTGCATTTTTCTGATGAAACGTAATTGAATGCTCAGATCCAAAACTCCTCGAAGAGAGTCTTGAACATTGCGCCCTTTACAGACAGTTAGGCCCCCCTGGATCACCCCAAAATACAATCCCCCCCTTCTCAAGCACCATGTCGATATATGAGGAAGCTGCGATGAGGCTTGTTTGGTAATCGTTCCTTCCATATACAGGTGCTGAAAGCTCCGAGGAAGCTACGACTGGGGCTTTGCTTGGTAATTGTTCCTTCCACGTATATGGGCTGAAGGCTTCGAGGAAGCTGCGATGGGCCCTTGCTTGGTAATCGTTCCTGCTGTATATAATATCAGAAGTTCTGAGGAAGCTGCGATGAGGTTTGCTTGGTAATCGTTCTTTCCATCTTTCCATATATAGGATTTAGCAGTTCTGAGGAAGCTGCGATGAGGTTTGCTTGGTAATCGTTCTTTCCATATTCCATATATAGGATTTAGCAGTTCTGAGGAAGTTGCGATTGAGGCTTTGCTTGGTAATCGTTCTTGCCACATATAGGGCCTGGAAGTTTTGAGGAAGCTGCGATGAAGCTCTGCTTGGTAATCGTTCCTGCCATGTATAAGATCAGAAGTTCTGACGAAGCTACGATTGAGTATTTGCTTAGAAATCGTACCTTCCATATATAGGGGCTGAAAGTTCTGAGGAAGCTGCGATGAAGTTTTGCTTCGTAATCGTTCTTTCCATATATAGCACCTGGTAGTTTTGAGGAACCTACGATGAGGCATGGTTTGGTTTTTCGTGTATGTCAATAGCCATTATCAATTAATAGGTATGCATCTTACAAAACATTATAAACATCTCCGAGGCCCATCTATCCTTCTACCTCTTCGCTGCATCCCCAACCTTCAACCTCCCCTCCCACTCCCTCCTCAATCCCTCCAGATACCCCCACACCACCCTCCCATCAGCCACAAACTCCTCCCTCGCCTCCGGCGTAAGATCAACCGCATGCGGAGCCCGTCCCTTCTTCTCCCCTTTCTCCCCAACATACCCGCTCCATCCCCAACCCACCACCTCCGTCATCCTCACCCTCTCGTTCGCCCACCAATCCGTGCTACTACCCCACTTGATCTTACCCTCCGGCCCAGCACGCGTATCCAGAGAATCCAACATCGACTGGTCCGCAAGACCAAGCCACACCGGCGCCACAGCGCCCAGGTACCCAACGATCGGGTGCCACACGCTGCCCAGGACGCGGGCGATGTAAAAGCCCAGCGCCATGAAGAAGGCAGCGAATGGGTTCATACCGCTAATGTTCGTGTGCAAGATCCCCGGCTGCGTGACGTAAAACTCAGGCCTGACAAGTTTCATCTCAGGCTCATCGTCACTTTCCGGCTTCGGCGCGATTGAGTCGCGAATAGCGAAGAAGTCGCTGTTGATGGGCTGTATGGCGGGGAGCTTGGCAGTCATTGCAAGGAGGTCCGTGACGCGCTTGGAGCCGTAATAGGGGTTGGAGGCGGTGAAGCCTTGGAGGTCGTCCATGGAGATGTCTGTTGGGTCGGGCTCGAGGGTTGACACCCAGATAACGCGTGCGCGGTCGCCGGGTTCCCGGTCGAGGGATGTGGAGAGTAAGGGCATCAGCTCGTGGGTGAGGAGGTAGTGGCCGAAGACGTTAGCGCAGAAGACCTCTCCAAGTGGTGGTTCCTCTGTCAGATCACCGTTGGTTAACTTCTCTGTTTGGGCGTTTGTGGATTTGTTGAATGACGACTGGTGTCGTACCACGGCCGCAGGTGAAGGGAAGTTGAACCATTTCCAGTACGAGAACGAATCTGGGATGCCGACAATGCATTTATAGATAGCCAGCACCCACGGAATCCCGGTCCATCCGCCGATCCCCGCATTGAGATACAATACGTCGAGTCGCGGAATTATGACGTTTTTCAGCCCTGCCCGTCCATCTTCGGTGTCTGGGCTCGAAAGTCCACCCTCTTCTCCGCGTATCTGCGCAGCAAACTTATAAATGCCCCTCAGGTCGCACAAGTCAACTTCTGCGCCGAGGAAGTGGACGCGGCCTACGGCATCACGCCATTGGTATTCTTTGCTCTGGGAGGAAGCGCGCTTCTCGAGCTCAGTCGAAGTCTTCGCGAGAGTCTGGAGGTGTTGGCGTAACGAGTTGATAGTCTCAGCGGTCTTTCGAGGTGAGCGCGTGGATGCAACGATGATGAGGTGGGAGAGCGGGTCGCGGGTCGGAGAAGTTAGGAATTCGTCAATGAGGCGCTCGCAGGTTGCCAATCCGAGGCCACTAAAGGAGTAATGTCAGATGGGGTCACGAAGTCAGAGAGTTGACGTGGAAGGATTTAAGATCTCGTACGAATTGGAGCCAGTCACAAGGACGAATCGCTGGCTGGAACTACCTGTCCAGGGTGGTAAGCCCATAGTGCTGAGGCTCAGGGGGTGCCAATTGCTCCCGTTTCAACTCCTTCGGTGCGGTAAAAAGAGGCAATGCTCTTTAGTCACGTAGACGAGGTAATAGTATAAGCTGGTATTCGAGGCCGAAAGCTGTGGTATCCTTGAGAGTTAAGCTGTGGCTTTGTTGAAATTGGAAGTTTTTCCATTGCTGGGGTCTGAACCAGTCCCCCCTGACTAAGGCGGCTCCCGCCAATTTTAGCTTATCGATGACGACGCCGTGGACGTCTGTGCGCCGATTCAATCCACACCCATCAAGGTGCTGGGAGCTTAATTTACAACCTTGGCTGACTACACACTATTCTATCGTGTGCGACTTTTTAGAGCTTCATAATTTAGAATCTTGTTTAGATTTTTATCTCACAATTGCGCAGCATGACCCACGGTACGGAGAGAAGCTGGCAGAGGCCAAGCGAAAGCCAAGCACGCTCGGGCTTCCATTGGAAATGACCCCTCCTTGGTCTGTGGTTGATAACCAACCCCACCAACTTGGCATACGTATAATTATTCTATGTTGTCTTCCTCTACTCCAAAATACCATGTTGATAATGATTATAGGTCTGCAATATGCACGGCCAAGTCGAATTTCTATGAAGCGGCCGAGAAGCTCGATGGATAGGAATGCCATCAAGTACTCGTCGAACGCTATAAGCTATATCAAACCCACCAAGGATTCGAGGTATCACACTTGTTGGCAGATATAGATGATATCTATCGGTGGCATGGCGACTTGAACAATGCCATTTTGGCTTATCAGATGGTGAAGCTGCTAGAAATTATGGCTTGGAGCCACTTAAAACCCCTGAAGGATCAGCACGGGGGACAGAAAAGATAGCTCAGAACAAGGAGCGGGGGGTTAATCAGATGTGATCAAGTTTTGTCAAAGGCTGTCCAACTGGAACATAGCCTTGAGTAGCAGAAACACTTGCCCGATAGATACGCTGCATAGGGGGAAATTGTGGAAGAAAGGCGGGGTAGATGTTACAGGAGAAGCTGCCGGCAGTTGAGGTAGTGGAAGCGCATAGGTTGATATGAGGGTGTCAACTTCATCTAGAGTCTTGGCCGGCATCTCAAAACTAAGAACTACAATACTAGATCACCAGGCAGTGAGGTCTAGGATAATGTTACGATATTTGATTTATGACCAGAAGTTCACAATTCCGTCTATGCCTGGCAAGATTTATTGAGGGGACTTTGTGTTTTCATCGTCGGACTTACATCGGCTTCGAATCTCGGCCGAGATCAGCATCTCCGAGACCCCCACCAGGACACGGCCAAGTATAATATCCCAAGACCCTTCGCCGTAAAAAAAATTCAACATTCTCCAGCCATATTAATCCAGTCACGAGCAAAATAATATAAAAAAGCAAATATCACGATAAATGACCATTGGCGGTCCGTTGCTTTCCGCTCCGAAACACCCCTGTCGACGAAAACTGGGCAGGTACCACACCAGTGCGCGGTTATCGACGACTCCCCGCCCACCGATCTTACCCTCGTAAACAGATGGAACCGAACGCCGCCGCCCGGGTTCGTTCTCCACAGTGGGGTAAAATAACCCCTCGACACCGATCGCAATCATGACGATGGTAAATATTCGAAATTTCTTCGTTGCTGACTATTTGCGTGTAGCTTCAACCTTTTGAACACCGGGCCAGCTTCGCAAACACCAGACGACATGACCGATGTCATCCACCTGCCGAATGGGCATAGCCTCAGCGTGGAACCGGTGTTTGGCGGCTTGTTCTTCAAACCAAGCGAGTTGAACGTGCACAGCGCCGTATTCCCAAAGGGATGGACGATTATATTACAGTCGGAAAAGCTCATCAACGCCTCTAACTCCGCGGGGGGGCCTAGTGCGCAGGACGGTGAAGGCAAATCGACGCCGAAGAAGCTCCATATTCATAAATTCTCGAAACCTACCCTACAAAACGATTGCCTATTCATTAGCTCGATATCTTTCCCAAGCACAGATGACTTCAAAGCACCTGCGAGCCCGACGAGGCAGATCGCGATGATGCTATGGGCTACTCTATACTGGTACTTCCACCAGACTGAGCCTTCGCCGTTTGTCACAACGGAGGCCTCGAAGAACACGCCCGACAACGGAAAACCGAAGGCCGACTGGCGTATAAAAATAAAGAGAGAGGGGGTCTTCCGTGGAAGAAACCTGCTCCCCAAGCTCGAGCGCATGGGCCTGATATACTCGGAGAACTCGGCGGTTGGCGCAAGTAGCGATAATACTGAGGGTTGGGAGGAGATGTTCACATCCCGCCGTGCTTTTTGGCAGCTCTCACCGAGGCTGTTTCTCTTCACCCTTTCACCAAATGCAAATCCGCTGTCGATTCCAGGATCGCCTTACGGGAGTCCAGTTGGCTCACCGTCTCATACTCAGACTAAGTTTGAACATAGCAGCGCAGACCTACACGGTTTCACACCCAGCCTAGGACCTCACGTTCTATTGGGGAAACCTCTCCTTCCAGATCCTTATGCGTCAGGGAGTCACCTTCCAACTTACTACCCTCCACCTCCCCTCCAATACATAAATACAAATGGTGTGCGCCACCCCATCAGGCCGAAACCTCCGCAGCAGGGCGAGACATTTTACACACGCTATATCTCCAGTCTGGGCGAGCAGTTAAGCTTCCGTGTTGCTAGCTTGAGTGACCGACCTGTGGTATACAACGGTTTAGAGTCCTCATCTAGCGTTGGAGTAATACCCTCTGCCTCGTCGCCTCACACTCACACGCCAGCTCCAGAAGGGACGGACACCCGACAGATGACCGACGTTCAGCTTGTTCACAAATGGATGAATGACCCGCGCGTCTCCAAATCCTGGGCCTGCGACGGTCCCATCGAGGTCCAGGAAAAGTTCCTGCGCGGCAACTTGGAATCCAAGCACTCTTTTCCCGTGATCGGGTGCTGGAATGGGCGGCCGTTTGGGTACTTTGAGCTTTACTGGGTGAAGGAGGATCTGCTGGGCAAGATTCTGAACGCAGGTGAGGCGAAGGATTGGGATAGAGGCGTGCACGTTGTGGTTGGAGAGCAAGAGTTCAGAGGCCCGCACCGACTAAGCAGATGGATCAGCGCGTTTGTCCATTATGCCTTGACCGCAGATTATAGGACGGAATGTTTAGTCCTTGAACCGCGGATTGATAATGAGAGGTATGTCATGAGGGCAACACGCCGTAGTCGCGCAGACGAGATGCTTACACTGTGTCCAGATTCATCAGGCAGCTCGAAGATAACGGTTTTACGAGGGAGAAGCAGGTCATATTTCCGCATAAGACCTCGTGGTACATGCGCTACAAGAGAGAGACGTTCGACGGCCCCGCATTATGATATAACGACATTTTATATATATATATAGATATATCCTCAATACCATCCCCAATCAATTCTTCGAGTTCAAGCAGTCCGCCGTTGCAATTGATGTATTTCAGCGAAAAACATGGTTCCAGGTGTGTGGTTCTACGCCATACGGAAACGTCCCGCCCCCACTGGAGGCACAGACTTTGCATTCACATACCCACCAGTTCTAATCAGGCATCGCGGAAATAGAATATATCGCCAGTTGCTTCCAAACCCACTAACTTCTCGATGTCAACTACAGGTTAGTGCTCACCAACGCCAGATTTGGATGTCAGAAGGGCGGAACGCGGCACTCCGGTCCAAATTAGAGTAGCTTCGGCCCTTCCCCAACTTCTCCAATTTTAGGTTATTAACTGCATGGCACGACCAGTATACCATTTAGCCGTCTATCCTACTCGCAAGGTCGCTCAGAATACTGACTAGATGCGCAATGGCAGCTTGATCGATCGTCCCCGGGGATGTCGACCGTTGAACCATCTCTACTGGTCAGTCCATGGCACTTGACGAACTTGCGCCTCGAAGAGCCAGGCGCGAAATCCCCGGTTGTAGGAGCGGCCCATATGAGCTATACATCCATGTAAATTCTTTCATATCTTGCCCCGCACTAGCTGTCAAGGTGCTGGGAGTGAGGCTTTTTTTTACGGGTACCCCACTACTTTTTTTTTGAGAACTAGATGAATTATAGCTTTGGCTATCACTGGAGGACAGTTCGGAAATATTATCCCGACCCTAGGGCAGGAATGTTTACTTCCGAGGGCGGCACAAAACCTTGCATTGTCAAGATGCGGGGGTTTATAAGTGCTCGGTTCCTCCAGTTCTTCTTGTTTGTTTCTATAGCCCAGGCTGCTACTGATCATGAATTCCCTTGGATTGAGTGCGCTCCTCTTTGCGGGCCAGGCATTGGCTCTAAACAATGGTGAGCAAAAAATCCAGGATATTATGCCTTTGGCTGTATACTGACATTGTGAGAGGCGTTGGAAAACTACCCACCATGGGCTATGATACGTACAATGCGTTTGAGAAAAACTACGATGGTGCTTTGGCACTTGAGCAAGCCAGGCTTATGAAGGAAAACGGGCTTGTGGATGCGGGTTATAATGTAAGTGCTTAAGACATACGCCGGGGTGTAACGCGAGGGCCAATCTGATTATGGGCAGACGTTCATTCTCGACGATTTTTACGCATTGGAGAACCGCTCTGAAAAGGGCGAAATGATTCCTGACCCTGTGAAATTCCCAGACGGAATGTAAAGATCCCCAGAATTCGTAGGCATCCTCGATCTGACTTGAATGATTAGGTTGAAATGGAGTCAAAGCTTGAATAAATACGGTCTCTCAGCCAGTGCATATTCCTCGAACGGATATAAGACCTGTGGTGGTTTACCGGGAGCCTATGGCCGCGAGCTGCAGGATCTTGAGACGTGGCGGAGCTGGGGATGGGGAGGCAAAGGCGCCATTGTCAAGTATGACAACTGCTATATCCCGTGCGTACCCCTCCCGTATGAATATGTGGCTTTCCTTGTGCTAACGTGTCGTATAGCTATGATAATGTCACGATGGAAAACGAGTACGGGCGATATGAACGTATGCTCGAAGCCATCGAGACCCTCGCCAAGAAATACAAACACCCAAACAAATTTATCTACTCCCTATGCCAATGGGGCTGGCAAGACCCGCACAACTGGGCACCACGCATCTCTAACGCCTGGCGTATTGATGGTGATATTAGGCCATACTGGTCGGCGATAGCCAACATCCTCCTTCTGGCATCGACCTCTTACGGCGCCACGGACCACTACCAGCACGGTGACATGGACATGCTCGAGGTTGGAAACTCTGGCCGTGGTGCTCCTGTCGGCGATCTCACCGTTGCCGAACAGCGCACGCACTTTACGGCTTGGGCACTCCTCAAGAGTCACCTCCTGATCGGAACCGATCTGCGCAACGTAACGAAGGAAACCATTGAAATTCTTGGTAATAGAGAACTCATCGCCATCAACCAGGACCCCATTGAAGGGAAGGCCATAGCGCCATTCCGTATTGGTCTCCAATCGGATTTCTCTCGCATCACTTACAATGAGACTTCACCGCCAGGATTCTGGGCTGGAACGTCCTCGTATGGCCCAGTGTTCATGATCATCAATACCCTGAATGAGACGCAGGAGATCTCCTTTGACCTGACGGAGAACTGGGCCGTACGTGCTGGGCGACAGTATAATGTGAGAGATATGTGGCTGCACAAGGACGTCGGCGTGGCCGTGAGGAACTGGACTGTAAAGTTGGGAGCTCACGATGTGGCGGCGTTGCTGTTGAAGGATGCGGGCCCTGAGCCAAAGGGAACGGGGCCACTACCATGTGCGAGTCCGTTTTTGGAGTGGCAATGCACGGCGCCGAATGGAAGTTATATATTGGATGGAACGCACCTCAAATGGGGGTTTTGAGGAGAAGCATTTGAAGTTGAAAAAGGATAGATAATGGCAAGAAGAATACTTTAAGAATTTATGCTTAGCTCATAGCTGAATTAAATAGCGCTTTTTCTGCCTTGTTTGAACGACTTTGGACATCTGCTTCAAATCTAACATGGCTCAGGATATGCGCCACATCGCTGCCAATCCAAAGGAATATCGAGTCTAGCCATTTGTAGATGTATCTCAGTCGACTGGATGATGCCCAATTCGCTTATGCACCTCTGCAGGCAACCAGCAACATCAAATGCTTCAGTATGACATGCCTCATGTTACACACAATCCAGACTTGCAAGTCGGAAATAATCCAGCATGGATAAACTGAATGACCTCCAGCGGCTTCCGGTCTATTTTTTCGATGACGTCCTGAAGCTGGTATGTCCCATGCTTTGATAACAGCCGAACCGCAACTAGTTTTACTGACCCCGTTTCGCAGCTCCATGCCGATTCAGCGCTGGTAAGCCTCAGTCAAGTGAACAGAGACATGAATGAAAGGGTGACTCCTCTTATATACTCGCACACAATAATCGACTTAAGCCCGCATCTGAATCTTATCAGAGCGGAAGATATGGACGTCCTGATGAGCTTTAATCTGATGAGCGGCCTTGCAAATAACTATCGCCATCAGTGAAGTTACGTTCGAAAGTTGACTGTTAGAAATGGGTATACGAAAGCTAGTAACAATGGCACCCGCTGGGGAGCTCCTGGCAAAGGTACTTATTTTGATCCCAGCAGCCTTGCGATATATTCGCCGTGGGTTCGGGCAAATATGATATTTGGGATGGCAATACCCCGGATGTCCCAGTTGTCTGAACTAGTGTAAGTCATTTTACAAGCAAAACTACACACCCTTACAAAGTTTCCCCTATCCCGCTTTTCTATGGAACATTCTCATTGAAAAACACAGATGGACAGCCGAAATGCCTCCCACCAATGAATTCTTCACGTGCTTGCCTCCGAGTCAGCTCAAATCTTTGGTGTATCAGTTCAGCAGCGACTTTTTCTATCATCTCAAAATAGAATGGCCTTCAGGATTCACCCCGGGTGTCCGTGCGATGAAAAAACCTTCTCTTTCATCTCTTGCAATAACAGATATTACACAATGGGACGCAACTGAGGATGTGTCCAGCTTCCTCATTGATAACATGGAAAGCCTCAAAGTTTTCAAGCTAAAATTTCTGGAAGAGTTTACCATGGAAGACCAGCTCCTCAATATCGTCAATCCGATAATTGAGCTACAGAGCCAACTCCGGCTTCACTCCTTACATCTTCAGAACGCGTTATTTCCGGGGATTCCAGGCTGGCTAGAGGCATTTGACTTCACTTCTATTCGGAGGTTTACCTTGTTTGAGGGAAATACTCTTGGCACTACCAGGTGCAAAGAGTTGTGGAATATCTTTCAGCACACCGGTCAACGCTTTGAAAGTCTCATTACTAATTGCGAAGACGATGGATTCATTAAATTCGTAGAGTCGTTCCAAGGACTAGAGCAGTTGATGCTCTGTAATCCCATTAGGCCGATGATGCACAATTTCCCCAAGTTAAATAATCACTTTGACACGCTTAAATGCCTCTTTTTACCTCAAGACACTCCGTGGGCATTTCCCTTTCCATCACTCGTGGAGGTGATTATGAGTTTAATCTCGAACTGCAAGCAGCTTGAACAGCTGTGTTTCACTTTGGAATACAAGGATCAGGTACTTATATTTTCATTTTGCAAGCCAAGGAACGCTACTTTGGAGTAAGTTGATGAAGTTTGATTTTATCCGCTAACCGTAGCTCAATTATCATCTAGGAACAAATTTTTGCCATGCTTTCCGAGTTTCAAATCCTGAAGCATTTATTTTTCGATCGACATGACGATCTAAAGTGTGGAGATGATGTCAAACCCACTCCCGGCTCTACTGTGTTTATAAAGGCGTTTTGCGACTTCTGCAAGAACAACAGCACCGGGTCGGCTTTCTTGGGCCGGCTTGAGCTTGTCGGTTACTACCGAACTCTCTGGAGTATACACTCTATTGGCCAAATAGATGCAGAACGGGAAAGCAATCAGCTGGAGGAAACTGATGAATCAGCACAACGGGCAAGCGATTCAGAACTTCCGGGGACTGAAGTCGCGGACAAACCTAATTGTGTACCTGTCCAGATTGGCTGGACTGACCATCTTGATGATGAGATGATATTAGCAGTTCATACCTGGGTGGTGAATTCGCCATGGGATGGTATGATTATGTGGAAGAAAGATCCATAGTATATCGTTAATATGCTAGACCAGTTTATATGCTGACACGCGACCGCTGATTAGGATCTACCAAACTTTTCTACACTCTACACTTACTTATGTATAAACAATTAAGATAGACATTAAAGTGAGCAGAGCGAACCTATGACTTACGACCCTTAGCCTATTCTTACAAATAATAAAAATCATTCTTCGTCTAGGATCACCAGCAGCCCACGGTTGCAGCACCATTCATGGGCCGATTGAATTATCAAGAAGGCCTAAGGGTGCATCATGCAAACGACGCGGGTAGCGCTTCAACCTCCACCTCCCTTCCGTGGCGTTGATGGCAACTAGATTGCTTTCTACTCCTTGGCTGCTACGAAGCGGCTGAACCTCCGTGGTTTCTATGTTTCCTAGTGTAGTTGACAGTATGCTTCCGTGAGCATCCTCGGTCGAGTCGGCAGTTGCTAGTAGAATTGATGTGGAAGAAAGAAGAGCATCTTGAAGCTGTGGATCAAGCAAGTCCATTAAAAACCTAGATGGATATCTTTCCCCGCTTTCTTTAGCTGAGTTCGTTATCTTGCGTTCCTCGTACTTAGACGTCTGCGAGCGGTTCTTCAGCAGTAGTGCACTTGCAACGTCCCTTTGGTTCTTTCCGGGAAGTACTCTGCTATTTCGTCCCATGGCAATTTGTCTTTCTCTTTCAGCTGTATCAACAGTTCGTAGTCATCTTCTGAATATGTCTGAAGCCTACTAGATCTGCTCACAATTCAAGTATGTATCGCGAAATTGGGTGTTTATGATGTGCTATTTGAAAACTTGTGTATAGTGCATATATGCTGGTTTATAGTCTCAGAAACTTGTAGATACTTCTCCTTCCTATCGAAATCCTCCTTGTACATACTGAGCTCATTCGATAGTCAATATCATGAGACCGTGACACTTGGCATTGGAAAGAAAATCCAAACCAACTACTTAACAAGAAAGATAAATTTCGCAATAAGAGTGCGTGACCGAAACGTAATTGTGATCAGTGTGGCCAGAGATGGTTCCATCATACAAAGAGGCCCCATACTGATATTTACATGCGGTGAAACGATCTCCTTGAAAATCATATGTAGTGGTGACGGTGAAATCATAGTTCCCTTTCCAGTTACTCTTCGAGACCGTTGTAGGACCAGAACCAGTGAGCTTGCCACTGCTGTAGACAAAGTTTCCGGATGCATCGTAGGTGTTGATCCCGAAACCGTAGCTATTAATGACAGCTTGACCAGGTCCACCACCACCATAGGAATGACTACCCGAATATGAGATCTTGCAAAAAGTATCGCGAGCCTGAAAGCCGTTAGAAATGTTTCCGAGGACGATGTATACACTTGAGATATTTACCTGAAGCTTGGATGGTAGATCAGTGGCGTTTCGAGCATCAGCGACGATTTCCATAGGAAGAGTAGCGCCGTTAACTGCGATAGTAACGGCAAGGATCGCTCCAGCTGTCATGGCTAATAGGGAACTTTAGAGGGTAAGTAGAGGCAAAATAATCAAGCATAAGGTTAACATACGGCATCTTTGATGATTGCACAATACAGAAAATCCGGGTTATATTGTAGTATGTATCGCGAAATTGGTTGTTTATGAGGTGCTATTTGAAAACTTGTGGGAATATATGGTGGTTTATATAGACTTAGAAACATATAAATAGCTGCCCGAACTAGATTTCTCACCTGATCTCCTTTTTCCTAAAACGCCTGCCACCTTCCCTTTATGATCCTTCAAAATTAATCATCCTTCCTAGGTAATAGCTGAAGTGCTCTACTTTTCAAGGGATAGGGTCCACCTACAGGGATGGTCGCGATTATCACCTCACTAGATGATCCACTAGATGGTCCATTAGATGGTCCCGATTATCCCTTATACATGGTCCCGATTACCCCTCACCAGATGTCCACTGAGTGTTGTGGTTGTCTTTGTCAATGTGTTGCCAGACCAAGTAATATCCACCCCAACCCCCATCGGGGGACCAGCCCGCTCACACTCCCCTCAGGTACTGCGGCAGGAAGCGACAGGAGAATATGCTCCACCTTATGGCTTTGGAGAAGCATCTCCGCGATCCCTGATATGAAACCAAAGTTCCCATCTATTTGCATCGCTGTCCCGGGCCCCCCGTCGGTGTTCTAGGGGTTATTAGAGGGAAACATTCGTAGGAATGTCATGGCATTTTCCCATGCTATGTCGGCGGCGAAAAGGCGTAGCGGTTAATAACTCAATTGCACGACTAGCCTGTGCTTCCTAACCCGCTGCTCATACGGTTATCAACTAGGACTTTTGCGGCTGCTACAAGGGTAGAGTTTTCAAGCGGTGTCATTTGCGAGCCGGGGAAAAGGCCGAAGATGGGACCCATGTAACGGTGTCCTGCATCGGCCTCGGTGAACTCGTTTCGCCGTTCTAAGATCAAAAGGCCGTCCGGCCTTTTGATCCTATTTGCAGGGGTTTGATCTTTTCGAGGTAGCTTTAGGCATTTATTAGGTCGGGGCCTCTTATACCTAAGACGCTATAGGTTGTGATTACGGTAGTGAAAGTTCATGGAGGATTGAGTTGTACATGGTTGGGCTTATATCAATTGCCTCCGTCGTACTAGCCGTTTCTATGCCTAGGAGGACGACAAAAGTATTCTCTAGTAACAGTGAGGGGCTAGTCCATATCCACCGAGGAAGCTTCTAAAAGGTGGCGCCCGAAGTCGAACATTAAAGTTGCTAGTTGCGGATCGGCGGGGGAGGTCTTGAAGAAGGTTCCAACCATCCAACGCCCTCTCCACCCTCTCCACCCTCGCCTCCACTTAACTAGTCACAACCAGGACGCCCCCGTGACGATCTTGGCGGCTGCTTACAGTCTTGCTGGAAAGTGCTGTATGCACAGTGAGGATGCGGTTCATTGTGGGGGCGGCGGCGAGTCGGCGAGTCGGCGAGTCGGCCATTCCACCGTTTCCTATCCCCGACGCACCCCTCTTCCATCTCCCCGAGCCATGCTGTTGTACATACATACTATGGTACAGCCGTACTGTACGGCTGTATTGTCCTGCACTGTGCAGCTTTGCACCGTTCATGGTAAGACGACGCGGTAATCCTCTCAACCTCACACTGAGACCCTGTTCTCACCGGCCACTCACTTTACCGTTTGCAGTATAGCCACTAAAGTGAGAGAGGTTAACCTACTACACGTCAGGCTATCTGTGGGCGAAGCCAGCACACTCTACTCATGGGACTAAATGCCTAACTATATGTTTTAAGAAATACTCACTTATTTCCGCTTCATTTTCAAATATTAGCACCTCTCGCAAGCCGTCAACCCACATATTATCCTTGACTAAACGTAAATCTCAAACTGGTCCGGGTGGCGGGGAATGGAGTCTTGTCAAGGCAGCATGAGCAGTTTCAAGTTCCTATCTTGCACCCGCCAGCTATCCTGCGTAGTCGAGGGGATTATTTTCATGCGTCCCTGCCGGTAACATTCGTCGATTTGAGGGAAAATGCAGACCAAATCTTAGCATAGGCCAGGTACCAAGTCAGCTCGAAATATGAAGACAGGAGACACGCCAATCCCAACGCTGCAACAGTTGATGCCGACGCGACGGGAAAGCGGACGTGCACGCGCTTTGGTCTGGTCCGGGGTCACACCGTCTAGTTCCCCGATTGGCCCTCAGCTTGGCCCTTGGTGCTACAGTGTATGCAGCCACAAAGTTCATGGCACAGTTTGACTGGTTGTTAGAGAATCACATACAATATTGGCTGTGGTTTCCCGTTTTCCGACGGATCGACAATGCACCCCGATTTTAGTACAAATCTGACAACTGACTGATCCCCGTCATTGGATCAACAACACACCCGTATACAACATATTTGGCCCCTATAATGTCCCAAGGTGGCGCTTCCCATAAGTTATAAGTCATGTTGGTAGCCTTGCCTTGTGTGTGACCTCGTATATTTAAAAATGTTCATACACTCGTAAATCAACCCCTTCTAAATAATAAACATCATATCACGCTCTACATTTCACAATTACGGCAGACATCATAATGGCAGACAATACCTACAGTAAGTTGTCGCCAGCTGCCATCTGCCAATCTACAGCTATCTAATATCGCGACGCAGCTGTTGCTTCAAAACAACAGCAAGCCTCCAGCTACACAACTACCGCCCTCCAATATAACAATGCAGCTCCTGCAGCTTCACACGAACAGCGAGCCATCAGCTACTCAACTGCCGCCCTCCAATATAACAATGCAGCTCCTCCAACTTTACACAAACAGCGAGCCACCAGCTACTCAACTAGCGCCTTCCAATATAACAACGCAACTGTTGCAAATTCAGACAAACAGCGAGCCTCCGGCTACCCAACTAGCGCTACCCAATATTGCGATATCACTGTATCAGCTTTGGACGAACGGCGAGTCTCTGGATACTCAACTGGCGCCGTCCAATATCACAATACAGCTGTTCTAGCTTCACACAAACAGCGAGCCTCTGGCTACGTAACTAGCACTGGCCAATATCGCAACATCGCTACACCGCGTTTTAATGGGCAGCGAGTCTCTAGCTACTCAGCTAGCGCCGTCCAATATCAGAATGCAGCTTTTACAGCTTCAGACAAACAGCGAGCCTCTGGCTACCTAACTAGCGCTGGCCAATATCGCGATATCGCTCCACCACCTTTTGATGAGCAGCGAGTCTCTGGCCACCTAACTAGCGCTGTCCAACATCGCGATGTAGCCCCAGAAGCTTCAGGCCCACAAGCTTCAGGCCTACTAACCCGATTAAGAAACAAAGGCAAAGAACCACATCATGAAGCCACTTCTATTGCCTCGACTGTACATAATCCGCTCATGGAGAGTCAGATGGGCCGGTTCCTTTTGTCACTCACGACACAAGAGCGATGCAAGCGTGCGTGGAGGGTCATCGAATTCTACAAGTCAGGGCTATACCCCAATCTTCCAGAGGAAGTCTTAGACACCGGCTACGACTACATAACCTCTGCAACTAAGGAACCGAATTCTGATTCTGATCATAGGACGCTTGAGGCAGTGACGGGATTGTACTTTGTTGCAGAGGTAAGCATCGCCATAGTAAATTTCATTCGGATGACGGCATCCCTACCGCCGAAGTCACGGAAGGATAAGCTTGCACAGCTAGTCCACGTGCAGTTTCACGACAGATTAAATCACTTTACTCCCGAGTGGACTCATTTCATGTGTAAGATGGAGGCAATTGATTTCCTCTCCGCCCCAGAAAATGTTTGGGGATGCCGTGGTTGGGCTTGTGCTCCTCTTCCCCTGCAAGTTCAGCTGGTCTAGGAGAGGCACGTTTGGCGGTGATACCGATGACGAGATGCAAAGGGCGGTGAGAGACGCAATTAAGAACTTGCCTGAGCTCCTCGAGCTTGCTCGAGAACTAGCCCCATATGCGACGAAGATAGGTGCGGATATGAAGCGGCCTCCCTTACCAAGGGGACCTAATCCTGCCTTATCGTCCTGGCCTTTAGAGATTCCGATTCCACAGTCGGAGGAAGGAATTGTTGCATATCCACCACACCCACCACCCACTGCAAGAGATGTCTTCGAGGTCGGTCTCGGCCACTCATCTGTTCGCACCGAGTTTGAGGTTGGTCACGGCACGAACACATTGCATCGTCCTAGAGCGGCATTCCCAATCGTGTCTAATACGCCCTCACAGTCGAAGCCCACGGCTATGAATATAGCGTCACTATTGTCGTGATGGAGTATAATGTCTACCTGTCGGTTAGCTGGTGCGCTAAGACCAAAACATTTAATCTCGGCAGCAGCCAGGTCAGTTCAGAATATCAAGACAGGAGAGAATATCAAGACGAGAGATAACATGAAGGCGGGAGATAATATCAAGACAGGAGAGAATATCAAGACAGGAGAGACGCCAACCCCAAAGCCACAACGGCTAAAGTGAAACCCACATAGCCGTAACACATCGTAGAGAATTAACTAGAACCGAGTTCCTGTCCATAGTATCAAGCAGCAGCAATGAAACTTCCTCAAAACATTCTTATATGTGGTTTTGCTCTTGCAACTCGTGATTGTACCCCCCCAAATCTGATAAATGACTAGACCACTACCACCGCATCACCGACACAGCAACACAGCCTTCCAACATATTTGGCCCCCAGAATGTCTCAAAAGGTAGCGCTTGTCATATGTTATAAGTCACATCGGGCAGCCTTGCCTTGCGTGCGACCTCTTGTATTCAAGATGTTTATTGTAAAGTTTCATTTCATCAAACAGTAAACATCACTTCACATCGTTTTCCACATCTCGCAACCACAATGGCAGACACTACCGACAGCGAGTCGCCTCCGGCTACCCATCTGCCACTATCCAATCTCGCAACGCAACTACTGCAGCTTCAGACCGACAGCGACTCACCGGCTACCCAACTAGCGCTGTCCACTATTGCGATGCAGCTACTGCAGCTTCAGACACACTACACGGAACACCAAGCAGAGCAACAGAAGAAACTCTCAGCCTTGGAAGCAAAATCCAAACTCCACGCGCGGGAGATAAGCACCTTCAGTTCCCTGGTTTCCTCTCTACTATCCGAGTTGCACGTCGTCAGATCTAAACAGGAGAGGCTCCCACTGTCCGAACCAACAGGGTCAAAGCCCGCCCCCAACATCTCACGTTTTGAGAGTCTCCCACATGATATCCGACGGAGAATCTGGCGCTACACATTCCCCGAGCCACGGATCGTGCAACTCTTCGGGACCGAGCGTATCCTAGGACTAGCCGGCAAAACACCAATTGCCATGCACATCTGCCACGATTCCCGTCAGGAGGCGCGTTCCGTATACCGAGAAATAAACATGAAGCAGGTCCCCGGCGGGCTCGACTTCGAGCACGACATCCTATACGTCAGTACCGCGGTTAGGTATTACCCACCCGCGGGCCTCCTGTCCGACATAGCGCGTTGGTTCTAGTTGAAGGATATTCGACACATCGCTTTCCAGTATGAGCTGTGGAAAATAATGTGTGACCACAAGGAGGCGTTCAATGGGTTCCTAGAGGAGCTGAAGGGGTTGCAGGAACTGATTATTGTGATTGATGATGAGGTTCCAGCAACTCCGGCCCGGCGAAAACGGCACGTGGAGTTCATACATTGCGGGAACAGCGTACGTGAGGTGATTGTGGGTATGGTTTTTCGTACCTTGGTGGATTTCGGGAAGGATTCGCTGCTTGCAAAAATTAGGTATCGGAAAGCCGTACGACAGCCGGTTCCTACGTTACCCTCGAAGACGATCCGAGGGATTGATTCTGCGAGCACATCGAAGCCCACAGCGAGCCCAGCCGGTCCACTCGAGGCCAGCCCATCTAAACAAGTAGTTACTGCTGCTTCTTCATTTGAGATCAGTCTCGGCTCCCTTCCTGGAGTCTCGTCCTGAGAACGTGTATAACACGCCCTCGCAGTCGAAATCCACACCCAAGCATATAACGTCACAGTCGACGCCATGAGGGATATGATATGATACCTATCCGCCTCTCCGCGGCAGCCCTGAAGCTAAACGCACAAGCGCGACCTCGGAACCAAAGTTATCTTCTCGAGTATGTTTAAAGGAAGTCCATCTCATGTATCGTAAAAGTATCGCTGTCCGGATGAGAGATTGAGGTGTTATTCCCGTCCACTCGTATTAGCACGGTATTTCAATAGATAGAGATAGTAGTGGTAGTAGAGGTAATAGTAGAAGAGATAGGAATCCTCATCCTCCTCCCCTCCCACCGAAGCCGCATGTGATTATCAGACCTCCAACCACCACCACCACGACACCGTAACCTTGGGAGCCTCACCGCACACCACCTCCAAACGCGGTCCTCAAACAAAACTGCCGCAACGCGCACATGTGCCGACGGGAGATCGGCCGTACAACCACCAAACCACCACAACACCCAGCCCAGCGCCTCGGCAGAACATGAACACGGATAAGGGGACCAGATAGGACAAACACCTCGCGACCAGCAAAGCGGGTAGGGCAGATAGATCGACCCTCATTCCTAGCGATCATAGGACAGGTAATCGAGATATGGCGCGACGAGTAAGGTAATCCTCGCGAGCGCGCTATTTCGCACGACGATCCGGCGAGTCCGTCTCTTCGGTATGCCTCGGTATTCCGTACTCGTAATTGCTCTCTCTCCCTCTATCCCTATCTTCTATCCCATGCATTCATATGGTAACATTTTGCGCACCCCGTCACCCCCCCGCTCAATTGTTCGTGATGCAAGCGAGCTGATATCCAGCAATAACGCAATCCTTGGCGCTATCGCATGCTCTCCAAAGCGGAGCCGCGTCTTTCAACGGGACTTGTGAGGGGAGTAGAGGGACTTACTTTAGCACGTTTTTGGGACACGCCAGGGGGGGTGATGGGCGTGGGAGAGTAACAAAAATGGTATTTTTGTCAGGGGCAGTGAGACGGAGTGGTTTGGTTTGGTGAGACAGAGGAGGTGTGTTGTTCTAGGTGAGGCTTTTGATGGGTGACGATTCAGCGAGCGAGGGATCGCCGGAGCTTAGTAAGGGGATTTGAAGAGAGATTGCGATGTAGAGACTGCGTGGTGAGTATTGTTTGTGGGCATATGTAAATTGAGGAAGGAGCGATTGAGTAGGAGGGCTCTTTCCCTCGCAGATTTCGCAGGAATTTGTACAATTGGCAGGAGCGTTGTGAATTGCTCCTTCCCCCAAGAAAACTATAGACTTGTAGAATTGCTCCTTCCGTCGAAAGAATGGCGGGAGCTTACAAGATCGTTCTTTCCATCACAAAACCAAAAACAAGTTGCGGATTGCTCTTTCCGTTATAGAATTAGAAGGTCCCTTCCTCATCAAGTAACCATCACAAGAATCACTAAGTCACAATCAAACAAAAAGAATGTTTTAAACAATTTCCTATATACAGTTTCCACAATCTGTTTAAATACATTACTCTCTAATACAACTACGGAGTTTGTCCGCGTTCCCCCTGAACATAAAAATCTTATAAAGAAAAAGCACGTTTGAAGAGCCAGCTATAGATATAATCGCTCGCCATGTTCGCTTTGTGAAGGTATATAATTCACCACCCATGAACGCCATCATCACTTCCTTCCCGTCTCCTCCATCACTTTATTGCCTTTCGGAAAGTATTTCGTCGAAATTTATTCAAAAAACAAGAGGTTGCACAATCGAGGTCCTGTACTGGGGATAAAGGTTAGCTGATAGTCTCGATGAATCTTGGGGGTGGAGTGACAACTTACATTTACAAGCCTTGGCTGAGGGTGATCAGAGTGGCAGCGAGGCCAGGTGTCAGGGAGACAAGTCCAAGGCCAGTAACAAGCGCAGCGACATCCGGGCTCAGCTGAGCAAGGAGACCAGCATCAACGGGGACGGAACCAGCGGCCTTGGAAGCAGCACCAGTAGCACCAACGTTTCCAGTAGCGGTCTTAACAACGCCCTCAACCTCAGAGACAACACCGCCAACAGCTGGGACATCACGAGCATTAACGGTAGGTGCAACGGCACCAGTGGTAACAACAGTGGAGACAGTAGAGGTGGCCGGGTTCAGGATAGCGTAGAGAGCCTGGGTGACAATGGCGAGCGGATCGTTGGAGCGGGTCTTGAGGCCCTCGGAGAGAGTAATCAGGGTAGCGGCAAGTCCAGGTGCGAGAGTGGTGAGTCCGAGGCCGGTGACGAGAGCAGCGACATCAGGGGAGAGCTTGGCGAGGAGACCGGCGTCGACTGGGACACCAGCAACATCACGAGTGACAATACCGCCGGCGAGGCCAGTGATGGGGCCAGTGACGGTGACGGGGGCAGTGACGGGGACGCTAACAATTCCAGTGTTAACGACACCTTCAACCTGGCGGGCACCGACAATGCCAGCGAGGCCGGAGACGAGGCCAGTGGCGGGGGCAGCGACAGTCTCGACGGTGTTGACGGCACCCCCAACGAGGCGGGCAACCATACTACTAACAAGTCCGGACGCGACGCCGGTGACGGAAGGCACAATGGTCTCAGCAGTGCTGACAACGCCCTCGACCTGGCGAGCCTTGAGGCCCTGGGAGAGGGTGACAAGAGTAGCAGCGAGTCCAGGAGCGATGGAGGTAAGTCCAAGTGCGCTGACGAGGGCAGCGACATCAGGGCTCAGCTGGGCAAGGAGACCGGCATCAACAGGGATGTTTGGGACGATGCTGTCTGGGGCGCGGGTCTTGAGGCCCTCAGACAGAGTGATGAGGGTGGCAGCAAGACCAGGTGCGAGGGAGGTGAGTCCGAGGCCGGTGACGAGAGCAGCGACATCTGGGCTCAGCTTGGCGAGGAGACCGGCATCAACTGGGACACCAGCGACATCGCGGGCACCGACGCCCTTGACGGCACCGGTAACCTCACCGACGAGGCCGGTAACCTGGGGAACAACCTGCTCGACGGCGCCCTTGACGGTGGGGACGACCTTCTCGACGGTGCCCTGGACAGTAGGGACGACCTTGTCCTGAACAGTGCCAGTGACCTCGGCGAGGATAGCCTCGAGAGCGGGCTTCAGCTCAGCAACAACGTCGGTGGTCTGGCGGGTCTTGAGTCCTGCGGAGAGGGTGATCAAGGTAGCGGCCAGGCCGGGGGCAAGGGAGGTGAGTCCGAGGCCGGTGACGAGAGCAGCGACGTCTGGGGCCAGCTTGGCGAGAAGACCAGCGTCAACTGGGACGGAACCAGCGGCCTTGCTGGCAATGCCGGTGGCGGCACCGCTGGCGGTGAGTTGCTGGAGAAGAGCCTCAAGACCGGCGATGTCGCGGGCAGCGACACCGGTGCCGTTGGTGAGGTTGGCGAGAAGAGCCTCAAGCTCCTTCACGAGGTCATCGACGGCAGGGACGTTCTGGCGGGCGACAACACCAGCACCGTTGGTGAGGCTGGCGAGGAGAGCCTCAATGGTTGGGATGAGCTCGTCGACGGCAGGGACGGTCTGGCGGGCAGCAACACCGCCCTTGAGGCCGGCGAGGAGACCCTCAAGAGTCTTGATGAGGTCGCCGGCAACTGGGAGGCCATTGACAACTGGGACGGCCTGGCGGGCACCAAGTCTAAGTCCCTGGGTAAGACCCTGGGCAACATCGGCGACGGGGGTGATGATAGTCTCAACACCGTTGACAACACCCTCGATCTGGCGGGTCTTGAGGCCCTCAGAGAGAGTGATCAAGGTAGCAGCAAGGCCAGGGGCAAGGGAGGTAAGTCCGAGGCCAGTGACGAGAGCAGCCACATCAGGGCTGAGCTTAGCGAGGAGTCCAGCATCAACTGGGACGCCGACCTGGCGGGTCTTGAGACCCTCGCTGAGGGTGACGAGGGTAGCGGCAAGACCAGGTGCGAGGGAGGTGAGTCCGAGGCCGGTAACGAGAGCGGCGACATCAGGGCTCAGCTTTGCGAGGAGGCCGGCGTCAACTGGGACGGCTGGGGCCTGGGCCACTGGGGCGGCGACGGCGGCGGTCGCGAAGACGGCAGCGAGAGTGTAGGAGAACTTCATTGCTGCGGTATTTGGGTTGGAGGGAGGTAGAGAGGGGTTTGAAAATTAAACGGGATATAAAGAATGTAAAGGTGGGCTTGGTAAAGGAATGTAAGGACTGTGTGTCTGTAGTTGGATACTGAAGGAAAGAGAGACAATTCAGAAGGGATGTCCTTCTTATACATCCCTATGGAAGGTCTGTCCATCTAGTCTTGCAATAGTTTGGGTATCCCATCTCCCATCGGTGCATGGGTGGTTGGTGGGTTGTGGGTACCATCCGGTACCATTGGCAACGGAATCCAAGGGTAGTATGAGACATTTCGCAGTGTTGGCAGAACCACACCGATGCCTTGCCAGCCCGTAGACGTAGACCCAGGGGTTTGGAAAAGAGAGCAATGCCCGGATCCGCAATTCGGATCGGCCGCTAATCAGGCACGAAAATTGCAGCTCACTTGTACAATCTCCGGCCAGTGAGAGCACCCACCCCATGGAGGCAGGCGGTAAAGCCATTGGACCCTGATGACAGCTCGATCGAACGGCCTAGGACGGGAGGGTGGGATGATCGACGCTTAGACGCTCGTGGCTCCAGCTGAGGGTGGATGTGTGATGAGCGTGGATGGGGTGCCAATTGGGATGTGATATCTTGCGTGGGATGTTTGTGATATCTCCTCCTGTAGTGGAGGAGGATTACGGAAGAAGGAAACAGGGAACCGCCTTGTTTCGTTATCACGCTCTTTGTGACGTGTCTCCTGTCTTCGCATGACTAGCCAGCGAATGCAGATGTTGGGAAATGCGTGAATAGAGAAAGCGTGAAGTGAAAGAAATTGACCCACCAGTATCATCACATTAGAAGCAGTAATGATCCGAGAAAACCATTGATACGCTCACAGGGTAGTAAAGCCGTGTATCCTTTTTGCCACCCAGTTGACAGGGCGCATCATCTCACGGCAAATGCCCGAACCAAAAAGACTACCGGAACTCATTGCCTGATGCAGTCGTCAGGAGAGGGCAACATGACGGGCCAACGGTTACAGGCCGAGCATGGTTGTGAGGGTTGAACTTCCCCGAATGAGAGATGAATGACAGAATGAGCCTTGTGGTGGCAGTACTCGTGTTAGCTGTGCCTGACTATCAGAACGATAGTGCAATCGGGGAGTCTGCCGTGTGGGGTCGGTGGTGGTCGTCCCCGCCTTTTCTTGCTTGGAGTAAGGTAGCTAGCGAGTGGAGAGTACAAGTCGAGTACGTAGAGTGTACAGTGTAGTTCTGCTGCGGTCCACTAGTACTATCTAGTATGAACCAGAGTTGGGGCTGTTAGCAACTAGGGTGAATTACTTGTTGTAGTCGACTTACTCCTTTTCTGTGAGCAGTTAATCACAAAGTCCATTGCTATTAGCCGCTAGTGAGAGCGGTAGCGCGTGCAGATCGGCAAAGTCCAATCAATGCGCGCAGGGGTGAACGGCCCCTTTAACTGGGAAGGTATGGTACTTCCGCTGGTACGTACCATGATCTTAGCGCGCGGTGGTGAACACAAATCCCGTGCGGAGACGTGTCCGGAGAGAGGGAGGGACTGGGAGTTAGTGGTGGAGTAGTAGTAGGAAGCGGACGGAGAGAGATAACCCTTGGAGAGGGGCTGGAGAGGGGGAGGAGGAGCAGGGAGGAATGGGAGGAGGGAGAGGAGAGTGAGGTCCGTTGCTATGGGGCAACAGATCTGCGGTCATCCTGGTCGGGGATGTACTGCGAGGGAGGTACTGCGGAGTAGGTGACTGCTAGTGAACAGCTGTATGCAAGGTACTGGCTGTATCCATCCTGAGAAGTGACGTGCTCGAATGGCCGAATAGCTGGAATGGCGGACGGCTGTTGGGGTGATGGGATGGGGTGATGGCGCAGGGAGGTTATCGTCATCGCTGGTGTTGGGTGTTGGCTCAAGAAGGTTATTGTGCTGACGTGACAGCCGTGGCACGCGTCGAGTGAGGTTAAATGTGTCTTGTATGTCTTGAGTTTCTGTATGTCTTGTATTCCCACCTGTCTCGAATGTCAGGGCAAGTCAATTAACGTGGTCCTGAGTCTGACACCGAAGATTTACAATATACCCAAAAACAAAGTACTGTATCCGTTGACTTACTTCACCGTGTCTATCTCTCGTGATTGCCATCCCTCTTTCCTGAATGCAGCATCAAATTGCTGTGGTGTAACGCAAACCCATCCCCTTACCGGCCGTTCTCAGCGTCGATCGCCATCTCTTCGGGGAGTGATGAAATGAGGATGAAATGAGATGAGCTGCGGTGTCAAAGCTTGAGAGGTGGAGGAAGGTGGAGGATGCGTCGGTGGCGGTTTGGTGGTGGAGTTGGGTGGTGGGTTAGTGGTGGCGGTGGCTGCGGTGGCTGGCTGGGGTTCAGTGCCACCTCAACGGTCAGGCAGGGACAGGGTCTGGGCTAGGGGGAAGGGCAAGTCACGGGGTAAGTCACGACCCCTAACCCCCTAACCCCCTAACCCTCGACAGTGTGTACGTAGAAGTGCGGTGTGGTGTGTAGTAGTAAAATAATCAGACTGTACAGTATTGACTGTATTCAGAGCTGGCTGTTAGCAGTGTATGTGGAGTTACTGTCCAGAGTGTTGAGGATCGGGGATTATAGAAACGGTACTTCCCATCCCGCCTCCCATATACCCCATCCCCTTGTACCCTCCCCCCCATCCCATCCCCCACCAAATGCCAATAACGCCAAATAACGCCAATGCAGGGGCAAAAAAAGGTACCATAACTGACTGTCCCTTCCCCGGTTAGCGTGAAAGCGGCAGAGTGAGTGAGTCGGCGGCAGACAGGCAGGAACAGGCAACTTTACACTGGAATCCCACACACTCTGCCGCCACACACCACTGGCTCGGTCTTGGCACTCTCAGTCCGGCTCGGCACTAAACCCGCATTTAGGGCCCCTGCCTATCCCAATTCCGCAATTCCGGGTGATGAGATTAAATGGAGGGATGGATCGCCGATTAGAGTGTCTATAGTGCCTCATAGTTCAGAGTAGTCCCCTCATTGTCCCTCATAAGAGTATCCATAAAATATCCATAGTCCCTCATAGACGTATCCAACCCCTCACATTCGGCCACCCTACTCAACAAAGTCTAGCATAAACAATTCTCCGTCGAAACAAGAGTAACCTTGCTAACCCCTACTGTACTACCTCGATCCCAACGTCATTCCCCCGCCTATGCCAAGTACCGCCTAGAGATCCCACCTGTACCTCCACCTATTCAGGTTCAGCTAGTCCAATATCGCCGATCCCTTCCCGCTCCGTTCGTCATCTCCATCTCCTTCCCATATACCCCATTAAACAGCGCCCTATGAGGGCTTCATTGAAGCTCAAATGGGAGAATGACAAAACGCACTACATACGGCTAATACGGCCATTAACCACGAGCCATTCGGAGTAGACGTGGACATCTGCCGTTGGTCTATACCACACCACTACAGTACCACCGCTCTACAAGCCACAACCCCCAAGCCACCACACATCGGCCGCCACAAGGGTCGGCCAGCCTGAGACACCCCTTGCCGATCGCGTGTCAGCACCGGGGGATCGCCCGGAGTATGCCACCTGGTGCGTAGTATATCCAATAGTTCCTGTGGTGTTTTAATTACCACTCCTCATCCTACCGCCCTCTCTCTCTTTCGATACCTGTCACCGACTCGACTCGACTCCTGCGTGCCACTACTGTCTAAGGTAGAGGGTAGAGATGCAGGGGCGCAAAACGCTGATCGGATGAAATCTCTGAATGGAACGGACGCATGAGACATTCCCGGAGCGGAGGGGGGTCCACTGTGCGGTCACGACGCCGTGTGGTGGATGCCCGATGTTACTGAAGAGCAGATGCCCACAGTAAATCGAGACGTCCACAGTAAACCAAGGCAGGTGGTCGCTGGGGTTGAGGAAGGTACGCAGGGCAGATGGAGTCGGTAGGTATGATTCTGACGAAGGAGAAGATGGGCCACGATGGATTCACGTTTCTGTGTCTCGTTCAGTTTCTCAGTCTGTCATATCTCGGATTTGCATTCTATTCTATTCTTCCATCTCCCTTCCAATTCCTCTTTCTCAAACATTAGCATGAATCATCATACCCTAACAAAAAAAAACGACTCATCACTTCTAACTTTTCTAATCTAACACTTTCTCCAAAAAAAAATGAACGACTTCCCTCCCACTCCCCGATCTAGCCCTCCCCTCCCTCCCTCCCTCTCTTCCCGACACGACACATGGAGCCCCAGTATAACCACAATCACCTCATCCGCGCCACACCCGCTCCCAAATCGCGTCACCGCGAGTTGAAGAGCATAGAAAAGAGCTCTTCCTCCCCTGCTCTGGGTGCTGCAATTATTGCCAAGGTGTGCGTGCTGCTTGTGCGCTCTCACATTCTCGATTCTCGATGGAAATATCAGCCGAGCCGAGGCTTTGAGAGGAGGTGCGAGGATACAACAGACAGACCCGGGAACCAATCCGAGGACCTGACCACTACTACCACCGCCGTTGTGGCCGCTGCTGTCGATGATAATGGTGCCGATGCCCGAGCGTCGTGCGTGGCACTGGAGGATCACGGCGGTGGGATCGGGAGGGGGGCTATAATTATCCCCAAGGGAGGCGGAGCGGGAGTGGATGATGTCGTCGGTGTTATTCTTACTTTCGAAGAGAACACCAAATAAAAGAGGATTTGGTTGCGGATATCTTGCTTTCGAAGAAGACACCAAATAAAAGAGGAGTTGGTTGCGGATACGAGTTGTTGTTCAGCTTGGAACTTGTCGTTAAGCGTTGTGGTCTAGATGCTTTTGGGGATGGTGGTGGGGATGGTGAGAGCTGATGCCAAGAGTTGGGTGAGTCGGTGAGGTGGGAGTTGTTGGTAGGGCCGAAAAGCGAGTGTGAGAGTTCGGTGCGTCACCGACATCAAAACTTGCTTGCAAATTGCGACCTAGGTCATATTGAGCAAGAGACGCGAGGGGGTGTTGAGATTCCGGTTATGAAACTATGATTTATTAATGCTAGTGGATAGGGCGATGAACATCGATATTCGAAATGTTTACGACGATATACGGCGATGTCGAGATTTACGACTATTGCGAAAGCCGCGCCGGTTGAGATGGGAAAAAAGGATCGAGAATTGCGAGAGAATTTTGAGAGATGCTGGGAAAAATTCACGAGGGAGACAAGATTCAATTGCTTTACAATTTTCATAGGATACTTTTGCTATACCTTCTTCCCGAAATCAACTTTTTGTCCTGTTGCTCATACTAACTACCGTTTCACGGAGGAAAGGCCGCGTTATGAAGCTACAGATAGAGAGCGGAGTGATGGGGACTGAGTGGGTTGGCACTGAGTTACTGTTAAGTACTGCATATATGCAACCTTTCTTGTCCGACAATGTGTTTTAATACGCAGCTCCCCGTGTTCCTTGATGTGATGATAGCAAGGCAACTGGTCCATTCAGGTAAGCCACATTTCTCATTGAGCATTACTGACTATAGGCGCATATCAGAGGCAGGGAGGCAGAGCTGTTTGGGAAGGAGGGGATAACTACAGGTAGGTCGACGAGCATTGGTGAGACTTTTGGACACTCCGGGTCGTGAATATTGGGATTCCCTTGCGTGTTGGAGGCGAGAATTATATATCAATACTGCTGGGTCTGGATGATACCGAGCGTCTCCCCGCTGTCCAGGTCGTGGGGGATATATCCCTTGCACACGATCATAAAACACTCCCCAATCTCACCAACGAGTGAGTGTATTTCCATCTTCCCCGCCCGTGTGGTCCATATATATACTAACCCCTCCTTCCAGGTCCGAGTCGATGCACAACAATCAACACGTTATGGAGGACCGAATCAAGTGCGGTGCTGAACGCCACTGGTGATAACAGCTCTTCTTCACGACGAAGATAGTGAAGAGCTTATGTCATAGATCAAGCTGGTAATGCTCGCCAGGGTCAAGATTCTAATCCCAGAGTCGTGGAGATCCGTGACGGTACATGGGCGCCAGCCATAGAGTATGCCACACGGAAATAGAGACTCTGACGCGCCAACTGTCGTGATTAGCTGGCTTTGTGTGTGGCGGTGAGAAGTGGTGGTGGTAGTGACAGGTTTTAGATGACGAGAAGCAGGCTGCGGCGACAAGAACCTGGACGGCGAGAAACTGAACCACAAGAAGCCGGCCTATGAAAAGGTCATCCGTTCGTGTATCATCAGAAGCCACCAGAATCCTTCGAACATAACATCACCCAGACGGAGTTCTACGTTTCCTGCGATGCGGATTTTGGCCACACGGACAAATTCCCAGATGTTCCGCCGATCGTCTCTTATATACCGATACGCCTTCGGGATCTCCTCGAGTTAACGGTGGGGACGATAGACAATCTGATGCGATCCCCGGAACGGAATGCAAGAAATCAAACATTCCATCACTCGACAGTTGATCAGCAGTCCGTTGGTTGGGACGCATCGCGGGAAACATATTCTCTTCCGAAAGTGTGCGGATATGCGCTGGGTGTCGCATCGACGTCCTCGAACTCGCGATGCATGCTGCATGGCTATGGTTATAATATTTCTTTTCGAAGAGTCTCGTCACATGATAGTGTGACGTGTTCAAAACCTCATTCCTCGCATTCTTCTCGAACTTTGCGATATTTATGTTTTGGATGCCGCAAATCAGTTATGGACATGGACACCCAAGGCCGCAAGATCGTCTTCGGCGGTTACGACAACATCAATTTAGACGGACTTCAAGAGGAAATGCACCGTGTGCTTGGCCTCAAATGCCAATTCATCATGGACACCCGCGAAAGGCCCTTCGGAGGCAGCGAATGTGTTATTGTCGTTCTTGAAGATGAGAAAAAATCAAAATGGGCCGTTCGCTTCCCATTACAATTCCGAGCGTTTCCAGAGCACGTTATGTTAACGGTAAAAAATGAAGCAGAACTACGTCTAGCTATTGAGAAGGCTGGGATTTCAGTGCTACATTCGATAGTCCTGCACGTTTCCCTTTCATCGTTTCCGAGTGGGCAGAAGGGACGCAATTGCGGTGGACTGAAACATATCCCGCGCAGCCACAACGGGAGAAAGTGCTTCAGTCAGTTGCTCGGATCGTACTGGATTTACTTCAAATACAGAACAAAGGTTGGTCACATGTCAGCTGTCTTTTACGTTTGCTCATCACTAATTATTAATATAGAATATACAGCCACTTCATATATCACAACCCTCATCAATCGCAAAATAAAACGCGCCGAGAACAACAAACTTCCCGGGGCAACAATCAGCGAATGCCTCGACCAACAGAGTCTAATCGCAGAGTACCTCATGCCAGACCTCGATGATGCTCCCTGCGTCCTTGTCCACGGCGACCTAACGGCTGAAAACGTTATCGTGGATGAGGACTTCAACGTCAAAGCGTACGTGCCCTTATTCCCACCCAACATACTTCTTCAACTGACACAGCCATTGCAGTATCATCAACCTCGGATTCGCAGAGATCATCCCATTGCAATTCTCAGCATGTTTCCCAAACTTCCTGACGCACGACTTCGAATCATTATACGAACCTGTCGAAGTCGAACATGGAAGTGGTACCGATGGACCGTTGGTTTGGCAGTCTAGGAATACGGAGATGATGCGAAGGGATCGGGAGTTCTACTTGCGATGCGTTGAGGAATTCTCTCGTGGAGACTCGATGCTGGAGAAGTACTACCAGTTGTTGGCTGCGGAGGATGAGGTTAGAAGATATTAGTGGATAATGGCGGCGACGAAGTTGAAGGTTCATCTAGCCATGGCAGCTTGCAATTGGTTGCGGAGAGTCCCTGTTTAAAAAACCTCCGTCTTTTTAGCACTTCATCCGTCTACCAACTCTATTTTTCCAACTTAACATTCAGCTGCCAACTCTACTTATTACGACTACACTCAAGCCTCCTTCCAAGTTTTCTTCATATTCACAGTCACGCCTCTACTTCGATCTGAGTGCCAACCATTACATCCAAAACCACACTTTGGGATCCCGTTAGACGTGTTCGACCCAGCGTCTGGAATCACAGGTTATTTTCCACTCGACATGATGGCAGCAAACCAACCCCCCCAAGTGGGAAATGCGGCGCTAAATAACAACCCAGCTAGCCCCGCTCTCTCAGCTGGAGACAACACAAACAATACGTCGGTATCGAGCACGGAGGTGCCGCTGATGCCATCAACAGCATATGCCTACAGAAGCTAAAGACAGACTTTGCCGTTGGTTTGGATTTTGTCAGAACCTCCTAACAAAAAATATGCAGCGACAGCAACAGACAACTAACGGTGACAGGTCCAGCGCGATGACATGAAATCTGTAGTGACAACAGTACAACGTTGCGTCTCTAGCTGTCCTTCCTATCGGGTATCTAGGATAGAACTTGGATTCCCTTGCCTGAGAGGATTTCCATCGATATATCTGTGTACATCAGTGCTCTGGTTCTTAATTCAACTCTCAATTCGAGGCCAGCTTCTACTTCCCATGAGGGTATCCGTCGTCACTACAACGTTTGCCGAACTCGACGAGTTCCACAATGAGAGGTAATGTGTCTTGTAACTACGGTACTTGTTCGCTTCTGGGGTGATCACTACAACTGTAGTTGTGGGAGTTTGACTATTCACGGTAGGTTGAAACTACAGTATCCATTGTGTAGTGATACGGATTGTTGTGGGGAGATAATATAACTTGACTATAATTATAATTACTTTACAAAAGAGCCAAAGTCTTCACGTATAATTGTATGTGCACACCTAATTAATATTCTAGGGATAATTTATTGTTATTATGATGCGTTGTGTGTCCTCCAATTTTGTATCGTGGTATTGTTTTTGTGGTTGGGTGTTTAAATATAAAAATGAAGTTCAAGTTTAACAATATATTTATATTATCTCTGTTATTTTAAAATAATCCATCTTCCACATCAATTCCACCAACAATCGCTAACTCAATTAAGGATGCTTACAAAAGCATACTATCTACACCAGAATACAGAGAAGACATGGTAGTGCATCTACAACTGAATAATTCAAACGATTATTATATATTTTATATACTGTACTTACTTCCCTGGAGTCGCGTCGGCACCGACTGCCAAAAAGAGAGTTTTCGGCAACGGAGTTTTCGGCAACGGGAGAACACCACCCGATTCCGAGTGCAGATCCCCATATCCCGAAATCCCCCCCAACAGGGGTATTTCCACTCCTCTACCAGGTGGTATCAATCCAGCTCTTCCAGTCACTACCAAACAGCGTATCCTTCGAAACCTTCGCAGTAGTCGGAGTATCCAAACCTACATCCACAGTAGTCAGTTATCGCTCCCAACGGATCAAATTAGAATGCTGCCACTTACAATTTCTCTTCGACGTATCGGCACTAGCTCCCGTATTGGAGAACTCGCGGAATTCCCTGAAATTGGATTATTAGCCCATCACTGCTGGTCTGTGCTGAAAACATATATTACTTACGGGTTTGTTGTCGAACACAGCCATCCATCGGGTCGCACCACAGCAGTGAGTTCGGTGAGTTGGTAGATAACACGCGCGAAATCGTGCCATGGGCGGCCGAGATATACGACGCCTGTGTATCCGGATACGGCTGTGACCTGGGGGGAATTCAACCAGTGCTTCTTCATCCTCAACTCTTCAGGGCGCGTTGAGAAGTACTTACATGGCTGGAGTCAATCACGTACCAGGTAGGATCAGCCGCCGTGTCCCTGGAACTCGCAGTGATATATCCATCACCGTTGCTGGCAATAGTGCACTCGCCGAACCACGCGGCGGCATTGCCGAAGATGTAGTCGACGGCGCCCTCGACGTAGCAGTTAGAGTAATATTGCTTGCCGCTCTTCGCGTAGAGGGTGTCCTGGTAGCCGTAAAAGCCACAAGCATAGTATCCCTGCTTATCTCCGTTTGCAGTTACGGCTACTGCTTGGGCGCCCTTTCCGTAGAGGTTCTTGAAGTTGATGTTGTAAGCTTTGAAGTTGGAGCTGACGATGTTGAAAGTGGAAGATGCGTCGAGGCTGCCAGCTGTGGCTGAGTTGATGTTGCGAGTGAATGTCACTACATTGGACTTCTGGGAGCCAATACTGCAAGTATAATCAGTATGGGGCGCTTTGGGATGAGCTCTACACTGCTAATATGTCCTGTACTCACTTCGAGGTATAACCATACAGAGTGAGAGCACCCTTATAGTTGATATAAACCTGCTCGGTGCTCGCACTCGCATAGGTGCCGGCATATATGAAAATGCAGGCAGTCGAAGTAGCACTACCAGCGCCAAGTGCCGTAAGTGCAGCGCTGATGGTACTGTAAGTGCCGCCGCTGCCAACTGTCAAGCATCCGCTTGGAGGACTGGTTCGGGAATCCCTCTTAGCCAGTCCGAGATTGGGTAAGGCGCTTGTGACAGCACTTAGGCTCAAGAGCCCGGAGACCAAAGTGGATAAAGAGAGCTGCATGATGAGAGCTTGCGCAGTCACAGTGAATTGGTGGTAGGTAGTATGAGCTTATTCGGGTTCAAAACGGCGACCAAGTGCCAAAAGGAATGGCAATATTTATAACAATCGAGGCAGTAAATTCCATCATGATGATTGCTTTGACATACGCACTTGGATCGATTCCCCCCTCTAACCCACGGATTATTTTAAGTCATTGACGGAGCAAGAAAATAAGAAATTCCGTGACAGCAGCCAGCCATTGCTACCATCATCACGCTACTCGCCAAGGAAAACTCAATATAGCCGGACCTGCGCAGGGGAGAGAGGAATAAGCATTAGGCTATCGGTAGTTTCGTAATGACAGTTCCTCGGCTCGCAGGGCGGATAAAAGCAACCCTGTAATGCCATGGTCATATTTAACCGTTAAACCTCAGGGAATGTGGGGAACCCCCTGGCAAGACGTCAACTATTATCATAGTTGTGGCTAAAGGCGGGGAGTTGCAATGGACGGTGGGTGCCGTAAAATCAAATCTCTTATTTTAGATTCCACCAAGGAATGAACTCTCTTACTTCCACATCCTGGTTGCTGGGTGTCAATGATTATGGTATCATATTCTGGCTAAATGTGGGGAGGGAGGCTTGTGGCGAAGGATGCGATAGAGAATTATCATATTTTCGATTCCACCAAGGAAGACTCTTACTGCACGTTCCACCAAGGATTTATTCCAATTTTCTATAGCACATGTTGAAGAATTTCTTCCGTTGTTTTAATTGTTTCATTCAATTCCTCTCTGTTATCCGTTGGAGTTCTAAATCTCTCGTCGAAGCAAGGCGTAGGCAATTGCTATTAATCCAAGCGTGTATAGATATATCGTTGGACTCGAGGATCAAGTTAAGTAATTATAGTTACCTGTTTATTATTCTCCACACAACTGTCAAACCATCCAACATCATGGTCAAACTCACCTCAGCCCTCAGTTTCTTTCTCCTCTCCAGCCTCACCAACGCCTCCCCCCTCAACGATGCCATCCCCGACCGCGTAGCCCTCGCAAAACGCGCCACCTGCACCCCCGCCAGCCTGGGAGACACCCAACAAGACGACACCCCCGCCATCCTCGCCGCCATCAAAACCTGCGGCAACGGCGGCACCATCGTCATCCCCGCCGGAAAGACCTACAGCCTCCGCACCATGCTCGACTTCACGGGTTGCGTCAATTGCGATTTCCAGCTCGAGGGGACGCTCAAGTCTTCTACTGATACCACGTATTGGTCTACCCAGCCTGCAATAATCTATTTCAACAAGATCACTGGAGTTAGGTTTCGGTCTTTGACGGGGAGTGGTGTCATTGATGGGAATGGACAGGCTGCTTATGATCGCTGGGCTACTGGCACCTTCGCCCGTCCAACTGTAATCTACGTTGTCGGCGGCTCAACACTCTCCTTCACCGGTTTCGCAATCCACAACGCGCCTAACGCCTTCATCGGCCAAAAAGGTGGCGTGAAAGACATCGCATACGCAACTCTAACCATGACCTCAGCCTCCAAATCCACCAACCTCCCCAAAAACACTGACGGCTTCGACATCGGCGAGAGCACAAACACCCTCATCAAAGACGTCGTGGTCAACAACCAAGATGACTGCATCGCCTTCAAGAGCGGCTGCAACTACGTTACTGTGGATGGGATTACATGCGGTGGCACAAACCACGGTCTTAGCGTCGGGTCGCTGGGGAAGGATAACGCTGATTTCGTGAAGAACGTGTACGTCACCCGCGCCACGATGATCAATTGCGGGAAAGCAGCAGGGATAAAAGTCTACCCCGGCGGCTCTGCACACGGTACATCGACTGTGTCAAACGTCACATGGGACGGAGTTGATGTCCAGGGCTGCGATTACGGAGCGCAGATACAGAGTTGTTATGGCTCCGATGCTGCGGATTGCGCGGTTAATCCTAGTCTGGCGAGTTTATCTGGGATTTATTTTAAGAACTTCAAGGGGACGACGAATGCGAAACAGGCGCCGGCGGTGGCGAATCTGAATTGCTCGCCAGGTATGCTCTGCGACCTCCACTTCACCAATTGGGCTGTGAAGAATCCGAGTGGCTCGACTGTTAACTACTGCGCGAATATTGATGGGAGCCCGGGGATTACTTGCACGTCAGGAGCTTCGGGGTAGTCAGATTTTGTTCTGTAGTACAAATCAAACACAATCTGTTGTTGTTTATATGAGGGTCTTAAATTTTAATACATGCAAATCCCATCCCCCCATAAATTACAATACTACTCCCTCTTCCTCTCCACCCTCAATCCCCCCCATCCCGCCAACGGCCCACCCCGCACCCCCTGCCTCCCCTTACCACCACGCCCGCTAAGTGCACACGCATCATCTATCTCAAACTGCATCTTAACCCCAAACCTCGCCTCCCCAATGCGTCTCTTCCGTATCTTCCGTATACTGCCTCTCCCCGTCGCCAATCCCACCTCACCCCCTTTCGAAAATGCCGGTACCGGTACCATCCGTCTTCCCAGCGTCTGTTCCACCTTAACCTCCCTCGGAACTGGCAGTACCGCTCGTCTCTTCGGCGCAGGTCCCTCGTCAACCAAGCGCGGAAGTACCGGTACCGTACTCTGTGGTACCGTACTCAGCGGCACAGCATACGCATACGCATACGCATGTCTAGCCATCCCCACCCTCCCCCCATCCCCCCCATAAAACCTCTCAAAAATCCCATCCTGCTCCTGCGTCCACTTCTCCAGCCTCCTTCGTCCCTCCTCCATCGTCAGCTGATGTTCACGATCTCTCGTTCGCCAAGCGCATTTCTCGTCTTCGCGGTGAGTGGATTCCTCGTCGCCGTAAGTGGACTCGTCGTTGTGGTGGTGGTGTTGGCGGAGCCGTTTTCGCTTGTCCATTCGGTGTTTCATGAGGAGGAGGAGGGCGAGGAGGGCGAGGATGAGGCGGCGGCGGTGGGGGGAGAGGTAGGTTATGTTTTCGTTCATTTTTTTTTGTAAGGGTGGGAGATGGAGAGGTGGTGGGGTGGAGGGGTGGAGGGGTTGAAAAGGGTGTGGAAGTTGTGGTCGTTGATGTTGGAGGGAGAGAAGTGAAGTGAGGGTTTTGGCGGGGTATGGCCAAAATCACAGAATCACTAATTGTAGACTCCAAACTCACGGTAAGGATCAGATTTTTATATTACTCTTCGACCCATGCTGCTACAATTCGGAGCAGCTTCTGAATTGCTGTGATGACGCTGTAGCGTTTTGTGACAGCCCCGTAATACTAGCTGGAATAGGAAATATAATCCCTGTTAGCTATTTACGAGTACCTGCATATTTCCTCATGGTGTGTCGCGTTTGACAGATATGAAGAGCACGGTACTGTATGCAAGGCACGTGAGTGTAGTCCTCTCTGAGATGTCTAATCCAGGGCCACATGTGCGGCAACACCGACACTCGCATCTAACCGTCCCCACGGTCTTCACCATCAGACCGTAACAAACACCACATTTCATTCCCCCACATCCCATCAAACACGTGACTTATGTCTCGGTGAAACGCGGCAATTTACCATCCATCACGAGACATCTCCCTGTCTCTCTCTCGTGTCTCTCGCGTCTCTCGTATTTTAGTCTCGTCTTCTCTGGAAGCGAGGGTGAGTGGATTCGGGGATTCGGGGTTTCACCCAGGGACGTCTAGACTCTGCATCCTCGCGTGGCAGTCTCTGTTCTGTCGCCGTTTCGATAGTTTCTGTGTCTCGGTTTATTTTTATATTTTTTATAGACATCGCTCTCGCCGACGACGCCACCCTCACACCATCACTCCCTATCTCGCCGCCGCCTTCGCCGCATCCCTCACAGGAAATCACGAGCAAAAGAGTTGAGCCCGTCTGCCTGTTCTGGCCACCGCCTTGGCAAATAGCCTCGGGCAGCCATCTAGCGGCGTAGCAGTACCGTGGCAACGCGCATCTATTTCCGTCTCTCTGTCACCTCGCGTGCGTGCAAATCAATTCACTTACCCGCTATTCCCTTTTCGCCCCCTCACTATTGGATCGCTATACCATTTTGGGGTTGATTGTGAGTGGATTGAGACAAGTTAGAAGAAGCTAGAGACGGATAGAGGCAAAGGGGTGTCTATCATAGCTTTCAGAGCTTCCAGAGCCCTTTTTTACCGAGCGGAGGGGGTGGACTTGGCAGGAGCTGCCCGTCCAATGAGCCCTCGTCAATTGATGTGTCGGTGTCCCTTCTCGTATTAGCGTCATCCACTCCATTCTCTGTCATCACACCCCTAGCGCGACCTGTCATCCATCAGTCCAATGACAGCAGCTGATCCTAGACTATGTCCAGGGGCCCCCTTGCCAACTTTCACTAACCAACAAACCAAGAAATATCGGAAAATTAAATTCCTCGCCCCCAAACCACATCAAACACGAGACAGGTGCCTGGAATGCACCTGTCTGGCGCAGCAAACTATGCCTAAACGGGGGATAAGTGGCGATTTTTTGGTCGATTTGATTTGCTAGACTAATTTATAGCCCTCTTTTTTTATGCTGGCTGGTTGCCTGGCGAAATGCTTAAATCACGGAAGCGTCCAATCACGGGCCTTTGTTTATTTGATTTTTGATCGGATTAATGCATTCCCGTTGCTGACTGGCGGGATTTACTGCAATTGTCTCCCCATGAACCCCCAAGATGCCTGTCCAGACCCGTCTGATCGGCTTCATTTAGCTGATTAGAGTCACTCTAGTCACCCTGATCCCCATGTCGCTATCCTCTGTTTGGCCTCGCCGCCTAGCAATCTCCCGCAAACCCTCTTTTTCCTCTCGGCATGCTGCGCCGCACCCACCTGTCTCTTGGCCCGCCGCCTCGCTTTTCTATCTTTGGGGTATTTTCTACTGGCAGCGGCCCATCGTATAAGAGAATGATTTGCGCCTCTTTTCACTCCTCCCCCCCCCCTCCTCGTCTCTTCTTTTTTGACGTGATGCGCTGTTGATATCCATCAACTGCTGTTATTCGCGATCATGTTTCCAGCTGCTTTGGCCGCGTTCCTTTCGCTTTTGCTTTTTTGTTCTAATGTCGTTGTTGCGAGTCCGTTTGTGGTGACTTCGTGTATGTCGTCCTCCTCCTCCTCCTCCTCCTGCTCCCCGTCCTCAATGCGCCGGCATATGGGCAGAGTGAACCCACCTCGAATTCCAAACTAACCATCATCACCATCCCAGATTACGAGGCAAGAGTCACCACCTACCGCGACTACACCTACACCCGCACCTACACCACGAGCACCAACTACGGCGAAACCTACACCCGCGTCGTCCCCGTGAAACCCACCAACACCGCCGTCGCCCCCCTCTCCATCGACACCACAGTCAACCAATACTACGAAGATGTCACCATGGTCAACATCCTCCTCCCCACTGGCGCCGGCGAGGTAATCACCCGCGACTACTCCACAACCACAACCTCCTACTACGGATACTACATCAAGCTCTCCTACACCGCACCCACCGCCTGCGCAACACAATGGGTCTACACCACCACCGCTGGCGCATACCTCCCGCCTATGATCACGCCGACGCCTACCTCGGTGTCTACGAGCGTGAGCCAGTATGAGGCGTTTGGGGAGAAGAAGACGTTTTACTTCGCTTTCATCGACCCTGCTATCCTCCCCACCGCTTCGCTGTCGTCTATCAAGTCCAACTACGCGCCCTACTTCACCACCTCCTGCACGGTGCCATACTCCTACCAAACCGGCCTCGTGACACCAGGCACGGGGGGATCAGGCTCCGGCTCGAGCGATTCCGGGTCCAGCTCCAGCGGTAGCGGCTCTGGAACCTCGAGCGCAGACGAGTGTTATGAGGATTTCAGTGGGTATTATAATGAGTTCTTGCATAAATACAAATGCCCCGACGGACGAACCTACGTAAGTCCCCTCCCTCCCCCCTTTCCCCCTCCCATCACCACCGCCCCCCTCCACCATTCACAGTCCCCCAACTAACCCCCACCCCAGACAACAGGTCTCGCCGACCTCTCCATAGCCCTAATAATCATCTTCGGCTGGCTCGGCCTCTTCCTCATCCTCGGCCTCCTCGAATCCTACATCGCCTTCTCCCGCCTCGCCCGCGGCCGCCACGCCCGCCGCGGCCTCCCCATCTCCTTCGCCTTCCTCCTCCCCCTCCTCTCCTGTTTCTTCCTGTGCTGCCACCAGCGCGGTTTCCAATCCAAATCCGCTGAAGAACAAGAAACCTTGAAAGCGGCGTGGAAGGAGACGGGGTTCTTCACTAAGCTCGGGAGGTGGCTGAAATGGGGGTTTAGGTATAAGTACCCGGACTTTTTGGGGGCGGCGCCGTTGAGGAGGAGGAAGTGGCAGGATAAGGATACGCCTATCGTCCCGACCGGTGCGAATGCCATGCCGCCGATGACGGGACCGATGGGGCCGTTGCCGCCGCCGGGGAGCATGTACGTGGTTGGTAACCCGGGGGATGTCGCGCAGAGGGGGAGCGTGTATCCGCCACCCGCCGGTGCGCCAGCGGGGGGATGGTATGCGCCGCAGCCGGTGGATGCGAATGGGAATCCGGTACCGATGCAGTATCAGTATATTTATCCGCCGCAGCAGGGACAGGGTGCGCCGGAGGTTGTTCCGGGGTCTGTTGCGGGACCCCAGTCAGGACCTCAGCCAGGAGCCCCCTCAGGGCCCTCGTCAGGAGCCCCATCAGGACCTCCGCCGGGAATCCCGAGGAGTTTACAGCCGGGTCAAGGGTCTCCGCCGCTACCGACTAGACCGGCACCAGCGCATATCAGCGCGGAAGACCAGACTCGCAGTCTCCCTACGGATAGCCCGGTTAGTCCTGCCAGTGCGCTTGCGGGAAGTCCTGTTGTAGCAGGCGCTGTCCCGGTTGTTGCTGGGAGTGAGGTGGCTGGTGGATCTGAGGTTGTGCATGAGGCTGATGCCGGGGAGGTGAAGGAGGGGAAGGGGAAGGGTCCGGCTGTGGTGTGAGGGGGTGTGGGGATGAAGGGAGTAAGATAGATTGTTCGATTTGGAGTAAGATGCCATAGTTTTGGGGGGATTTAATGAGTTGATTTATTTCATTGGAGGTTTGGAGGGAGTGAGTGAGCGAGTGTATGATGCGTTGTGATATTGAAGCCATGAAGCACTATACAATACCCCGATTCATTGCTCAACACCAGCTGTTCGATACTCCACCTCCTACAAAACCACCAAAGTGCCAACACCCCCCCAACAAACTCCCCTGGCGTTCTCCTCTCCTCACAGACGGAAATCTGACTGCGAACGACCTGCGCTTTCTATATAACCCACCACCATCCTCTAGTGACGTTTACTATGCCTTTATCCATTTTATTACTCTAGTAAGTATGTGATTTATCGGTAATTAAGTCTGATTTACCCCAACGGAATGATATATTTCCTTGAACAAAATGCTTAACTATGGTGTTACGAACATGGCTCGGCCTGCATGGCGGCAGGGTAGGTGGTTGGTTAGGTATCGGTTAGCTAACGGTTAGCTAACGACACCTCACCGAATCATGTGCGATGGATCACGCAGGATCGCGGTGATCCAGCGTGAGCCAGGACCACGATGGATCACGGTGATCCATGGTGAGCCTGAGCATGACACTCTTTATATAAGTAGAATAGTTTCTTAGTTATAGGAGCTTCGTGCTCAACTCAATACAGTATCTCATACATACTAGTAACGTGCAATACTTGAGAACGAAGCCTTTGTGACTGAACCCCTGCCTCACCAACCAACCCAACGCAAGTCAAGCCTTCACGAGTCCAACACCAGGACCCGGCGTTACATATGGGGCCACGTTAAGTATATAGGACGATGGGGACTGATAAGTGTGGACGATTTGAGGGCTGGAGGGTTATGGGGAATTAAAATATTATAACCTTTACAAGTTCACTTTCCTTTGACCTTGTCCACGCACGCACAACCACGCCCTAGATAATTCGACCGAACACATCTCCTACCACGCATCGAACGTCAGTTAACGTCTATCCCTAAGTCTAGAGACGCACCCTATCACGAGACGAATCTATGCTCTATAAGTCTTAAATTTTTTCCTTAGCAAGCCTACGAAGTTGTTATTAATATATCACTGTTCTTTAACCATTTCTCCCTAAGGAGACTAGTTAGCAATAAGAAAAAGACTGCGGCTAATCATGCTATCGATCGTTTTAATTAAGCCACTAATCGCTACTTTGGCTGTTCACCCCTGCTTAATCGTGACCATTAGAGTCTCTTTCAATTTCGGATCACTTAGGGAAAAGTTCCATAAAGAAAGAATATGGCTCTAAGTTTTGAAGACACTTAGAGAGGAAAATAATACAATCGGGGAGTTACGCCGTCCGAAGAGAGGGTCATAAACGCCACAGGTTTTAGCTTCAGGATTTAGTGCTTACTAATGTGCATTAGCCTAGTTACAATATGCCGTATTCAAGTGCAGGCTCGCTATGTTTTACTCACTAACTGTTCTCAAGCCTGGTCATGTGTGTGACGTAAGACCTGGTGTCTCGAACTTTCCATAGGCAGGCGCGCGGCAGCAGCGCTGCCTCATTCATCCATCCAATTTCGAGAAGAGCCGCTGGCCCGACGTGGAGAAAGCACTAATGGACGACACTTCTGGAGACAAGTACTACGAGCCCGGTGAGGTCGCCAAGCGGCTGTTCTTCACGAACGCGGATGGCGAGTCTACCGACCCTGACACCGCGATCGCGGTAGCGCTAGACGGGGACTGGGAGCAGCTCGAACCAGAAGCCGCAGCGTTACTGGCAGACGAGGAGGCTGGGGCGTACGGCCGCTACCTGGCGCTGTCCGCGCTGTGTCGCTGGGCCTCGCCGATCGGCTACGCTGGTGTGCGCGACGCGGCCCAGGACCCGGACGCCCAACCCTGGCGGGATATGTCGATCGATCGGTTCTACAGCCTGGACAACACGTTCGCGATGCTTGCCCAGTCCGTTGTGGGCAGCGTCGAGGAGGCCGGGGAGCGAGGCAGCACCGCTGAACGTTTCGCGGCGCTTGCAGCGCTGATCGGCATCGCCGACCGCGTCTACTTCGAGCACAATCTCTCCCCCTCCGGCTTGTATAACGAAGACGTCGTGCAGTTGCGCGGGTTGATCGAGGCTGCGATCGAGCATGGGCTTGCCAAACTGGCCACGGCCGAGGTCTTCCTGCCGGGGTTCGTGAGCGACCAGGTCGAAGAGCTGATTAATGCGCTGGGCCTTGTGGACAAGGGTGCCGCTGATGCGTATCGGGCGCGGCTAGGCGACTAAGTGCGAGCCGTCGGTATTCTTTAGGCAACTCGTCTCCTCCCTTCAAGTTCCTTTTCCTTGAGGGCAGCTCGGATGGTTGAGAAAGCTTCGACCTTAACGCTTGCCAGCATCAAGCCAATTGTGCGTCTCTTCTTTAAATAGTTCTAGCTAATGACTGTGATGTGATTTAGATATCTAATGGGGTGCATGTAGCTATCATACTGTAACATACTACTATAATTTATATTTCTAAAATGGTGCACAGTATCAACATTCTCAACCCTCACTTTCTCAACTTCTCAACTCCTCATCATAAATCACGTGATATATTATGCGTTCGTGTCAATTGAGGCTTAGCCTTTACCCCTGTGCCACCCCCTAGCGCGGTTGTGCCTGTCGAACCCTGAAAATGTACGCGGGATAGACAGACCCCTGCGGCCGCCGTGTAGGACCTGTAAATTTGGATAGACGCCGACGACAACGACGACTACGAACGGCCCTTTTCTTGACATTTAATCGCGTAGAAGATTGTGTGTGTATTGCATTGACGAGCGGCTTTGTTTTGAGCGTTAGAATCGGTGTTGAAGCTTGAATGACCACTGCGATACGCCTTGCGATACGCCTTGACGGGTACTACGAATTTCTACGAACCGACGACGCATCTCCGGACGCTGGGTTTGTGACGACGACGAAGAAGCATTGACAGCGAGCGGTTGATTGGGATAATTATGCATTGGTAGCGATTGTGCTGTGAGCTCTCTGTACGACTTGGATATACGCGCTGCTGGCCTCAATTGGGACGGCATTGACAGACTTGGGATTGGAGACTCGGAAAAGGAGGCAGTTTGGTAGAACTGGAAAGAGGAGGAACATTATAAACTGCACCGAACCAAACAGCTTGCGACACAGCAGCCAAACCAGCGAACATGCCAGCACCCAGCAACCAAGACGGGAACGCACGCTACAGTCAATCGCGACAAGCCCAACCCCTCCACAACCGCCTCGCCAGCAACGGCTCCTCCGTGCAAAGCTATCCCGCCTCCCAAGTCTCACAAGCACCCCGCTCAAGCCTGAACGGCAAAATGCTCCTCGACGGCTACCACAGCGACATCCTCAACAACTTCGAAGGCGCCCCGGCGAAATTCAACCCCAGAAACCCGAACCGCACGAATAGCTCCCCGCTCCTCGACGCCAATGACCCCATACAAATGCACCTCCTCGTCTCCACAGCTCTCGAGGACGCGACGGGTTATGCGATCCTCGCGCCGGAGGAGGTGGATGCCCTGCGCAAGCAATGCATCCGTCTGACGCAACGCATCGAGTCGACCCGCCAAAACCTCGCCGTGCAATCGAAATACCGCGACGCAGCCATCAACATGGGAAAACTCTACTCCGACGGCAGCAGCGACGGCAAGCGTCGCAGCCGCGGCAGCCTCGGCCTCAAGCGAAACAGCCACACTGACCAAAGCCGAGAAGCAGAAGCCGAGCGCGCAGCGAGCGAGGGCCGCTGCGAGGAGCTGGCGCAGGAGCTGTGGGGGCTGGAGAAGAGGCTGATTGAGCCGCAGACGGCACTGTTGCAGCATACGGCGGGGATATTGCAGATGACGCATAAGACGGCGAAGAAGGGGAGGGCGTCGCAGGGGGGGATGCCGGGGAGTCCGGAGAGTATGTATACGTATGATGCGAGGGGGAGTATGGCGCCGGGGGAGGATATTTTTGATGAGAGGAGTTTGTATAGGTCGTTTGATCGGTTGGATGGTGGGGAGGGTGAGAGGGCGGTGGAGGCGCCGAATCCGAATGCGATGGGGGCGGATGCGGAGGCGAAGCTGAGGGAGCTTTGGGAGATGATGCATCCTACCAGTAAAGACGGAGAGGATGATGTCCCTGTCCAGGATTTTTCTCTGCTGGCTTTCTCGTCGAAGGTGCAGTCGCTGCACAGCCAGTCGGCAATGCTGAATGATCAGAAAGAGGTGCTACAACGTCAGATCAAGCAACAGCGCGAGCTGAACAACAAGTCCGACGAGACGAAAGACCGCGAGATGGCCGAGATGGAGACCCAACTAAAATCCACCCAAGCCACCCTCTCCCAAGTCGAAGCGCAAGCTCAGACCCTCGAATCCAAGCTCGCAGAAACCCTAGACCAATCCTCCCGCTCCCAAGGCGAAGCCACCCTCGCCCTCCACTCCAACATCGACAACCTCCAAAACGAGCTCGACGCCCTCCAAAACCAGCTCGAGGACCTTCAAAACGAGCACGAAGACCTCAAATCATCCCACGCCATCGATCTCGCCGAACTCAAATCCTCCAACACTGTCGACCTCGCCGACCTCAAATCATCCAACGCCATCGACCTCGCGGATCTACAATCCCAGCTCACCAGCTCCGCAGAGCACATCGCTGCACTCAAACAGGCGAAATCCACGGCGGAAGCGCATATCGACGATCTCACCGCTGATCTCGAGAAAGCGCGGAAGGCGGAGGCGCAGGTTGTTAGTTTAACCGCTGAGCTTGAGGAGGCGAGGAGCGCTCAATCTTCCCGCGCGGTAGACGAGGATGAGCTCGATGCGAAGAACATGGAAATCGCCCGCCTCCAAACCGAAGTCACCATCGCCCGCGCCGAACTCGACGGCGCCTACGGCTCTCGCGCCCAGCGCGCCGCGGAAGTCGCTTCCAACCCCGCTATACAGAAGGAGCTCGATGCGCTACGTCGCGAGCTGGGCGAGACGATCGAGGAGTACGAGGTCCTGACCAAGGCCTCCATCGAGGGGGAGCGCGAGCGCGAGTTGCTGGAGAAGGAAATTGATCGTCTACGCGATGAGAGGGAGGCGCTGGAGGCGAAGCTGAGCGATGAGAGGGTGCGCTGGATGGGGATGAAGAGTCCGGGACCTGATGGGGCGGGGGGGCCGGCGGGAGTGGGGGCGGGGAATACGAGTACGGCGGTGTTGAAGAATGAGTTTAAGAAGATGATGAGGGATACGAGGGCGGAGAATGCGAAGGCTTTGAGGGTGAGTTGTTCTGCTTTTTTTTCTGTTATTTTGGTAGGGGGGTTGAGGCTAATGGTGGTGTGATTAGGCTGAGCAAGCTGAGAGGAGGAAGTTGGAAGATGAGTTGCGTGCGCTGAAGAAGGCGCAGGGGCCGGGGAAGTCGAGTTTGAGTCAGAGTACGCTTGGGTCATAAACGGACTGTGCATGGAGTGCCGATGATAATGCGTATTACCGCAGAGGCAGAGGGTTTGGAAACGAATTATGTGTATATTTCAAAAGTGGCAACGCGGTTTTTTTTGTTAGAAGAAAGGAGGGGACGTAGATGGGTATGCGGTAGAAGATGTACGATATATTTTTAAACTGGGTGGGTGGGTTTGAGGAAAGAGGGGGGTAGGCATAGACGGGCGTTTTTCGTGGAGAGATATGTTCAATTTACCATCATTATTTTGGTTTGACCTGGGGTGGTTGTGGGTTACTTTTGGATTTATGTGCGCTAAGATGGATGATATCGCTCGAGTGATCAGTGATCCGTAACCTGGTCTACTGCTGCTTTCTGGCTGAAAAGTTTGAAACGGGAGACGGGACTGAGCTCACGTGGAGGTCATGGATGGCTAGACGGTTGGGTTGCTGTTGCCGTCGGGACCCTGCTGTCACTGTTTGTCTACTGCTGTCGGCGCTTCCTGTCACCTGTCGCTCTGTCACTGAGTTGAGCGTTTTCAGCAACGGTGCAGTTCTCGAGGGCGAGGGTCTTGGTTGCCAGCTTTGCGACACACCGGAATCGGAAGAAGCCATCGTCGATACGCTCTCGGTATAGATATGTGACTGCGGTGAGTATAGCCTCTGCGAGATCCTATAGTATCAGTCACGGCCTCTGCGTATCTTCCTATCTCTTTCTCTCGGACCGATATTACGGGGTATGGGTGCGTATTTGTCCGAATATATCCATTGCTTTGTCTTGGTATTTCATGTGATTTGTGTAGAGAGCAATATACCAAATTACTTCTCGTTGTCTGCTATAGCTACGATGTTAACCTAAAAAATGTTCTCTTGTGCAATAATGTCGAGTCGGGCATAGAGCCCCGACTTAATGATAGATATAGCCTCCTCTACATCTCCGACCTTCTGATGTCGGGAGCTCTTGAGTCATTTGGTGAGCTACGTCCTCAAAAACCGGATCGCAAGTCTCAATTCCAGCAATACAACTCCCCTTCTAGACTCATGGACGGCACCGGATATGAAATCCACGACATAACTTGATGATCTGACGTCGGTCGAAAGAGACCCGACGTCCGTTCGTCCTGATCCAAATGTTCGCGCCAAGACGGTTAAACTACCCCACGCTGTACCTGGTCGCAATTTACCCAACCCCAATCCGTGGCGTTCTCTCCTCACAACTAACCCTGCAAATGGCAAGGTCGCTCAGAATTCTTGAATCGACAAACGGACGATCCTCGCAGAAACGGAAGTTATGTTGTTCCACCTCTGAGAATTTTCCGGGGCCATGGGACGGACTGCACATCGGCCGCTGTTGGAAAAGGCGGGGGAGGGGTAAGGCAAGCCACAGCTGGATTGTGTTGGTGAGGACGGCGAGGTTGTAATTATATAAAGTCGCTGTGGTGAAACATGTCGTGTTTACGTAGGCAAATCTTCACCCTGAGCAAGTATGATATTCAATAAGCTACTCTTGGCGCTGCTTGCCGCGCGGTCCATTGAGGCTGCCCCCCCTTCCAGGCGCGCACATTTCGATTGGGATAAGACGGACTTCGTGTATGTTCTCACTAAGTCACTTGGCGAATTTTCCTCACTGACTGGCTCCCAGACTTGCGTTTGGAGATTCGTATACCTTTGTGCAGGGTACAGAAGGGAATAAGGACTTTTCGTTCATTGGTGATAACTTGAACTTGAGTTACACCAAGGAGAAGTTGTATGGGGACAAGATTGTCAAGAACCAGGTAAGCAGCGTGTTTCAGTCGAGAAATTGGAGAATTCTGACATTTGAAGACGTCGGCGGGGGGACCTAATTGGACCGAGTACTTGACGGGCTGCTACGAAGGCTTCCCGTGGAAATGCAAGAGGCCATTGTGGAATTTTGCGTTTGCAGGAGCGGATATATCAGTTGAATAGTAAGTCTTGGGAATCCATGCCTTCTTTGAAATTCTTCAATAACTGTAATAATAGCACCCCGCTACATCATGATTACTCTGTCGATTTTGTCAACCAGATCGAGCAATATGACACGTATGGTGATAAACATCTGCCAAAGAATAGGAAGAATGCTCTTGTTGCGATCTGGATTGGGTATGAGACACTGGACCCTCAAACTGCGTAATTGTGCTAACGAAACGGCGATAGCATTAATGACATTTCAGACTCGGCCAAATACGCTTTGAGTGTTACTGGTGTAAACTACACGAGTTTATACACGAAGATGATTGAAACCCAGTTCCAAGCAATGGTAATTATAAGAATCCTATCTGCCAAAGGCCGCCTTCATTGAAAGATGAAGGCAGGCCTTATCTGCATCGCTATTTGCTAATAATTCCCTAGGAAACTCTCGAAGCTGACGGATACCATAACTACCTTGTCATGGGACAGCCTCCCAGAGATAGAACGCCTGCTGGCCTCATCTCCGAGCATCCATTGCCGAACAAGACTATGTTTGCCAACTGGGACCATATCATAGCATCGACCGCTCGCAAGTTCGAAGAGAAACACCAGGAGTCGAACGTATTCGTTTTTGATACCTATTCATTCCTATCAGATGTCCTGGACAATTCTGAGAAGCACCACTTCACAAACATCACAGCCTTCTGTAAAGACTACGCTGCGCCAGATATTATTTGGAATTATGCAAACTACGGGTGTGAGCCGATTTATAACTATTTCTGGTTGAGTAAGTAGATCCTCCTTGCTGATGCTTGCATGGCCTTGGAAGTTTAATTGTGATTTGGTACGCGACATACTTACACATTATAGATTCGGGCCACATTACGTATCACGCTCACGAGATTTTGGCAAAAGGGGTTTCCGCATTCTTGAGACGGATGAAACGTTAATAGTGATACGTCAGGTAGAGGTTGAAATAAACCTCTAGCTGCTAAGATCGGGATCGATGGATTGCTAAAGTTAAAAAACCTTCCCTGCTCTTACGGAATAGGAGGTAGGTGGGTACCCTGGTATCGGCCTAGCTTTTTAGACTCTGCCTCAAAATTTGTAATTAAAGTCGGTATAACCTGCAAATGATGACCATAGACTGCCTTTGTATCCATTTCAAGTGGCCAATTGGTATCATGTGTAGCCGCATTCTGTAGGGTCTTGTTGTCTGTCTCCACTGTCGCGCGTATCAAGATGTGATAGATACCTGGTTGCGCCGACGGCTATCATTTTGATAGCCTCGGTAATGCTGCCTGACAGATGTTAAATTATGATGCAGTACTACTGATTTTAATTGTTCTGCATCTGTATTTCTATAATTTGACAGGTTTATACTCCAATGGGTGGGATGATACGCTAGCTTCTACGGGCGATTGGAGGAAAAACTTATAAACGAGGTCAATGGAAAACGAAAGCCATATTAAAGGCGTTGCAGATTTAATGACTTTTATATTCAAACGGTTTCCCCGCAAATATAAGCTTTAGGCTGAGCAAAACTACTTTGCTATAAAGGCTTGAAGGTCTTGGTTGTCGCGATGCATGTTGGCAATAAATCTTATCTTCGTGTACATTCTTCCTCATAGCAATCAACATGTTTCACAATCTTAAATTTGCAATTGCTATTCTAGCAGTTATTTCCGGAACGGCTGCTCAAAATGCTTTCGAAGGAGCTATTGGTTTTGGAGCTGTATCAACCGGTGGAAATGGCGGGACTGTAGTTACTGTCACCAACCTCGAGGACAGTGGCTCCGGCTCCTTTCGTGATGCTGTCAGCCAATCCAACCGCATCATCAATTTTGCTGTCGCTGGTTACATCGTCTTGAAGTCCCCTGTATCTCTGTCAAGTCACATCACCATCAACGGCCAGAGTGCACCAAGCCCAGGGATCGGCATCATGGCCGGCGAGATCTCCGCCAGTGGAAAGAACAATATTGTCATCCGCAACTTCCGCATGCGCCAGGGAAACCTCGACACACAGACCGGGAAAAGTGCCTTTAACATGGGAGAATCATCCAATATCATATTGGATCACTGCTCGGTTGCTTACGGTCAATGGGACTCCATCGATGCTGTCAAGGCCGTGAATATAACCGTATCAAACTCCATCATTGCCTTCCCCATCGGCCAACAATTCGGCGCTCACGTCGAAGGAGGCCCCGCCACTTTCTACGGAAACCTCTGGGTCAGCGCCCATAATCGCCAACCCCTCGCCAAGAGCAATACGCAATATATTAACAACATCATTTACAACTACCAAGCCGCATATACCACTGCGGACACGAGCGGCTATTTCTCCCACGACATCCTCAACAATTACTTCATCACGGGGCCAAGCACGACTAACGCGGGCAATTACTACTACCAGATGAACGAAAAGCAGAGCGTGTACGCCCACGGAAACTACGCCGATACTAAGAACGACGGCGTGCTTGCTGGCGCGTTGGAGAATAAGGTGGGCAGCGCCATTGTGCTCGACGCGGCGTGGGATCCAACTTCAGTTGGTTTGGCCAAACTCACTGCTCTTGAGGCATATACAGCCGTTCTTGCCGGTGCGGGAGCCTCCCCGCGCGATGAAGTTGATGCGTTTGCTGTTTCGACTGTGAAGACTCTGGGGAAGTCTGGTGTGATTTACACGAACCAGGCGAGCACTGGTCTTTCCAACGGCGGTTATGGAACGTTGTAAAGGGTTCCATGGGATATCATTGCCCGGGCGAGGGGAAAGATGGAGATCTAAGTGATTTGTCTCTGTTCATGCCCTGTACATACTTTGCGAAGTGAAGTACATATTGCAAAAAGCAGGAGCGGGCTTTCCATATATTTGGTAGCGTTTGTCAGCGTATATATTTGTTACAACAAACCTTGTAATTCGTGCTTAGTCTGGAGCTGCTACAACAAATTACATAAGGCGAGATGGTGACGATTGATACCACAGATGGCCACACACAATGAAACGAAGACATAGTTCATGGGAAATGCGTGCGATACAAATCTACACCAAAGGTGGTATCATGTAGGTGGTCCGCATATGGCCGCACGAGGTACTATTACTGAGAGAAAAAAGAAGTGACAGTGAGAAAAACGGGCGACAGTGAGCAAAAAGGGCGACAGTGAGAAAACGTGGTGATAGGGACAGTACGGGCGACAGCGAGAAGGGGGTACCAGTAAAGAAGCTGCGCTCGGTGATTGCAATATCATCGAGGAACTCTGTCTCCGACTCCAATCAAGGAGGTAGCTGAGCTGGATGAATCTTTTGGAGTGAAATCTTCTTCGTTGTAGCGTTATGGGCTGTACGATGGAGCAAGCCGACTACTATGCCCACAGATATTATGTGAGAGACAACATATATGTTTCTTCCGGAATTGGAGTTGATTGCACAAGATGCTACTCGCTGGTGGTTGATCTTGTCTGGTAGCTGAACTACTTGTCGTCTTACACCTCTCCGGAGTATCCGACGGGGTTGCTTCGAGATGCATCATTGAGGCACCTGTAGCGAGTCCCAACAGTCGATCAGATCAATCATTTAACCGCTTGATTTGAAGATTGCTAGAGACTGATCTGATGGGATTATTATCGCGACGCTATATTAGAGTTTTTGAAGATAAGGCTTGGTCGATATAATCAGCTAACTGGTGACGAGGTGCTGTTGCCATTCGCGAAGCTCGCAATCTAGAATTCCAATGGCGTGCGCTGGGTGACTGACAAATCCCATGGCGCTTCAGGGCGAGACAATGGCATCAGACGCGACTGAGACAACCGGGACGATGGGTTAAGTACGATCTCAACTTCTTGTTTCATTATTTTTCTACTTTGTTCATTCATATTTGCGATTCCATAAGTAATGTTACGATGACTCTCGATGAACAAGAACCGTTGTTGAGCAAAGTTAGCACTGGAGTGCCTGAGAGCCATGTAATCGATGATGGCCTCTCAGATCCCGTACCATCAAGGAACATCGACGACGACGTCCTCCCAGAAACTGCCACCTATGGTCGCAATCTTGGATGGAGCGGCGCATATATCGTCGTCATCTCTCGAGTAATCGGCAGTGGCATTTTCGCGACTCCCGGCTCCATCACAAAATCGGTCGGGAGCATCGGAATCTCACTTCTATTGTGGGTTGCCGGCGCAGTTCTTGCCGCCTGTGGCCTTTCCATATCCCTAGAATACGGATGCATGCTTCCAAGATCTGGCGGCGAGAAGGTGTACCTGGAGTTCACCTACCGGCATCCGCGATTCCTCGCATCCACTTTGGTAGCTGTTCAGGCTGTTTTACTCGGCTTTACGGCAAGTAATTGCATCGTCTTTGGGCGATATACCGTCTATGCCTTCTATGGGCACGATGCGACCGACTTCGCTCAAAAGTTGGTGGCGGCTAGCTTAATGACGGTGATTACTGTCATCCATGGCAGTCATGTCAAGACCGGAATCGCGATCCAGAATGCGTTCGGATGGGTTAAGGTATTTTTGGTTATCTCCATGGGATTTGCGGGACTTTATGTGATACTTTTTCGACCCACAGCTACAGACCTACCGGCTTCAGAGAGACAAGCCTTCAGTTGGGATGACCTATGGGAAGGTTCTAATTGGAGCTGGGGTATTATTTCCACAGCCGTCTTCAAGGTTTCGTACTCATACGCTGGACTCCACAATGTCAACAACGTCCTGAATGAAGTTAAAGATCCGGTCAGAACGCTGAAGTCCGTGGGGCCAATTGCGCTCCTCACCGCGTGCATATTCTACTTGCTTGTGAACATTGCATACTTCGCCGTCATCCCCCTTCAAGAAATCAAAGACAGTGGCGAGCTTGTCGCGGCCCTCTTTTTTGATCGTTTGTTTGGCAACAGTATTGGCAAAACGGTACTGCCTCTCGCAATTGCCGTGTCCGCTGCTGGAAATGTCATGGTAGTGACATTCGCTTCCGTAAGTTCCATCTGCAAATACCTTCTACATATCACTCACCCTTACAGGCAAGAGTGAACCAAGAGATAGCCCGCCAGGGATTCCTTCCTTACGCCAGTCTGTTCTCTTCCTCTCGCCCTTTCAATACCCCTCTCGGGGGTCTCATCGTGCATTATATTCCCTCCATTCTTGTCATTACTCTTCCACCCCTGGGAGACGTTTACGCTTTCATCCTTGACGTCGAGGGTTATCCGGGACAATTTTTCGCTCTGGCAACTACAATCGGACTTCTCAAGCTCCGCAAGAGCCACCCGGACCTATTACGCCCATTCAAAGCATGGCTGCCGGTGGTATGGCTTAGGATTGGTGTCTGTCTTGCCCTTATTACAGCGCCGTTTGTGCCACCAAAAGGAGGTAAAGGAGATGTAAGCTTTTTCTACGCGACGTATGCTATTGTGGGAATTTTGATGTGAGTATGGATCTCCGCATCATTGGGATTTTGCTGACATGCCTAGAATATTATTTGCCGTGGGGTATTGGTATGTGTATTTTGTCGCGTTGCCATGGTGGAGTGGGCATAGAATTGAAGAGGAAACCGATGTATTAGAGGATGGAACAAGCATTACAAAGCTTGTAAAGGTGAATAATATAGAGGTGAGTTAATGGGACCTTGAGACAGCGTTGGAACTGTGGGAGTAAATGAACTTTATGAGCCTTATGAGATTGTGAACGAATAGGATGGGTATTGATTATGGCATACACTTAGATAGAAATTATATAGACAGCACTTGCAATAGCTTAGAAACTTTAATGAAATATGGCGTTAAATTGCGAAGCAGAACCATGGTCCCCATTGTGGCAGTCTGTCTTCTCCAGCTTCTTTCAACGGATGTGCCTCATTCACAACACGACACAGCGACGATTTTTCCGCGCCTTCTTCTTTGGCCACAACCGCCGACGGGGAGTATACTTTTCAGAAGAAAGAGCAATACTCAGAATCGCGTCAAGAAGCTCCGGTATCCCTTCCCCCGTGACAGCCGAGCACTCGAAGTAACCGTCCATGTCAATACTCTGTGCGTACCGTTTTGCTCTTGATCTAGCGGCGGCGATATCTGGGTCTTGGAAGTCGCTCCTGCATCCTACCATAAATATAGGCATTCTTATTTCGCGCGGGAAGTCTCGAGAGCACAACCCCTCAAGCTTCCACTGAAGAACTTCCAGATGGCCCTCCACGCTACCCATGAAGTCAAGTGAGAAGCAGAATAAGAGGACGTCCGCATTGTTGTACACTATGGGGGAAAGCCTCTCGTAAGTATATGAATTCTCCCAGAAGGAAATTACACTTGTGTCGCCTTCTACCCCGCGCTGTAGTTCCGTAATATTCAAAGTGGAAGGAGGCAATATTTCACTGGGAACTCCGCCGTAGGAGGTGTCCACTGCTTCTTTGAGGAGTGCGGCGACGAGTAAAGATTTTCCGACACCTTCTAAACCATCAACGGTGACCTTAATAAACCTAGAGCTAGATTTTTTCTTTGACACTGGAAGATATTAGCCACTGAAGCGAGTGTAACTGGCTAGATTCATACAAGGCAATGGCACATATTTGGAGGATGCCGGGACATCACCCTGCCGATTGGATGGAGTTGTATGCATATTTACTAGAGTTTGAAAGACGCTGGATTGGGTCAACTATTCAGCTTTCGTGTACAGATGGAAACAGTTTACATTTGATCGCTTCGAGGTGAGCGTCACGAACAGGTGGACTGCTATATACTTGGGGTCTTATGCCCTCAAGAGTAAGCCGGTGATCTATTAAGCCGATGAGGAATCTTATTACTACATGGTTGAGATCCTGGGTATAGGTTGCTGCCTTGAGTGGTTCATGATGTTCGATGCCAAGATGTGTGTCTCACTGGTAATGCACAGCCACAACACAATCGAGCCACACCAGCGATTCTGACGTGCACCTTCCTTCTGTCGCCAGCCTTCAATCTTCCACTCCGTTATATGGCGGATGCTATGACCGATGGACCAGCGATACAATGCTGGGCTTGCCGGCGAAAAAGACTTGTATGCGACTCCACTCGCCCAGCATGTAAAAAATGCTTCAAGAGAGGGACCGTGTGTCCAGGATATGGCGCGAAGCCATTGACTTGGGTTGAGCCTGGTCACAAAAAACGTTTAAAATGCGAGGATAGATGGCAGAATGGTGGAAGTGTGGCAGAGGCGCCAGATACGGCAATTGTTATGCCTATGAAACCGCGATTCCAAGGAGTTAATGCGTGTCTGAGCAGGTCATTTGACAGTCAAGCTATTCTGCACGCTATAGATTACTGTAAGTATTTCAATGCGCATCATAATTTAGTGATATTTTGCGATCTAATACTGCCTTTTGATTGAAGACAATACCATGATCTCTCCAGACCTAGTCCCAGTCGAAAATCCGGAAAACCCATATCGCTTCAACTCGTCAGATGTGCGCCTTCTCCCACCTACGGTTCTGCACAATCTATTCTCCATTGTGTTTAGCCACGAGCTCATCCGCCGAAATGGAATACATTTGGAGAATGGTTCTAAATCCTCCTCGGTGGCCGTGTATAGCCATCGAGGACTGGCCCTTCGATCGCTGAATCAAGACCTTTCATCCCCTGAAACGCAAACTAGCGATATGGTTATTGCCTGCATATTAATGTTTACTCTGGCGGAGGTGAGACTATGTGTGTTCATTATTAAATGTGGCGGCATAGGCTGATTTCAGCAATTTAGCTCCAGCTTTCGGTCTGCCGAGATTGGGACAAGCATATCGCAGGCGTTAAAAAGATCATTGAATTACGAGGCGGCATCAAAAATGTTGCTGGGCGAGATATCCATTTGGATTCTATGCTTGCGTACTTTATAATGTATGACCGCCCCTGGTTCTTGCAATTATCATGAGTTGCTAACTGGTTGATGTAGCATTGATGTTATGAGCTTTACAACAAGTCCGTGTTCCACTGTAGCTCACACGGATTCCTGGATGAATGAGCAAATACAGTATTTAGAAATCATCCCAGATCTCTACAAGACTGGCTTGTCAACGTGTTTCGCGTGCCCAACAGATCTCTTCGTGGATATCATCCGAATCAACCTGTTGCGAGCAGCTGAGCAGTCGCCAACAAATATCCACCAACCAACTGCTTCTTTTCAGGATATCTTAAACCATATCCTGCAATTTTCGCCCCTGGAATGGGTTGCAACAAATTTGTGTGACCAGAATTTAGCAATGCCATCAGATATTCAGGCCATCGAGCCTCTGATGTCGGGTTGGCTCAGCCTTGCCGAAATATACCATGCTTCAGTAACCCTTTACTGTCTTGGTTCTCTCACTCCCTTAACAGGGTTTGTACAAAGCATCGCTTTGATTTCTGAAGCTAGAACCGCGTCGTACAGTTCCATAAAGTTCCACCTCACCAAGATATTATCAGCGACAGATGGAATGACACAGATGAGAAAGCTCTTATTATGGCCTCTTGTCATTGCCGGAATCGAGACTGGGAGCGATGACACCAGCTTTAGAGTGTTTATTACTACACAACTAAACTTGATGAGCTCGGCACTGGGAACTTTTGCCCCTATTGAAGCGAGGCAATTTCTAGAGTCACATTGGACGTCTCTGGACAATTGTCCATTGTCACAAGAAAAGCCGTGGGATTTAATGTTTAACAAACATTTTGTTTTCGTCCTTTAAACCACAACCGGGAGCATCAATTGCTGCACCGTTCAACACGCATTGAATTCTACGTGGTGTCTTCGACAAAAATGATCAGATTGTATTTGATCTAGATACCCTCTTTAGAACTGACTATATTTGAAGTTCCGAGGAAGCTGCGATGGAGTGTCTGCTTGGTAATCGTTCCTTCCTTATATATGGACTGAGAGATCCGAGGAAGCTGCGATGAAGCTTTGCTTGGTAATCATCCTTGCCACATGTAGGGCCTGGAAGTGTTGAGGAAGCTGTGATGAAGCCCTGCTTAGTAATCGTTCCTGCCATATATAAGATCTTGAAGTTCTGAGGAAGCTACGACTATCTTTGCTTAGAAATCGTACCTTCCATATATAGGGGCTGAAAGCTCTGAGGAAGCTACGATGAAGATTTGCTTGGTAATCGTTCTTTCCATATATAATAACACCTGGATGTTCCGAGGAACCTACGATGAGGCATGGTTTGAATTTTTGGGTATGTTAACAGCCATTAACAATTAATAGGTATGTAGCACAATAAACAATCTCTTGCTACAACAAGAAGCATTCTCCATCCGTTTCTAACTCACAAGCGAAACCAAAAAAAAACTACCACCACCGGTTCCCATCCCGAACAACATTGGTCCCACAATGCACCTCCCCGCCCCACGTATGGTGTGAATTCCAGTTATCGACAAAACTTACTTGAAATCCAAGCTTGCGATAAATCTTCTGCACAGAGGAAGCAAGGATATCCACCCCATCAATAACTGGGCCCCAAGGCGTTGGCGCCAATATATCACCATGATTCAACACAAGTCCATTAATTGGATTGGGATATAATGAAACTCCCAATGTGGTGCTTACGTTCCGCTCTGGGCCAATGCCATTGTCTGGAGCGAAGGCGAGACCAGTGCGGAACATCACAGGCACGCGAATGATCTCGGCATCTGTAATACCAGTCTCAGCCTTTAGGATGCGAATGTTTCGCTGCATGCATGAGGCGATGGCGGTATTGGCCTTCAGTATACCTTCCCAGCCCAGAACTTCTGATATGGAATCGTTGGGGACGCCATTCAAGCCACCAGGAATCATGAAGAGATCAGTCGGATTCCCTATGGTGTCGTTTTGGCGGGAAAATGCGCGCATATTACCATCGCCCTGCTTCACAGCATCCTGGAGCATTTCCACCCCAGAAACGGGGTCAGCAACCAGCATGACCCAGCCACGGGGACTGTTGACGGGAAGGAACTGGACGATTTCGTCGACATGGCCGATGGCGAGGCAGTCGGTGTCAAGAAGAAGCGGATCCTGAACCTGCTGGGCACGAAGGTAGTCCATAATGAAAGGTGTGGTAGTATTGTGAGCTCCCATGATTATGCGTCCCGCAGGATATCGTTTGCAGCGATACTCATATGGTGGAATTGTCTCAAGATTTCCCATGGCGTTGGTATCGTTTCGCTCGCCGCCAAGATGCTGCACAGCTCCCACGCCTGATTTTCGTAGGTACCCGAAGACTTGACGGCCCGCAACTCGTTCGTCTTGGGCGGAGCGTATCATAATGTGTAGGACGATGGGTCTATTGGGTCCAGGCATGCTGGTATACCCAGGCTCAACAAAGTCTTGTGCCCAGAGATCATCGGAGCCATGGAATTGAGTTAATGGATATCTTCCTCTGGTCTTAGCCAGAGCATTCTGAAGGCGATCCACGAACCATCCTTGGAAGAAGTTTGCGGTTTCGGAGTAATTTCCAGCCGTGGTTAGAACCTCACGCGCAGCTTGGGCGTGGTGATGCGTTAATACTGGCGCAACTCGCAAACGCACTGTGTCTTTTGCAGTGGATCGGCCATCATGCACGGTGAAAGTGACCGCAACTCTACCATCCCACACGCCAGGGCGACGGGTATCTCGAGCATCGATTCCGAGCTTCAATCCTGCGGCAAGCTCGTGTTGAGAGAATACATGCTCATTGCCTGTGATGATCCATTGGGATCCCTCGAGGCGAAATATTCGGACCCTCGAGCGACTATCTGGGTCTTTGATCGTTATAGTCCCAGATGCCTTCGGACTGAGCCTTGGAATGGGAACCGTACGCAGTGGTGCCAAGTATTGAGGTACCCTCTGAATATCATCAGAAGCGTCGTTGCAAGCTGCAAGCTCTTCATTTGATGGAGCAGGTCCTGAAAGCGCTAACTTCGAACAACGACGGTCCGTATCGCCGATGTTTACGAGAAAGATTGCGCCAGCATCGTTGGAGTAACTCAATTTATCGTGCAAGTCAGACCTTCCATGGATGTCAACTGTACCATCTCGGTTGGAATCTGCCCTGATGTCGGCTTTAAGCGCAACTGAAAGGCTACAAGCTGCTGTGTTCGCGTTAGTTGCTGTTTGGGAAGCACTAGATGGTCATACCAATAAGTAGCAGGGAAATGAATCCTTTCGCCATTTTTCTCTGTTGAATATAATTGTTGTATACTAAAATTTGATGAATCTCATGACTATCAAGCCCTCTTTATACTCATTACTCCCACCCAAACCCCAAACAGCACTTCCGACTCATTTCCACACATTTCAGCCCAGCCACCAAATATGAGATGCAACCATTGAAGTCCAGAATTTGGCGTTCAATCGCATAGCTATCCGGCCCTCAACTGAAAGCCTATAAGGCTCATTTTTAGTGTGTCGAAACAAAAAGGGAAACAGACTTGGCCAAGACTGTGGACAGCCACATGGCCATGCCAAGAGTGATCGGCAGGCGGTACGGCCGTTTGGTCTTGGCCAACATCCTTACCATATTCGGCAAAGGATCGTCCCATCAACCGAGTCATAATCTGACAGTCGAGATGAACTTCTTCTCTTCTCCAATTATACCATGTTGACGTGTCAGCGCAAAGTTAATTGTCACAGCCCTGTGGACCGGGATGGATTCAGGTAGGCTGTGTCCCTAAGTTGGTGATTTCAAGTTAAATATCAAAGCCAACACGTTCGAGCGAGTTTCTCATTATTATTGCGTTACCTGTGCTCCCCAAAATCCGTCGCTATCACTGACTACAATACCATTATCCTCGCACTCCTCAGCACAGTTTTTTTTATCATTTTCCTAAACCCCCATTCGCAATGACTCAACCATTAGTCTTCATTCTCGAAGGCCTCTCCAAAGGGTCCAACGCCACGCTATCTTCACAGAATCTGCAAGGCTTCAAAACCCCGTTCTACGCCATCCAACCATCACCCAATAAGAAGTCCAACCTAGCTATCACCCGCGCGTCTCCAGACGCATCTCAAGTTGGAACAATCCAATTCCATTTCCTATCCTCGAAAATAGAACTCGTCCTTCAATACGAAACCGTCTCTATGCGCCATGATGAACTTACGGGCAGCCGGCATGAATTCACCAGCCCCACCGTTAGGGGAGACAAACTGGCATGGAAGGAAGATAGCCTCTTCGGCCACGGAGTTAAACTCGTAAGCCCAGATGGACAGCTGCTCGCACGTTTTCGACGAACAGATAAAGCGGCTGGGACGGGTTGCTTTGAGGTTTTCATCCCGGCCGAGGGAGGATTGCTGGATCTTATTCTTCTGAGCGGAATCGCGGCCGCTGAGTATCGGAGGAGGTCAAATGTCGAACTTGCGTCTGTTGGGGACGTTTTGGAAAAGCTGTTGTAGATTCGCTTGGGAATTATTTGGCTGGAGAAATTCCTCGGAGAAATGAATAACAGGGAACTAGTACGGGGGTGTAGGAGATTTGTTGCTGGGGGTGATTTTGATTTTTACAGTAGACACATATTTGGCTTCTTCCTCCTTGTAGGAACTTTATCTTTATCCTTGTATCCCGAAAGCGAGCGCTGTATTTTGCCAGTTTGGGAAGCGGTAGTGGCTGTGCTTCGATTCGATGGTGATTGGTCAGCGCGTTGAATTTTATATCACCCCCCTCAATCTTATTTCGACATCAATGAATGATAGTTCTTCGATAGATACTGCACTGCTCGACTCATATAGCTTTTATAACTACAAACTTCAAAATGGGCCTGTCCCTTAACTTCTCTAAGCTCTCACTGTCATGCGGTTGCATCGTATCTGCATACCTCATAAAGCTGGCCTGGACGCCACCAAACCCTGTCGCAAAGGATACATTTATCCCCACCCTCAAATATTCACGCAAGACTCTTGTTAGATTTTGGCGCATCTTCATGCTCTTCCGCTACACAGACATCGCCTGCTGTGTATTCCACAGCATTCTGATTCTGTTCTTCCCGTCGCCGCCAAAACGCATCTGCCCAAACGCTAAGAATCTCTCACCATCACTTTTCACCTGGTCACCATATAGCACCCTCTGCTTGGGCACAATCATCGTATTCTGTTCATTCAGGCTTCTTGCCTTCAAAGAGCTGGGGAAAGATTTCACCTTCCACCTGACAAAGCCGAAGCGTCTGAATACCTCTGGTTTGTACTCGTTGGTTCAGCATCCATCATACACGGGAGTTGTTCTATCAAACGCAGCAAACATCATGTTTCTGTATCGACTTGACGGGATTTCGGCGTGCTTTTTGCCTGGGTGGATTGTGGGGCAGGCATGGTGGGCGAATTGGACTCTGTTTTTCGTCACGGCTGTGATCAGTGCATATGGAACAAGGATAAGAGTTAAGAAGGAGGAAGAAATGCTGAAGAAAACGTTTGGACGGGAGTGGGAAGAATGGCATGCGAAAACAAAACGATTTATTCCGGGTATCTTTTGAGGGGAGATTGGACAGTTGAATGCGTTTAACGAATTGATTTATGATAATTTGAATGGGGTGTTTTCGAAAGATTTAGCCGCCAAGATTGAACGTGTGGTCCAAAGACAAATTCTTGATTCTTTCGTATTCAACTCTGTGAACGCGATTCTGAATTATAGTCTGTGTGTGAATTTGTTGAGGCATCAGGACCGTATGGCAACTATCTAGGAAGGAACAACTGGTTGGGTATACCGGTCGTTCCTTCCCAAAGCAATTAGAACACACCACAAATTACCATGATATTGCTGCAATGGCCTCAATTTCCCGACTGCTGCCCTTCAACAATGTTCCATCAGTTAATATTACCGCTCATTTTTCGATACCTATAAACCATCCCATTGGGGGGCAAATGAGCGACTCCACGCTGAAAGCTTTCCCCTCTTCTCGTCCTATTTTGGAAGATACTCCGTCCACGTGCAGCACACCCGCCATTGACTCCTCTATCAAATCAAGCCCTGCTGCCACCAGCTCTCACAGGAAAAGCTCGCTCTTGGTTAGTCCTCTTGTGGCAAACCTACAACGAGCCACTGCTCTGGCTGGTCCCTCTGAGCTTATATTTCCACGCGCTACCCTCCCAGGGAATATTACTCTACTGGCTAGCCCTCTGGAACCTACGCTTCGAAAACTCATCTCTTCACGGGCCAACCGTCCACGAACCGACCCATCTGAGATCGACGTTCCGGAATCCAACCCGCGACCAATGACAACTCACCCAACTCCACACCTTCATCCGTCACATCCTGGCGAATTGCACTCAATATTCTTGCGCGCCTTTCACTCTCCATGGTCCGGCATTGGGCGGCGGCTGGCGCTGGCTATTCGTGGCTTCATATCACTATATATGACGATCACGTTCATAATGGTCGTGGCGTGGCAGGCAAGGACCGAGGCGACAGTGTCAACGGTGTTGTTCAAGTTTGAGACGATCAGCTTTTTCTGGCAGGTGGCGTATGCTTGGATAACGTTTGTAAGTTTTCCATGGACTCTTCAAGTGTAGTATGCGATCGCCAGGAGGCGTATGGCCTTGGGAGCCTGGAGACTGAGCACGATGGTGTTGTGGTATTGCTTTGGGTTGCTCTAATTAATAACGGTTTTGGTATGGAGAGCTAATCCTTCCATAGACCTGGGCATTCATGCATATCATGTCTCCGTGTCAGTCCGGCACACAGGATCATGGTTTCATGGACAGCCTGAAGATTGCGTTCCGATATCCCTTAACAGACAGGTGGCGACAACTGTTTAGTATAATTTATACAGGGGCAGTATCCCTGCCGAATGTCGTTGCTCTAGTCTACTGGACCATTGTGGTTCCCCATGATGCAGTTGATGGTATGTTAACTCGTGATCCTGATAAAACGGGGGAAGGCTTCTACTGATACGTTCTGCAGTGGGAGACCTCTTCAATAACGGTGACCTCCAGTCATTCTGCGTCCTCAACCTGTACTTCATATCGCTGGTTGTTGCTCTCATTGAGGTTTTCTTCTTATCCAGCATAAAGCCTCCGGGAGTATGTTCTTCCATATACCAAGATTTTGTCTTTGTGTCCCAGTAAAATTAGATTTACTTACCATAACTGACTCTTCCAACAGCCGTTCTTTGTCCACATCCTCTGGTTCTCGGCCATCGGAGTAGCGTACTACGTCTGGGCCTTTCTTGGCCACATTGTGACGGGAAATTACATATATTTCTTCCTGGACCCCGACAAAATCGGGGAGGAGAACGTTGCCGTTGGATTGATTGCGTTTGTCGCGCTGCTAAACATCTGTGAGTTTGTGCACTTCAATAATGAGTCAACGAGAACTGATGAGATAGTTTATGGTGTTGCATATGGCATGTCCGGTGCTCGCGATGTCATTACAGGTCCATTGGAAATTCTTGGAAATTTGCAATTACCAACGTAAATACTATCTGAATGGTGATCGGTCTTCCATATGGTTGGTTTATGGAGGTCCCTGGGAAGTGTCCGGTGAGAGTTCTTGGTTTAAATGAGATGATGGCTTCACTGTGAGTATCAAGTGGCTTTGGGGCTAAAAGAGACTGTTCTCGGTTTCTGGGAGATTGGAAGTTCATAAGAAATAAATATTATTACTCCACAAATTTATATTTATTTTAATATTTTGGAGATGAAAATATTTCCCCCAGCTGTGAAGCTATTGAAGTGATTCAGGTAAATATGAAAAATACATTTCCCAAATAGGGTCTGTAATATTGATATATTGCAATAAAAACAACAGTACAAGCGGATGATTAGACAGTCCGAATATGTGAGCGGTGTTTTGCTTTGTTTACTACTATTGGGTTTGGTTCGGGAAGTCGCAACACGCTTTGAGACTTGGACTTGATTGACAAACCCAGGATTGATACCTGTGTTGCAACACAACAACATCTCTCAGATTATCAATTTGCTAACAATATCCGATTATTGTGTGATTATCAAAGAAAAATAAAGATTACCAGGTATTGTTTGTTTGGGGTCCGCTAACAACAATATGTCTGTCCAACATTTGGCTACGCGCCTCAGGATAACACCCCAGATCCTTGAGAGTGTCATCCATGCTCTACCACGCAATGACTTCACTCGGCAAGAGTTAAATGATTTTGTGGAGGCGATCCAAAAAGTTCAGCACAGATATCTTCAAGGTGATTACGAGAGCCTGAATGTCGATACTGCCACATCGAAGAATGCAGAACAAGGGTCCAGTGCAGAGCCAAATATAAATCATCAGAGCAAACTTGCTCCAAGCGAAGAAGGTTACTGGAAGAAAGGGGAATGGGCAGAGAAATACAAAGCGATACTTGTCAGTCCCGAAGATCGCAACCCTCATCTACTGTTTGTTATCCAGCCTTTATGTGCTAACTATCCCCCAAAGGACAGAACAACTGTTCCCGTCGAAAATCTCCGAAACTACCTGGGCGAATCACTGGAGCAGATTGATGCCTTGATCCTCAAAACTCTTCCCGACATCATCGCGAAACGGTCACTCAAAAGGTTCGGCGAGGACATTCGCTGGATGAGCGCGAAATACTTTGGGGATCCCACTGATGATAAAGAATTTGATCGACTGGTCAACAGAAGGGAGACAAGGAGCAGAGGGAGGATAAGGAAACGAGAGAGGGCCCAGCTGAAAGAAAAAAATAAGCAGAATAAGACAATGGGGGATGCAGAGGCCGAAGCAGCTGAAGAAGTGGTTGAGAGAGAGAGTGAAGGAGATGGTACTGGTGAAATGCCAGGCACTGAGATACAACAAGATGATGATGGCATTCAAATGTATGAGGAAGGAGCCATCCACCCTCACGATCACATGAGTTTGCAACCTTCTGGTAGTGGACAACTTTTCCTCATCAGCGATGATCATTTGACAAAACCTCTGGAACCCCAAACAGTGATGGCGCCAAATATTTCCTCTGAAATCAACACCCAAGCTTTCACTATCAGATCGAATAGCAGTTATTTGCACGACTCGGTTATCGGCAGACCGACAAGTGAGTCCCCGTTGCAACGGAGAAGTGAGGCAAACCATCAAAGTCTGTCGGTGGGAGAGAACACACAGACAGAACTGGCACCAACAAGCTTAGTGTCAGACAGACCACTGAAAGAGCTCTCGGATACTATTGTGAACCAAAATAGAGCTCATCAGAACGATCTCCAAATCAGGATAAAGGTGGAAGAGTCACCAACACAAGAATCTGTGCTGAACCGTATACCTCAGCATTTGGAATTTAACCAGAATGCTATGGCTTCCCTGGAAGATTATGACCATGGCTTAAATCATTTCCTGGAAGTAACTTGCGCGGAAAAGAGAAAACGCGCGGAACTTGACACCGAAGACAGAGAAGCCAAATTTCCAAAAATTGCCGAAGAAGCAGGAGATATTGGCAAATTCTGTGGGCAGACGGATTCAGATTACGAACCTGCAGAAGCTGACCAGATCGAAGAACTTGGGCCTAAGATTGATACACTCGAGAGATCCCCTCAATTGAGCTTCGAAGATAGAGTGCAGATGCAAAGCACTGGACAGAACCAGCCATACAGCTGGCTCCCTTATGCGGAATCGGAACCTTACATTCCAATGATGGACTTACGTAATTCTCTTGAGCTTTCTGAATTTGGAGAGTCGAATCCCCCGCAGCAAAGGAAATATCTGGGGCCGCTAATGAATGAGCGACTTCCAACCGAGTCACAGAGCCACCCTGAAGAGGGCGAAGGCTTTCTCGGAAGCCCCCATTCTCATATGCAGTCGATACTAGACGGCGACGATACGGACACCTCAAGAAAATCTCTTGCTGTTTCTACAGCGGGTTCGCAAATCCAAATGACGCGTAGGAGGCAGCGAAAGATCGCATGGGATGAGAGAAGAAAGTTTCTGAAGCAAGCCAAAGTCCTGAAACGAATTAGTAAGGACTTGAAATCAGTATCAGAGACTACTATTTCAACAGTGGCGGATACTCCGAGCCAGCTGATAGAGTCTTTAGCAGTAAAGGCGGGCAACACGGCCGAAAATCAGATTATGTGTTCCGATGGCGAAGTGAGACCTCGTGGCGACGAAGACGAGGAAATGCTCGTTTTCGTGGGTTGGGAACAAGCCGCACAGAGCAAACTCGGCAATAACGGCCTGTTCAATCCGGTTCAGCTTTACAGCAAGTTCTTCCGATCGAGGATCGATGATAACAGGTTTGGAAATATACGGATGAGAAGCGACCAGGCCGCGATGCTTGTCTATGTCATCATGGGAATCGGAAGCCCATGCGCGATTGCCCAATTTGGAAAAATCTCAACGGCTATGAGAGAGGAGTTGAAAGTGACTATGGAGTTTCTTCCAGGCCACGAAACCTACGGCAGAGCTGCGCTGAGGCTGACTCTGGGGTCGGATGAAGGTCCATTTAAACCATTTGCGGAATCAGTTCTTGCGCTCGAGTTTTATCGGTTCCTGGAAAACGAGAGGACAGAACACGGCGAGATGCTCCCACTCACAGCTAGGGGCTTCGATTTCACAAAAATTCGGGAGCTAGAAATAAACTTGCCGCCAAGGCGTGGTCGAGGTGCCAATTTGCAAGCACTGCAACGGATCGGATATCGTCTCTCGAAGCTAACTTCAATTTACGGCGATGGAATCCTGGCTCTGATACCCTCTTCGGGCTGTTTCGGGGATTGCCTCAATGTACTCGCAAATATGGATGAGGCAGCGTTCAATGTTTTCCAGCAACATATGGACAAGAATCGTGACCAATTCCTCTTGAAAGTAAGCACGTCGCTGGAGCCCTATGTGCGAGAGGGAATGTGGGATACGCTCACCCTTCCGAAGCTGAGGCTGGAGGTTGAGGGGGGATTTGATGAGTTGGTTGTGAGGGATAGATCTGATCAGTTGGCATTGATGTGCTCGCCATCATGGGTATGCATACAACTTGATCGCGGGCACGTCTTTAATCGCAAGAACACTCTTCAGCCTGCACGATACACAACAGAAACAGGTGGTGTATGAAAACAATAGTTTTGTTATTCCAGCGCAAACAGATGCATCAATGCCAAGAAAATATCCACATCAGAACGTAACACTAAATACAAAATATTTATAAGCCAATGTAGTCACCCGTGAACATCACTATTTACATGTGAACCACCTCAAATCCCCCCTCTATGTTTTAGCGCCAGGTGTTGCTAACAGTTACAGTCTTCGCGCAGGTCTGCGGAACCGTGAATGAGCGATTGGGGTCAGATTCCCAGTTCACAGCCCCAGAGCTCTGAACATTGATAAATTTGTACTGGAACGTCGTCCCAGCCGCCAGAGTTACCGTCGTGGACCATAAATGATTGGCGTTTGTGTATCCCGACGCCGACAGAGCAATGGCGCTGCTGGTGCTCCAGCTCCCGAGTTCAGAAATGGATCCTACGACTTTGATAGTCTGGCCAACGACCGTAGTAACAACCTCGTTGAAAGTGACATCGACGCTCGAAGCAATGGTACAGGCTGTGCTTGTTGCACTTGTGGTGCTGGTGGTGCTGGTGCCTACCGATGTGGCTACCGTGCTCGTGCCCGTCGGCTGCACGCTCGAAGACTGGCTTCCTCCAGATCCATTGATGGCAATGTCAGCGCAGGTCAAGTAGACCTGGCCGGTTTGGAACGAGTTCCAGCGCAGGGACAGCAGTGTGTGGGCCGAGTTGATGTTGGGGATCTTGACCTTCTTGGTCACGGTGTAGCCTCCGGCGATGGAAGTATAGCATGAGTTAATCGGCGCGGCGTCGACACCCTTGCACTTCGTCTGGTCGCCGGCGCTGAAGCCGTTGCAGGTAAACCAGTCATTGCGGTAGCATGATTGGCCGGGCGAGCAGTCAGGGTTGTATCCACAGGACTGGCCACTGACGTCGGTGCAGTCCAGCGTGCCGGCTTGGAAGCAGTCCTCTGCGGCTTGCTTTTCCGCATTAGTGGGGAGGTAACCCGGGGTCAAGAGCTTGTCGACGAGGGCTTGGTCTTCGCAGATACGATAGCTGAACATGCCACCATGGTCACCGTTGTTGTCAACGCACCACTGCACTGTAACAATATCTCCCGCATTGTAGGTTACTACGGGAGAGTTGCCCCAGTTGGTTGCGGGCTGGTTATAATCTATGCTGACGCGAGCATTGTAGCCACAGGGACCGCTCCGTCCTACTGCTGCGGCAGTGAGATCAGGCCAGGCAGAAACGGGCTCGAGGATAGTGCATTCGGGACATGAGTCTAGATTTGCCTGAGGCGGATGTTAGCGACTACTCTCCAGCACGGACGGAAGATCGGTGCGGGGTTTTATTTGTTACTAACCTTTACTCCAAGGCTGGTTCGGCTCTGAGGAGTGATCAGGTAGCCATGTCCGTGGACGAAGGTGGCCAAACTGAGGGCTGTCAAGGCGGATAGCGTCTTCATTTTTGACAATTTTGGCGATCAGATCCGCGAGTCGAATTAGGTGGAGATGGATAAAACAGTCTGGAATGTCTGGATCTTCAAGGCAGGTTGCTATGTTGGGGAGTTCGCCCCATTTTATAACCATCGTCATGTCGAAACAAGAGCCGCGGTCGCGGGCCCATAATGTGCTTCATCATGCAAAAGTCTCTACAATGCGCCGATGATCTATAGGACCTACAGTATAAGGCCGAAACATACAGCCGCTGGCCTTGGTTGGAAAATAACAGCGCCGTTGGCTATAGGACTTCAGATACCGTGATGTTGTCTGCCGTCTCAGGGCTTGGGAGGCGCCGAGAAGCGTCCGCATAGATTGGATGAAACGCGGCGTTCTCGCTTGTAATGGATATCGAGGACCTTATTCTGACGGTCTCGCACCTATCAAATCGCGGGGTTCGATGCGCGGGGAACTTCGATCCGACCAGGGGTAATTGTGGCGTTTTTTTACCGCCAACACAAAACTTCCCCAACATGTGATGAAATATCTTGGGTTGTGGGGTTATTATTCGATCGCCGGTTTAATATATTCGAGATGGTGTTCTTAGTCCGATGTAGGCCCGATATAGACCTTACACTGGACTAATGAATAATCTAGTCCACCAACAATAACCTTTTCCGACTCGGTAGAGACCCGCAAGTTGCCTTGACACTATATTTTGAGGCCGTCTTGTCAAAGAGAATAACGGGAGAGCTTGCGGGCAAAATGTGGCACCGACCACCCCACGATCAAGACGGCCCGAACCAGACACGAGAAAATCCACAAAAACGCATAATGTGGGGTGGAATCAGACTTTATTGCAGACCGGCGATGAGCCGAAGTACGCGTTCCTTGAACTAGTTCAAGCCACAGTGCGTCACAAAACCTATTCTCATTAGCCCAAAGGGCGGATCGAGAGTAGTTAACTCTTGGATATCGAATCTGAGCAACTTTAGACGAGCAACTATAGACTAGAATATTGCGGCTGTAAACGGGCCGCAACCTCAGTCAGATTGGCGTCGATAGCTGACTTGTGACATGGGTCAATGAGCCAAAGACTGGCAACCCCAGACGATGCCATGGGGCCGAGCCGAGAGCCGGAGTCAACTATGAGAGATTAACCCTCAGCTTACTACTTTAAGTCAGCGCCTCCAGCGGCATATGTCGAGAGACGGCCAGCCTTCCCGCAGTCAAACCCTCGTAACTCGCCTCTTTAAATCCCCGCATCCGGACCTTGCGTTGCCTTTTAATGGACGAAGGCTGTTGAATAAGCCCATTGCAAGAATATTCACGAGCAAGACACGGCGACGTCAACGGCGCCTGAAGTATGTGATAGCGCACCTCCGAGAGAATATTTATTCACAACAGAAAGCTTTTGTATTAGCCCCTAAGATTTTCTTGATAATTAACCTGTGGCAAGAATATTCTTCGGACAGAAGTTATGGCGACGTTAATGCTCCTGAAGCATGGAGTAAGCGGCCGCTGAGTGGATATTTCTTACCAAAAGAAGTTTTTGGAATCAGCTGTTAAGACTTTCTTAAAGTTACCCAAGAGCAAGAATATACACAGACAGGAAGCTATAGCGACGCGTCGACAGCATCTACAGTATGAATGGCAGGACTTGAGGGAATATTTATTTACAACTGAAAGGTTTCGTATCAGCTGCTGAGGGTTTATTAGCAGCTACCTCATGGCACTATATTCTACGTATGCATTACTGAATATGGACAAAACGAAGGCCGAGCGTCAGAACCGTTCATTTCGTGATATTATAGCCTCTAGCTTCGGCCCGATGCAAACGGCAATGCTGACATTCAAGGGACCACGACAACTTGGTAGCCTTGTCACGTTATTGTTTATAATTTGTCTTGGCATTTCTCCACGTGTTTCTTTCTTCAAAATGTGTTTTCTATGCTTGCTCTATGATTGCTGTTGGCCTTGGAAACACCGGGCCGGACGGGCATTTGCCGGAATGCCGAAAGAAGGGGATCGGCAGAAGGTTTTTCCATTATAATCTCATACTAAAACTAATTGTGGGGCAATCACTTAAATGCGGGGGAGGCGTATCTTGGCACTAAAAGTGTCAACTGCCGAACATCTCCCATCTCCAGTTGCGACTCGCTGCGCTTAAATAGGCTGAGGCGCTTTGGAGGTTCCATGCATATATTATACTGTATTTGAAGACATGATCTCCTTCCAAGAATTATGGCTTTCATAGATGAAGCGTCGGTGGCCTCTTACAAGAGAGAGTCCAACAAGCTGCCCCGCTATACTATATTATACCTTGCCACGATAAGCGGCCCGGCAGGGAACCGGCAATGAATATGAAACTACACCGCCCAATACGGCAATTATTATGCAACGATAGATCTCCCTCAATTTTCTTTTGGTTCATCATTGCTCAATTCGTCTTATGGCTTATAGTCCTCCCATGATGTCCCCAGATTGCGGCTCTAGGGCCGCCAAACCGTGGGGATATTCACTGGTTATCGCTGGCAGATTCCTGTTCCTAGCCCCATGTGACCTTGGATTTGTTCTAAATCCTTACAAGGTTCATGCTTCCATGCATACTTCCATACGACGTTAATTGAATTAAGTCAGATTATCCAGACAGAGAGCTTCTCCTCCGGCGAGGTATAAGAACCTCATCATCTTCCTCCTGTGGAACACTTCCTCGTCCTCGCCAGCCTACCCACTACCTTCTCCAGAGACAGCAGAGACACCGCAGACATGATTCGCGCACTCCCATTTGCCGCTGCCCTCGTCGGCCTTGCTGCCGCGCAAAACCTGGGAACCAACCCTGAAGTCCACCCCAAGCTCGAGACCTGGAAATGCACGGTGGCCAATGGTTGCGTGTCTGCCAACACCGCTGTCGTCATCGACTCTGGAGCCCACTCAATCCATCTGCCAGATAGCACCGCTGCGTGCAGCGGCACAAACTGTGTCATTGAGGGCATTGATGACTACGCAAGCCATGGTGTCACTACCGAGGGCGGCGCCCTCAACCTGCTGCAGTTACTCAACGGGCAGTCGGTTAGCCCTCGTGTTTACCTCCTGGAGGAGACCGAGACGAGCTACGAGATGCTTCAGTTGACTGGGCAGGAGCTCTCCTTTGATGTTGATGTCTCAAAGCTGCCCTGTGGCATGAATGGAGCTCTCTACCTCTCTGAGATGGGCGCCAATGGAGGCCAGAGTGCGGCCAACCCCGCTGGAGCCCCATACGGAACAGGCTACTGCGACGCGCAGTGCTACACCCAAACCTTCATTGATGGCGAGGTAAGCCCCTCAACTTGCCTGTCTGAAATATAACCACTAACACCCACAGGCCAACCCCGAGGGACACGGCTCGTGCTGCAATGAAATGGACATCTGGGAAGCTAACAATGCTGCCACCGCCTACGCCCCCCACCCCTGCAGCGTCGATGGCGTCTACGCCTGCACAGGCGCGGAATGTGAATCCGCCGGAGTTTGCGACAAGAACGGCTGCGGCTACAACAACTACGCCCTCGGCAACAGCACCTTCTACGGCCCCGGTCTGATCGTTGACACTTCCCGCCCCTTCACCGTTGTCACCCAGTTCCCAGCGACCAACGGCATCCTCACTGAGATCCGCCGCTTGTACGTCCAGGATGGCAAGGTCATCCAGAACGCACCGATTAACATTGAGGGTCCGGCGCCCGGAGACAGCATGACCGATGAGTTCTGCGTTGCTACTGGTGCGACGGCATTTAACCGCCTCAAGGGTCTCGAGGGTATGGGCGGCGCGCTGTCGAGGGGTATGGTCCTCATTTTCAGCGTGTGGTGGGATACGACTGGCTTCATGAACTGGCTGGATAGCGGTAATGCTGGGCCGTGCAGCGCCACTGAGGGCAACCCAACGGAGATCGTCAAAGTGGAGCCTAGCCCAGCCGTGACGTTCAGCAATGTCAAGTGGGGTGAGATCGGATCGACGTACTCTAAGGGTAACTAAGAGATTGGCATGGGAATTAGATGATGAGTGGGGCTTGTACATAGAAAAGAATTTATTCCCCAAAGATTTGCGAGATGTTGCCATTGGTTTTGAGAGCCCATATCTAAGTGAAACTATCCCCTATGTATTGTGACACCTAAATCCCATCCTCGACTCAATTGATAATGCACCGCTTTTATGACAATCAAATTCTCTCAAGCAGACTTTGACTTAAAGGCCTTAATCTCAATATCCACAATCTCCTCCAAACTATCCTTCAGCGACGGCGCCACAGGACTCCATCCCAGAGCCCGTAGCCGCTCTGCCCTACTCCGAGCGTTCCCGCCCCATAATATAGGCGCCCATGGATGCACCGCCGCCGCGTCTTGAACCGTTAACTGTTCCACCTCAGCGTCTACTTTGATCCCGCGCTCAGCCACCACGGCCGCAATATCACGTCCGACCTGGGCCCATGAGTGTTCCCCAGCTTCGACGAAATAGTAACCCTCGGCGCCCCAGGTTGCGGCCCCGCCGGCTGGCTTCAGCGCTTCTTTGACGAGGAGGCCGAAGGCAGCGGATAGATCGGAGATGTGAATATCTGGGTTTAGTGTTAGTGCATATTTTTGAAGTTAGGGGTAGGAGGGCTTACGGTCCCAGATGTTGTTGCCAGGGCCGACAGCAAAGGGGCGGCCGCGTTTGAGGGTCTCTTCGGCCAAGACGGGAACTTGGACACTGCGGTTGTTGATGGGCCCCTTGCCGACGCCGTAGATGACGCAGGGCGATAGAATGGCAGTGGAGATGCCGAGCTTCTCACCTGATGCGATTACGGCGGCCTCGGTGTCGCGGTGGATATGCGTGCTGTCAAAGGAAGTGATCTCGAGGATGTCGGCAACGTCATGGTAGATCTTGGACGATGGGTTCCCAAACCCATTGGAGACATCATGAAGGATTCCGCTGCCGGAAATATGGATATAGTGACCTTTCTTTCCTTGGGATAGACCTTCAATGAGCGCCTTGGCTGCTGGGGTGTGGTCTGAGGACGCCAATTCTGAATATATGTAAGTTTGTGTTGTTTAAACTGTAAGCCAGGGGATTCATGACATACGCAGGACTACGTCTGCCCTCTTGCCTTGCTCGACCAGAAGATCGTGGTTATCCAGGTCTCCAAGGATGGTCTCGACAGCCGGCCAAGTTGCCTTGATTGTCTCGGCTTGCTTTTCAGTGCGGACGAGAGTAATAACTTGGTATTTAGAGTGCTTCTTGATTAAGTCGGTGACAATGTGGCCGCCAATATAGCCCGAAACGCCTGTGACGAAAATGGTTGGAGACATAATGATAGTGGCTGTAAGGAGCGGGGCTTGCTTGATGTGATAAATGCTGGGATTTGTACTCTCAAATGTCTGAGTGTGTTGGAATTTAAAGAAAAAAAAGAGAACATCATATGGTATTATATAGTCAAAGGGGTTCAGGCATATTCTCATAAAAAGATGACTCGTAATAACTCGTATGGATTAGATGCTTTGTAATCACACCGAAGAGTCGTGATGCATTTGACATCTTGAAGTTCCCTTGGCGCTGATGATCGGCAAGTTTCTAGGTATAGCACACTAGCGGACGAAAGTTGGCCCGACGGTGTCAAGTTACCCCGTGTAAACTTGTCCTATGAAGAACTCGATATCTTAACTATATGACATTATAGCTAACCTCAATAAATTGATTGGATATAAAATGGCAGATTTCGCGATTGGCTGGTTTTACGACGCTGGTAACGATATCAAAGCGCCAATTTGCAAATTCGCCGGCGCCGAGGGTGCTAGCGCTACCGATTCCTACAGCACGGGTCGAGTTTACTCATTTTTCAATGCGAAAATTGGAGTTGGTCATATTGCGACGGCTTCACTTATACCCCGACAAACGGATGGTAAGTACTGCTGTTTTTGTGACTCGTAGAAGCATAGGCGCTAGCAACATCAGAAGCAACTGAGACGAGTATCAACGGCAACAGAGAGATGGGTCGAAGAGAGAAGAGAGTATTATTTTCCTATAACGTGGTTTATCACCGAGTCGCGGATATCACCGAGTCGCGGGTTTTTCCTTGGCATACTACCTACCAACTTCATAACGCGATATCTCAATAATTATAAATGGAAATCCATACAAATGAAGCTCGAATCATTCTGGCTATTGAGGCTATTCGAACATCTAAAAGCCTCAACTGTTGTTCTGTAGCAAAGCTCTATAGAGTTCCCGAAACAACACTACGTGACAGAATGGCTAGCCGAACCCCTCGCAACGAAACCCGACCCAATTGCTTGAAATTATCTAAGCTAGAAGAGGAGGTGATTATACGGAATATACTTGATCTAGATTCTAGAGGATTTGCCCCCCGGCTGGCTAGTGTGGAAGAAATGGCTAATATGATCCTTAAGTCGCGAGGGGGGAAACGCGTCAGCAAGCTCTAGGCGCATCGATTTATACAACGACAACTAGACCTAAAGACGCGTTTTAATCGCGTTTACGACTTCTAGAGGGCCTTATGCGAAGATCCTGAGGTTCTAGGTACGTGGTTCTAGCTAGTGGAGAATATGAGGGCGAAATACGGGGTTACGGACTCTGACTTCTACAACTTTGACGAGACGGGCTTCATGATGGGTGTTATCTGCCCTATAATGGTCGTTACTCAGGCAGACTGACGTGGCAGAGGCAAGGCAGTTCAGCCAGGGAATCGGGAATGGGCTACAGTAATTGCCTGTATCAATAGCGAAGGCTAGAGTGTGCCTCCGTTTCTAGTCGTCTAAGGGAAGAACCACCTCGCGAGCTGGTATACAGACGGCAGCCTCCCACGCGACTAGGTCATTAAACTAACGGAGAATGGATGGACAAATAATAAGACAGGTCTAGAATGGCTAAAACACTTCGACAGGCATACTACTACTCGCGCAAGGGGTCCATATCGAATGCTAGTCCTCGATGGGCATGAGAGTCACGAATCGGCCAAATTCCAAGAGTACTACAAGGCACACAATATCATAACTCTTGGATTACCTCCTCACTCTTCCCATCTTACTTAGCCTCTTGACGTTAGGTATTTTAGTGTGTTAAAGCGGGCATACGGTTGGCAAATTGAGACGTTTATTAAGGCTCATATTAACCATATTACGAAGGTTGAGTTCTTTCTAGCCTTTATAGCAGCATATAAGGAGTTAATGACAGCCTAAAACTGTTAGGCTAGGTTCCGTAGAGCTGGCCTAGTGCCTTTCGACCTGGAAGCAGTGCTTTCAAAGCTTGACGTGAAGTTACGGACTCTAACTCCCCCTAGGGCCCCCTCTACCAACGTCGACCCTTAGGTCTCCTAGACCCCTTCAAACCCTACTGAAGCTCTTGCATAAACGACACTTGTTCGAAACCGGATTGCCCATCACTAAGGGAGCTCGCTAACTCCACTATTCGAGACAGTCGCTACGCTAGCAAAGGGCACGGAACGACTAGCCTATGAGAACACTCTCCTGTCCGCTGAGGTACGCACCCTTCGAGCAGCCAATGAAGCACTTAGCAAACGCCGTAGGGCGAAAAAGACTCGTATCCGTCAAGGAGGTGCACTTACAGTAGAGGATGCACAGGATATTATTGCACAGAGGGATGCGGACGAGCAGGTACGACGCGACGTACGTGCCGCAGGGGGTAGTCGTCAGGAGGGCCAACCGTCTGTGCGGCGCTATAGGGCCTGCGAAAAGCCTGGTCATAATGCACGAACTTGTCAAGAAACTATAGAGGTATCTACTTTATTAGATTCTGAGTAGTTTCAATTGATTTACTCTATTATGGTTGATATATTAGTATTTAAAGGTCTATGCCAAGGAAAAACCCGCGACTCGGTGATATCCGCGACTCGGTGATAAACCACGTTAAACATTTTTAACTATGTAACCCTGACCATAAATCCCCCTCCCAAAAAGAAACGCTCCCTAAAAAATAAAAAAAGACAGACAGTATTAGGTTTATAGCATTCTCAAAGAACCACATATCCCAATTTTATTCGTTCTTCCCCCCTTGTTCTTAGACCGAACTATTAAACCTCACCACCATCCCCCCATTAGCCGTTCCCTGCATGTCTCCTGATTCTCCCATATCGCCCTCCCTATCAGGATACCTCGAGCCAAAAATCTCATCCATGCCCTTGGCCGTTAAGCCCTTTGTCTCCGGCAGAAACTTAGCCACCAGTGCCGCAGCCAGCAACGTACAAGCAGCAAAGAGGAAGAAAAAAACATTGCCTGAGTTGTACGTCCCAGAACTCAGCAGCACAGGCGTTAACCGAGCAACCGCGTATTGCATAATCCATTGCACGGCTGTTGTTATCGACATAGATAGTTCTTTCAGTCGCGGCTGGTAGATCTCGCTGCTGTACACCCATGGTACGCCGTTCCAGGCGAGGGAGAAGGAAACCTGCAGTTGAGCGTTTGCATTTAGTAGGTTGGTAGATGGATGATAGAAGAGAAGGGAAGGAGACGGAAAAAATCACATACTGCGTAGAAATATACGGCTGCCATAGCGAAATAGCCTGCCATAGACCCAGGTGCGGGTGATCCATGCGTAATGGTTAAGAAGGAGCCAATGTAAACGAAGGCTAGCACAATTCCAGTGCTGGAAATAAGGAGAAGAAACTTTCTTCCGAACCTGTCGATGAAGAAGAAAAGGCCCACAAAGGTGCCTGTCGTCTTAGCAATGGCAAAGAAGCCGGAGAGCAAGAGCAGAAAGTTCACGGAGGTGAAGCCTATCAGTCGGAAGATAGAGGGGGAGTAGAAATTTACGCCGTTGATCCCAGAGGTGTTGGCGCCCACCATTAGCAGACATCCAATGATGAGGCGGTTGATATTTCCGCGCCAGAGAAGCTCGCGGAAGAGGTGAAGAGGGAGGATAGTGTTTATCGAGCGAGATTGTCTGGCAGAAGGTTGTTGAGGAAGAGAGGATAAAACGAGTTCGATCTCTTCGGTGATATATCGATGTTCGGCTGGCAGACCCCGAATCGAACTTAGGATTATTCTCGCTTTACCAATTTTCCCGCGTTGAATTAGAAATAGCGGGGATTCTGGTAGTATGAAAATCACAGCGAGAATCAGTAAGCCAGCGGGGATAACTTGCATCGCAAGCGGGATCTGCCACTGGCGATCCGTTCCGGGGTCAACTCCTACGCCGACGAAGTAGTTCGCAAAGAACCCACAGAGGGACGAGAGCTGGTTGTTGATCTCGTATAATCCAACGAGCGAGCCACGGATCGCGGGAGGTGAGAGTTCGGATATGTACATGGGCACGACGACCGTAATGCAGCCAAGCCCAATGCCACCTATAAAGCGGCCTGCGTACATGTAGGGGAGGTGGCCGGAGGCAAAAACTTGCAGGAGACAGCCAAAGGCGAAAAGAACTGATCCAAGAGCCAGAGAGGGGAGGCGGCCAGAAAGGCGGACGAGGGGAAAAATTAGCAGCGAGCCGACAAGGGCGCCGAGTTGGAGAAGGGAGACGATTGTGGAGGTAATGGTTGCGTATTCGGGGGTTGCGGGAGCTGGCAGAGAAAATGCGGCGTGGAAGGAGGGGAGAATGATCGCGCCGCCTATCACCCCGTTGTTGTAGCCAAACATCCAGGAGCCTATTGAACTGTGAGACTTTGTGGGGTAAGGAGGGATTGGGATCTAGGGTAGAGAAGTAGAGAGATGAATACATGGCCACTTGACTAATTCAGTAAACATTAACGAGAGTGGCTCTCATGGTTAATCCATATCTTGCGTATTGATTCCTTGGGATAAGTAGAGAAAGGTTTCGCCAAGTATATCATTGTATGGATGCTTCTGGTAGTAAGAATTGAAACGTCTTGTAAAACAAAATAGCACGAGGAACACACCCATTGTAGCACATAGCGCGAGTATATAAATGCGAAAATTATACACCTCCTTCGGCGTAGGCCGATCCTCCTCAGCTCGTCCAAAACCCATGATTTCAATATGCAAAATGGACGTATAATCTTGCACGACTGTTCTTTTTGAGGTTCTAGTCTTTTTCTTCTATAAAACTCAACAAATTTACAAGATGCGTCTGACTCGAAACAGAGCTAAAAGGAGATTGATTCACAATTGTTTCCATTTGAAAGCCTAACAGGATCATAGCAACAACGATAATATCAATGAATGAGAGAAAAACAATAATAGTAATAGACAACAACAGCAGATCCAGGCCTTTCTATACATGCCAATTATCAAAAAGGTTCATGTCGAAGCATCCGGTACCGTCGTGAAATGCCCCACTGATTTCGCTGTTCCGCCCTTTCTGTCTCCGTATACGGACGCCATGTGGACACCATGCGGACTGGTGTGCTCCGGGGTGTATCATATTCAATCCTCCCACCTCCACCACCCTCTCCAGCTAAATTTCAACCTTTCATCTCCAGCACCATTTAAAATCAAGGCATAAGAACCATATATCTTGTCTTTTGCCCTGTAAATAACCATATATCCCGACTTTTGCGAAAAATATATATATATTTTTTGTTATAGCCCATCCTATGTCTTATGATTGTTAGCTTCTAAATACGCTATAACATACGCTACAAGCACTAACTGTGCCGCTATCCGTTATCTCGTTCATGAACTAGACTATACAGGAGAAAGATGTAACACTTTGACCGTGACAAGCGCTCTGGGTGCGGTCCTGTGCTGATTAGGCCGCTTTCGGATGAAATTGCAACGATGCAAGCCTAGACAGGGTTGCTTGGCAGGAAATTGGATTGACTGTGTTCATCCTCACTTCCCATGCCGAAATAGTACTTCGGGGTTGGGTTAGAGATGGCCGGATAATTATTGAGCCCTGTGTGTGCAGTGGGATCAAGATGATCCTGCAGGCCGATATTGTAATTCCCCGCACCAATCTCATCACGCATCTGATGAAGCACGTGCCACGGTGCTTCATAGGTCTGAATTGTTTGGTATAATGATGGTTCTTCGCTGTCGGTATCGCCTTGCTCTATAAACATATCGAATACCTCACTGACGAGATATCGAAGAAGTTGTGTGTCGCTATTTCGTGGGTGTCCCTTTAGATAGGTGAGAATGAGCATGCATTGTTGGAGGGGTTGCAATTTTCCTGGGAATAGCCAGTGGTACGGGGAGAAGGCCGGTAATCGTGCGAGGTGTAGATAATTCTTCAAGAACTGAGAACATAGAGACATTTCGCTGTAGACTTTGTCAGTAGAGGGCGGGGGGTATTTATAGGGGTTCGTAAATGAAGAACGTACTTGCTCCAGATTGTCGAAGTCTGGTGGTCGGAGGCCTGAGTTAGGAACTGTTGATTGAAGAATATTAACACGTGGTGTTTCATCATAGAGAGCACAATTCGTGCAAACGCGTTGAATACTGTCTCATCCTGTGGATTGTCGTTGTAGAGCCGTTTGTGAATCAACGGATCTGCCTTCAGTAGCTGGGTTGAGATATGACCATGCTCCGGAATGCCACGGACTTTCAGACGTCCAATTAGGACGTCTATCCTCCCCTGGAACCGCTCTAGCTTCGCCATTAAATTCCTCATATCTTCTTTGCTAGGTATGCGGTTACTGTAGCATTGTTCCACGACCTTTCTCATTACGCGGGTCATCTCGTAGCGGCCAATAGACATCAGCATTGCTGATGAAGAGCGTGCATTCCGACTAGAACCGTCTTGATTAGCTCTCCCTAAGCCGAGACTGATATCATCGTATTCCTGGGGTATTTTGGTGGTATATAACTCCTCGTTGCTACTGTGCGACAACGCACTTCCTGAAGTAAGCGTGGCCAGCACTTCGAGATAGATAATATGATACCAAACTCGTCGTGCAATCTCACCCTCCACTTCACCATAGGCCATGATTATTACCTCTTCGCTATGTAGTCCAAGGGATTTCGCAGCTTGCATCGCCTGCGTGACAAAAGCCGGCGCCGTGAGAATCTCGTCCACCTCCGAATCGCACTCACGAGCCAAAATGGAGGCTATGAGACCATTTAAGGTTGGAAGCTTGGTAAACTTGCATAATGAGAGGGATTCGTCCAGTTTAGCCCGTAGTCGTAAGAGCAAGGCCGGGGTATGACGCACATGTATCGAGGCCTTCGCTAACAAAGATGGCGAAGCCGCTACAGCTCCACAGTAAAACACCGACCAAAGCAAACACAGGAAGGAAGCATCGGCCAGATAATTATTCGGCCGAGTTTGAAGCTCATCGCTGTTGTATCGAACCCAAAACGAGTCATACTCTGCTTGCAGGGTAGGACCATGGACCAAAGGCAGCAGCGGACGAACGCCGAGCAGGAAAGATTGAATTAAAACATCGCATAGCTTCTTGGAAGGAAGACTTCGTAAAAGACTTTTAAACCCTGCCCAACTACCATCATCGAATTCTTTCGAATAAAGCGGGGCTTGCTGTGCTTGCAGGAGCCGATCGCAATCAGGTATCTGCTTTAGTATCAGCCACCTGTTCCTTTTGCACCTCCCATATCATCGATGTCATGTGCGCAGTCTCGTCACATATATCATATTTGGTACACCTTGGTAAGGTGTAGATGTGAACTTACCCCAGTCCCAGAGAGCGCCCAGAAGCTACTGCCAACAAAGCGATGCAATGGACCCTGTCCTGTGCTCAAGCACCAAGGCAGCCTAGAGCCTTCTCCATTTTCGGGCGTCTGCTTCATAGCTCTTAGCAGCTCGGCTGTGTTATCCAAAGGGTCATCAAGGGCCCATTTATTGATAACTTTAGCCCCGTTCGCCCGTTTTTGGCCAAACTCTATGGCATGGCCTACCTGGGGGTCTCTAACCAGAGGTTCATCGGAGTGTTTTGGTAGATGCGTGGTAAATGGAGCATTGCCAAATGGAGCGTGGCCGTGAGACGGAACAGACAAATGGGTGTCGTAGGACGAGATAGAGTGGGGATCGAAGTCCATGCTGGACGTGGCTGCAAAAATATCATCATGGTCATTAACCAAGAACGATAGGTCCTGATCTTCTATCAAAAATGAGGCTTCAGCTGTGGTATCTTTGGCCCACTCTATTTCATGGCGGGGTTCCTGTACTATCATAGAGAGATCTGCCTGATTACCTTTTGAGAGGTGAGGCGAGTGTTGGGCGTGCAGCGCTGGGAGTGGAATGTTCGTGGCCTCTGCAGTCCTATCCTGTGCATTCTCCGACGCAGTCCTCCGTCTCTTCTGGTTCCGCTGGTAATTGGTGGTTTCAGGAGTGAAGGGCTCATAAACGCAGTTCTCATTAAGCCGTTTACAGTGAAAGCACGCTGGCCGTTGCTTCCCACACTTGATCTAATATTAAGCAGCATTAGATCGGAGTGATACAGACCGGAATGTAAGTAGGTCCAAGATTGGGAGCTCGCTTGCCACTGGCACCGTTACTGGCTAGAGAGGGGCTCACCTTCCTTCGTTTGCAAGGCAGACAATTCAGCGACGGTCGCGAGCGAGTGATAATGCGACTTTCGCCGCCCATCGTCAGATATTAGAAAGAAGAGATGCCTGATTGGCATAAGCTTTATGTCAGAACCGCGAAGAAGCAGAGCAGAATCATATATATGGCTTGCAAGCATGCGCTCCACAGTCGATCGATGCACTTGATGAATGTGATTCTTGTATTGGGGATGTCATTTGACGAAGAGAGATAGAACTATGGAAGGTAGTGGGTGTCTACTAATGTGGAGTAAGATTAGGCACTGAGGGAGCACGTACTTAGGCTTACATAATACGCCTAAAATCGCTGTATATATGGTCCCTTTATCACAAAGATTACCCTGCCATTGAGTCTTGCATTTTATGAGTCCCGCGACAGTTGTAAAGACCTACCAGATCGGCTAGGGATTCGATATATAAAATAGTATGTATTCTGTCGAGGAAGGTACAACAGAGTCGCGTGGGCCTTGTGAAAGAACCACTCGTAGTAGCCCCTATTATAGACCCTTGAGCCGTATAACTTACCGTCGTGATATACCCCCGGATCCTCTCATTATTATTTGTAGCCTCTGATGAGGGGTGCAGACACTGACAATTCCGTAGCACATCCAGTAAGCTTCACTGACAGCAAATTCAGCGAGCGAATCTTCAGGGCGAGTATTAAACTCGGCCATATCGGATGAGAGCCTAACTAGTCGAGCTCTTGTCGATGCGCGCATTTCTGGGCACAAAGCTAGGAGTATTAGAAACATAAATGTAGAGGCGCAAGCAGCATTTCTGCCGTTCCAACCAACTTATCGTTGTGATGGGGGCTAGAATCCTGGTATTTGTTGCAAAACAGCAGTTGCTTCCGTGGATATATACTGAAGTAAATCCTCTAGCTAGCCCTTGCCTTTACTCCGATCGCGTCGTTTCGTTGATGATAATGAGGAAATTAACTTGTGTTCTCGCAAAACTGGAGTGGCAGGGCAGGGGTCAGGGAACATGTCCTCTTTGAGCCGAGGCTGTGGGTCATTCGCAAGCTTGATCAGCACCCGGCCGAGAGACACGGACGCTAAACTTTAGCGTCTTTCTTCTCGGCCGGGAGGTAGAATCACCCCGCTTTGATCGCGCTTTAGCTTGCTCTGGGACGACTTACTGTGCATATGCCACAACCCGCGATCTCTAGTTCAACCATGTATGATAATTCCACAGTAACTACCCACTTGTTCCCCCTTATTTTCCGACTAACTCGCTTGTTAACGGGTGGGCGGACGGATTCATGTCACCTATGCCCCAGCCGTCGAGTCTTCCAACGAGGTTACAAATCTCATTGTCCAGTCATGCTCCAGCTATCAAATCCGTCGGCAGGGATACAAATCCCATATTCAGCCAATGCACTTACTTCAGCCGCTCCATTATGACCAACTTATTAGATCAATCCCCCTCCACGCCCTATATCTTCAGCCAGTTCTCTCTCTCAGTGTATATATATTTCCGCTCGTTAATCGAAAGCTATCATATTCAAAGATGGGTCAACCTCAGATCCCTCCTACACCCCCCGGCACTAGCCTAGCTGGCAAGACCATTATCATCACTGGCGGAAACGCTGGTATGGGCTTCGAGGCTGCTCGCCAGTTCCTTACATTGAAAACCTCCACCGTCATCATCGCCGTTCGCTCTAAGACTAAGGGCCAAGAGGCTGTGTCCGCTCTCAGGGCCGACCTCGAGGTCAAGAAAGTTAACCCCGACGCCACGATCCGAGCCTTCGAGCTTGACCTCGACGACTACGAGTCAGGATTGGCGTTTGCCCGAAAGGTAAAGGCCGAGGTCAAGGAGCTGGATATCCTCCTGTGCAATGGCGGGGTGAACATTATGAGCTATCAGAAGAGCAAAGTGGCCATGAACGCGTTATGCAAGGTACGAATCTGTAGAAGTTAAATGTATATGTTCCGGCCCAACCG